>OZ008367.1:363235959-363835959 GCA_963931995.1 Phaonia tiefii
AAAGAAATCAAAATTACTTTTAATTCAAAATAGTATAAAGTTGACTTTAAATTTTCGAAAATACTAAAGTAGTAAAATTAATTACAATATATTCTAATATTAAGTACTACACACGATTATTCCTGAGAAACCTATAACTATATAAAATTGAATTACGAATGGACCAAGTAATGATACAAAACTTCTATATTCCTATGAAAAGATTTAAGTAAAACACAAAGAACGGGTTTTTAAAATACTATAGTATAAAAGAAAACAAAACAATTTAAATAAATATCTTGCTTTATTAAATAAAAAAACAACTTGAATTTACGAAAGACAAAGTTAAATACAAAGGATCAATTATTTTATTGAAATTAATATAAAACAAAAATATATTTTTGAACCGTTATAAATGATAAAAACAAAAACTTCAGTGACATTTAAATTTATCTTAAATCGTTGTTTATTAGAATTCTTTCCAATAAAATTGTATAAATGTTAGATGAAAAATTAGACGAAAAATATAAATAAAGAAATTTCTTCGAATAAAACTGAATTAAAATTATATTCGTAAATTGCGATGTTAAACGAAGAAGAAGACATTACAATTTGATCAAATAAAACAGGTAAAACAACATTTGTCGTCCTTTAAACTGTACAAAATAAATTTTCTCTTCGATTTCGACTTCGAATCCAGGTATACTTAAGCAACATTCAGGTATCCTGAGATTTCGATGTTTTTGGGATTTCAACCCACCAAACATATGTTTTGCAGTACAAAAATCAGCTGCTTATTGAAATGAAATCCCTTAATCTGCAAAATCTGGGTATAGCTGAACATAGCTTTGCAAATAAAATTCTGTCAGCACATATGTATATACGGAATTGGCTATGTTGACATAATTCTATCCTAATCGAAAGGGTTTGAAATATTACCGGTGATACTTAAAACCAGTTTTTAGGAAGTCGGTTACCGCTGGTTGTTGATAATCTTCGCTTAAACTAATACGGCATTTAGGCCTTCCGTGATTAACGCATTTCGAAGGTTAACTCCGTTAACCCACGCTAAAACTGCAATTACAACTACCAAGATTATCACTTTTCGGGATTATAAATGTCAAACTCCACAATAAAAAATCGGCGATAATCTCGAAAATGCGATAATCTTGGTAGGTGTAAATCACGCTAACCCAGAAGATTACTCATACAATTTTAATCTTTAGAAAACGAAGTTTAATTGTTAACCTCAATTTAAACTGGTGTACATTTTGATGCAACACTGTTAATTACTAAAAAAATGCAACCATAATAAAACCATACACAAATAATCAACTGGGACGGAAGCCAATCGAAATTTTTCCAATGTGTTGCCGCCAACAAAAATTTTTTGAAGCTCACGCCGCCGCCAATATATTGGTTCTTATTGGTTTAAAATGTGAGCCGATGTGATCGATTGTTCCAGTTTGACCCACAGATCTAACTTTAAAGGTTCAGTTATTTCAAAAACATTCCAAATTTGTACAAAACTGGCAAAATCAATATCCACCAATTTAATTTTTCTGTTGTGCTGCCGTCTTCGATAACACTGTGTGTAATTTTTTAAGTCATGGCAAAATAACCATATACGGACACCACTTTATTTTTTTTATTTATTTTATTATTTATTTATTTATTTACTCTCTGAGGCAAAGTTGTAGCTCTTGTCATAAAGAACAAAAATTGCGAACATATAAAATCAAAAAAACTTCACCTTCCAGATCAAAATCGCAAAAAACTTAAAAAAATTCGATTTTTTTTACCTTTTTCCCGTGTTCAGGTCCATAGGTAGCAAACCGTTCAAAATTCAAGGAAACAATCAACCTAATTTACCAATTTACCTAAGATCTCAGTAAACAACTATCTAGAACATACTAACTTCCTAGGAATGATTCTTAACACCGTTTATGTAGCCCTTAGATAGCCGCAAAAGTGAAAAATTTCCCGAAAATTATTTAATTTCATTTGGTTTTTCTTTACATCAACATTGAGATACTATAAAGCCTTCACCCGTAAGTGAAAAGGCAAGTTGCAGGTTTCATTGTTATACTATTCCTATACTATCTTAGTCCTTAGGTGGTATGGCTTGACATTTTGAATATGGCAAGTCGATGCGATAGTCCCAATATGGCCACAATGAAATCCATTTCCATTTGTGTTATTAGTTGTGGTCCAGCTCTTCCCTGTTGGGGCTCATAATCGGTATCAAATGGATCTTCATAAGTAACACCACTTGCTCTAGTCATTCCTGTACATTCTGTATTACGATCTGGAGTTGGCGGCCTTGGTGATACAAAATTTTCAGGTGCAAGCACTGGTAGTGTGGCTGTTGCAGTTGCTTTATAAATTTTGTTCTTCTCAGAATGTCGATTTAGACGACATGTGTAACACAGTGCAACACGAAAAAAAATAACCATATACGGACACCACTACGTGATAAAAGACTAAAAAAAAAGACCCGTGTCTCCCAATTTTTCCCAAAGTCATGCACTTTTTTTTTATGGGCCGCCAAAGATTTGGGGCCTCGGTATCATTTTCGTAAAAATGTGATCATTTTCTCAGGCTCATATCTTGCAAACCGTTCAGAATTTCGATTTACTCTCTGAGGCAAAGTTGTAGCTCTTGTCATAAAATTGCGAACATATAAAATCAAAAAAACTTCACCTTCCAGATCAAAATCGCAAAAAACTTAAAAAAATTCGATTTTTTTTTACCTTTTTTCCCGTGTTCAGGTCCATAGGTAGCAAACCGTTCAAAATTCAAGGAAACAATCAACTACAAAAATTTACCTAAGATCTCAGTAAACAAATTTCTAGAACATATAAACTTCCTGCAGATGATTCTTAACACTGTTTAGGTAGCACGCAAAAGTGAAAAATTTGCCGAAAATTTTTGACGTAGAATACGTCTTACCTTACGGTATGAGGAGTCATGTCAGGTTTTTATTGTTGTAATCTTTATTTCATTGAATTTGAGGAAACGGCTAGATGAATTTTTTTTTAAATTTTTTTTGTAGGTAAATGAAGATGTTATCTTTCGTTTGATATACATTTCATATTGGTTGATATCTTCCTAATATTTAAATTTCTCAAATGAAAATTGTTTAAACACATACACTCAAACATATGTGTGGTGTTTGGTTGAGTGTTTTTGGTTGCTCAACATTGCATAGGAACATGTATCTAGAAAAAGTGAAACGAACAGCAAGCTAATGTTGCTTGGCAACATATATCTATTAAAAAGTGAAACAAACAGTAAGCTAACGTAATAAAGCTTTTTTGCGAAAGCTTCAATAAAGCTGTTGTAACATTAATTTTGAATTGTAAAGCGTAAAGCTTTCACACAACGCTCGAATGCTAATGCGAAGACTCGATAAGGTAAACCTTTTTTAATATTAGGGCGGCCCTCTCAACATTCGCAGAACTTATTTCAATAAAAATATTAATTAAAATACATAAATTAAATTAAGTTTAAAAAAATTGAACATAATATTTTTTTTTAAACGGACTTGAATCAAATGCCGTTGGTAAATATAAAAATTACAGCAGACATTTGTCCGAGGCCTTCGGCCACGGACTGTCCCTGCAGGCTGTGTCAGAGACACGGCCATTAAGTTTAACGTAGAATACGCCATCCGATAAGACAGAAAACATATATAACAATAAATGATAAATAATATAAGCAAATGAATTTATTGTTATATATGTTTTCTGTCTTATCGGATGGCGTATTCTACGTTAAACTTAATGGCCGTGTCTCTGACACAGCCTGCAGGGACAGTCCGTGGCCGAAGCCCTCGGACAACTGTCTGCTGTTTTTTTAATTTCATTTTTTTTACCTTTTTCTCCTGTTCAGGTCCATAGGTAGCAAAAAATGAAATATGCCTGGCCAGAATCATGTGTTTGTCCAAGGGTTAACACCGTTTAGGTAGCGCTTAGGTATCACGCAGCAGCAGCACAGGCAATGCAGTAAGCTCAGCACACGCAACAAGGGACGCAGCACACAATATAAAAGCGACACGACGCTCACATCGAGGCATTACACAGCGCGGAAAGGTGAAAATTATAAAGTGAAAGTGAAAGTAAAAAAAGTGAAAGTGCTACAGTATAATTCGCACACAACATTGGCAACTGACAATTTCAATATTCAGTGTGAAAATATTGATTTATTTTGCTACGTTTGCGGTCATCAAACCAGAAAAAAAAACATCTACAAGATTTCAGAAGGAAAAGAATCTTTTAACTAGTGAATTCAAAAGAGCAAATACATTGTTTTTCGACGAAGTGGACTTGACCGGTGAAAATTACACACCTAATACAGTGTGTTGCCAAAGTTATAACAATCTCATGGCATGGTTGAGTGGAGGCAGAGGTACTATGAAGTATTGTAAGCCGGTAAACTGGATTAATCGCCCAGGTGATCATGATGCAACCAGTTGCTATGCATGCGTAAATTACACTGTGTGTAATTCGATGCATCAAACTGACGTCATTTGCAAAACAACAGGGAAGTGATAAAATACAAAATATTTAATGAAATTGGAGAATATTTCAAATTGGAGAATATTTGAGTAAAATCATATAGTCACTTGATTATATTTTAAATGGCCAACTTTGGCTGTTTAAACAGCAATTAACTAGTAACCCAAAAAGTGAATTCAGAGTATAAATTATGTTTGTTCGTTGATCAAAGATGATTTTCCACTCAAAAATTAGGCCTAACTGAAAATCAGTTTCAATTAAGTTGTAATTTTAAACATAATCAATGACACTTTTTGTAAAAATATCATGCATTTAAATTAAAATATTGAAAAAACACCAAATTTATTAGGTTTTCTGTCAGATTTGTTTAATTTGTTTGAATAGGCGCAATTTGTTTATAAGCTTTTTAAAGACAACTAAATGTAAATCATTTTTATGGTTACCGTACTTTTCTATCTCTCATACAGCTTTCGACATTTAGTAAAGTTTTGGATAAATTTCACATTTGGCCAAAATGTCTTGACGTAACGGGTTTTTCAATAAAGTTTTTTAAATAAAACAAAACCGGTTTTAGATACCAATGAAATTCTTTATTCCTGTGAAAGTACGTTCGATGCCATTATGTATGGAACTCGATTTATTTTGCACGGCTGAACCCAATTTTCGTCGGTTTTCAAGCATAAATCGGCCGATATTGCTGTAATTTCACGTTCGATATTCGTACGAAGTTCATCAATCGTCGCTGGCTTGTTGGCATAGACCATAGACTTGACGTAGCCCCACAGGAAATAATCTAACGGAGTCAAATCGCAGGACCGAGGCGGCCAATCGACTGGGCCATTTCGTGAGATAACAAGTTCACCAAACTTGGTCTCCAATAAATTGATTGTGGCATTCGCTGTGCGCTTGTGGCGCCGTCCTGTTGGAACCACATGTCCTCCAAGTCCATATTATCCAATCGGGGCCATAAATATTCGGTTATTATTGAACGGTAGCGATTCGCATTCACAGTAATGTGCCGGTCTTGATCATCACGGAAGAAGTACAGCCCAATGACGCCGCCGGCCCATAAACCGCACCAAACCGTATTTTTTTCGGGATGCAATGATGACTCATGGATTACGTGTGGATTGCTGTCTGACCAATAACGCATATTTTGCTTATTGACGAAGCCATTCAGCCATTCCATCGCTGATGAAAATCCGAATCATTTTCAAGTTGTTGCTCAGCCCAATTCACGAACATACGACGTTTATGGTGGTCAACCGGCTTCAGTCAAGGCTGATCTACTTCAGGTTATAGCAAGCGCACAGCTGATTCATATTCTGAACAGCTGATGCCAAGGCGAATTGAGCTCGTTTTGTCAAACTTATTAGTTTTGTTTACATTCTTATTGGCAAAGTGAAGTTAATTTAGAAACTTGTGTTTTTTGAAAGTTTCCCCTTAAAAGTGAAAAAAAAGTATTTAAAGATGGTAAAATGTGCTATTTGCAATAAAAAGTTTGAAAGCGGTACGGGACCGATGTTTCATGTTCCACGCGACGACAATAAACGCTTGTTGTGGGGCAGTCATTGCCGGATGTGTTTGTGCTGTTTCTGTTGTGAATGAAAAATATGTATGTATATACGTATACGCATGCAATACAAATGTCATATTTTGACATTACCACAAAAGGCGAATTCAAGGCGAATTGCTATTTTTGACAGAACCAGCGCAAAAAGTAAGGCGAATTCTAGTGCTTCCACCTTGTATAAATTCGCCTTGGCTTCAGTTCTTGCGTCAATTTGATCTTGTAAGGATGTAGGCCAAGATCTTTTCGCAAAATTCGCCATAACGACGTCACAGAGATGCCCAACGCTTGAGAACGACGTGTGAGAGACACATTTGGGCTTTCTTGAACTGAAGCCTCAGCGGCAGCAATATTCTCGACACTACGGGCACTTCTTTGTCTCACTGGCACGGGAACATTTTGTACTGTGCCTGTGGATTCAAATTTTTCCACCAGACGCTCAATTGTTGATCTGGTAGGACGATTATGACGACCATAAATTGGACGTATCGCTCTTAAAGTTGAGGCCACTGACTCCAAATTTCCGTAGTAAATTTTGATAATTTCGGATCGTTGTTGGCTCGTATATCATTCCATGATGAAATGGCAAACCTTACTGAAGAGAAATGTCAAAAGAGCGGGAAAAAATATGGCGTAATAGCAGCGCGCGTTGTTGTAGTTGTAGGCAGCAACAACATTCATATTGTTTTTGTTCTATTCGCTTCAGCTGTCAAACTCTACACAATTACATACCAACAACACAAAAATACAAAAGAGTACAAAAACAAAATACATGTGAGTGTGACAGCCGAAGCGAAGAACCTCATGAAAAAAATGAAAACAGCTGTTCTTACGACTTTATCATGAACATATTATTGTACCATGGCTGTCCCTATCGATTTACTTTTGTAGCGTCTCTGTTGAAAACCCCTTTATAAGTCCACCTCTCTATTTCTTTAAACTAATTGAGATATCTGAATGTGTTCAAAATTTGTACTATTTAGAGCCATATGTATGAATAAGGAAAATGCAGGGAGTTTTGTTCAATATTCTGTATTTTGAAATTGTTGAAATTATTTTGGGAGTTATGGGATTGTAATAGGGCGAATTTTTAACATTTTGATTGTTTTGGAATCCAGATTATTCGACTAAACAAACTATTTATTTTTATGTTCATATAATTTTCTACTATATTTTTTGGCTGCTCAAATTGCAATTATTATCGAAAATTGACACATTGTAAAGGGGCCCTTAGACCTGTGGATAAGTTGCTCGACTTCAAGTTCACATCAACTTCGATAACTAGACATCAACATCGAGTTTGCCCTTACACTCTCAAACTAGTTGAGGCAACTTCATTTTCTTGTCAGATGACGAAACGAAATGAAAAATTTTACGAAAAAACGCTATTTTTATTTTCTTCAACTATTTATAAATAACACTACAAATCATATATATTTAGTTTATATTTTTCCGATAATGTTTTATTTATTTATTTTTTGGTTCATTTATTTAAATTTTGCCGATAATGTTTCCTCATGAACGTTTCTCATCGAAATGCGTATGAAAGTTGATGTAACTCCCCCTTACACTGATGGATAAGTTGATATCAACTTCAAAAAATCAAAATCGCTTTGATTTTACATCAACTAGTTTGTACAAACCAACAACTTCACCTTACACCATGGATAAGTTGATATCAACCTGAAGTCGCTGCAACTTATCCACAGGTCTAAGGGCCCCTTAAGACATATGTGGCTTAATGATTCGTGAGTTGCTTTTGTAATTAGTTTATTAAAAAAAATAAAAATCAAGAGATATAAACGCGTCCGATTGTATCAAATGCTGAATCAAAAAAGTATGCAAATCTAAAGAGTATGAAACAACGGCGAAAAATCTGTCTCAACCCCCACTACTTTAAGACTGGTCTCATCATTACGTACACCAATAATCATAACGACAGTTAAGCAACGTTCAGGTATACTGCGATTTCGAGGTATTTGGGATTTCACCCACCAAACATATGTTTTGCAGTACAAAAATCAGCTGTTTATTGAAATGAAATCCGGTAAACCGCGAAATCCGGGTATACATGAACACAGCTTTAAACCTACCCAGATAATCGCTTTGTCGGGACTATAAATGTCAAACTCCATAAGAAAGGAACGTCGATAATCCCGAAATTGCGATAATCTAGGTAGGTGTAAATGCCACTTTAGTCATCGACTACCATCTGCATAAAGATTTTGTATTAATAACATATTCAATAAAACAGTTACTACGTTTATACGGCAGCCAACTCGCGAGTAAAATTAATCGCGAGTACAGAGCTCACTGTTTATACGGTAGTTTGCATTCAGGAGTTACAGTGCTTTCAGTGCTGCCTAACTAAAAAAAATATATAACTGTGGCAGCATCTACAGATGTTTTGTTTGTTTTGATATTTAATTATAATTCAATGAGTGAAATTCTTTTCAGTGCGTAAAGTGTTAAATGTCGGCAACAAAAAAGCTCGTTATTGCAAAGCAGTTAATGCAAGAAAGGAAGCAATGGCTGCAAAAAATAATGCTGCAGATGCAGCTAAGTTATATGGCCTCAAGTGAACGACATTTGTCAGACATTTCAGACATACATGCACGTCAATATCACAATCCCAATGGAATTGGTTGTAAAAGAAACATCTGATGCGCTACCAGATTTTCATTGTTGAGACATATGGCAGCACTTTAAAATTTACTCGCAAGTAGCGTGTTTACTCATGACTTATTTTCGTAAGTTAGCTACTTGCGAGTAAGGAAATAACTCACCGTTTATACGCTCAAATTTTTTACTCGCGATATTGTTACTCGCAAGTAAGGCGTGCGTATAAACGTAGTAAGTGTTCAACGAGTGCACAGAAAAAAAAAGCTAGTGTAATATTACATACATTCATGGTCTGATGTCGGTCAATGCACTGGGCAACATAGGGCCAGCTATTTAATTGGGCAATATTACCAATAAACTTAGGCAATTTTACGTTCACCGACAATATGAAACTTTGCCTTGTATATTTGTAGATTTACCACATGCAATAAGGGCAATATACAGAATTTATTGTAGGTGAATTATACTAATTTTAATAATCTTACCAGACGTTTAGCACTTTTTTCATATTTACAGAAGCAAATGTTGTTTTTGTTTTTAATTAAAAAAGAATTTATTGCAGTGTTGCTTACAATAATAAATAAATGAAAAATTATAATCACGAATTACCAGCCACTGCCGAAGACTCCAGTCACATTCCCTGTGAAGAAATTTGTTAATGTTTAGAGAAATGTATTAAACACTTGGTTATCAAATTTGTTCGTTTCTACAAAGGATACACATTTATATTCTTAAAGTGGCTAAGAGCTGTACATTTTCTGTGGCTTATTAAAACACTTTCGTCACTTTTCCATTGATCAATATACATACATATCAGACACAAAGGACTTTTCTACTTACCAAAGTTTTACGATATTGATTTTTGGCCAATAGAAATATATTCTTTGTTAAAAACACTTGCAGAATAAATTTTTATTTACATTTCTTTATGAAGTTGTAAATTCACTCATCTTTATTAAGAAATTGAATACAAATTGCTCTTAGCAAATTTTGGCAAAACTCGTTTTTTGTTTTTCTTTTCACAAATTAATGGTTAAATACTCACATACATAGCGACACAGTAGTAATACAGATTCTTAGAGGTTTATATTCGTCTCGCTCTAACACACGGTGTCTAGTCGTAATGATGTTGTCTCGTCACAGTTCAAATAAGAAACAGGGAATTTGCCAACATTCATATGCAAATTCAGCATTATTGTTGTGAGTGTGTTTTGCAATTTGATTTAGGCAATAATGCCACATTTCTTTGGATTCACCAAACCCAAACTAGGTAATATTACCGATGGTTATTTTTTCTGTGTAAAAATCCACAGTAGAGTATACAACAGTACCCAGCGGCGGAATTTGCGTGGCCTTCCACGAATAAGGCATGCGGAATCATTCTTTCTTAATGCCTACTTTAACCCTGCTGTTAGATTAGGACCATTTTGGTCCAAATTTTTTCTGTTTTCCCTTGTAACTTTGGAACGGTGATATATACTGACTAAATTTTTCTGCTAATGGGGTCTTTTAATAAAACAATGTTATGTGCGAAAATTAAATTTTCTAACTTTATTCAGGACTGAGAAAAATACAAAATGACGAATCTTAGGTTAGAGGACCATTTGGTCAATAGTACATTTTTTCATTACCAAGCGAATGTAAATTCATGTCAAATATTTAGAAGATGTTTTTGATATGTCAAATACTTGCTTTAGAAATTATTGAACCAAAATAGTTACAAAGGATAAGATAAAATTATTATTTTGGATGAAAATTCCAGTATGGACCAAATGGTCCCTCAATCTAAGATTCGTAAGTTTTTTCATTACCAAGCGAATGTAAATTCATGTCAAATATTTAGAAGATGTTTTTGATATGTTAGCGGATGTTTTTGATATGTCAAATACTTGCTTTAGAAATTTTTGAACCAAAATAGTTACAAAGAATAAGATAAAATTATTATTTTGGATGAAAATTGCAGTATGGACCAAATGGTCCCTCAATCTAAGATTCGTAAGTTTTTTCTAATCTAACAGCAGGGTTAATAATGCCTGCGAAATGCTTGATTTTATAAGGCTTCCACAGGCCTGTTAAAAGAATGCCAGAAGACGCTGTTGTTCAAGAAACCCTGTCTTTCCACATGTTCGAAATTCGTCGTTGCAAAATCATAACATCCGATAGCCCAGTAGATAAAGCGTCCGATTGTAAGTTCTAAGGTCGTGTCTTCGATTCCTGTGGCTGCAGAATTTAAAAAAAATCATTTATAAGAGTTACAATTGTTTAAAGTATAAATCTGAAATATGAAGCTAATTTCCATATACATATAATTTTTTATTTTTACGTAAGTACTTCTAAATCTACTCTTTTTGCAGGCCTTCTAGTAGAGAGGGATGGAAGGCCTTGCCTCCCAATCTCACGCAATGTTAAAAAGAAAGGAGGAGGTAAGGTGTGGGGAAGGCCTTCCGTATTTTAAAGAAGGCCTGTTTGGTCATGATTTCAGGCCTTCCAGGTCATGACTTCCACTGCTGGGTAGTTTCATGTAGGTAATGTCTGAGCAAAAACGATGTACAAGTAGACAGTCAAAATTTCTCTTCACTCAAATGCCAACAAACAAAACGAGTGAAACCCTAGTAATTCTCTACTCTCTCTCTTACTCTCTTCATTGAATATTTCAATACACGAGCAGCTTTTTGATAGTGTTATTGTATATAACTATACAAATTCCAACCATGTTGAAGTAAAATTACATAAACTATGCAAATAGTATGAAATAAGCAAGATATGACGCGAGAGAGAAATGCGTTTGAGTGAACTCCTAGTACTTTTTGGTTCTCTTTTACCAGGGTTGCCAAGTTGCGCACATTTTCTGGTCGTCTAATTATAAATCGTCTTTTGTCTGAGTAGTTCAAAGACGATTTACAATTACCTTCGGTAGACCATCAATCGTATATATACAAACTCAAATATTACAATTTACAATAATTTTCTTGGCAAATGTCACAAACTCCTTCTCCCATAGAATAATACATACGTAGATAAACTTATTCTCTCATCTGACGTTTCATGTCACACTCTTCATCGTAGGTTTGTGGAAATGAGAGCATTTAAATTTAAAATTACCTTACACCAGGTGGAGTTACAAAATGTGTTCACTTAACTTTTTCATGTCGTTTTGGTGTAGAACTGAAAAATTTAAATATATTTTGCACTTTTTTGTTGACTTTTATCGTTGGTATACATTTGTATTGCCGTCGGTGGTGCAATGGTTAGTGTGCCCGGCTCTTGTACATGAGATCCTGGGTTCGAACCCGGCTCTGACCACCTTCAAATTTTCTTTCGGCGGCGGTCACCTCGCATAGTGACGGCGACACTATCGAGTATCTAGCCATGAAAAAGCTTCTCAAATTACCGTTCGGAATCGGTGTAAAACTGTAGGTCCCAATCAGTGAGTGAAAACTGGAAAGCGCACAGCTCAGTGATTGTGAGAAGTTCTCCCCAGTCCCTTCATGGGATGTAATGGGAAACCATTTATTTTTTTTTTATACATTTGTATTGTATTTAACACAACTAGTTTGCCACAAAAACACGAAATTCGGTTGTTATTCCTTTGTTGATCGCTGTATACTATTGCCACTATCTGGTATTATTGAACCCATATTTTCCACCATCCAATGTTTACCTTCCATCGTACCTATGACGTTTAATTTATTGAGCGAATAAAAGCTATGGTATGTATTATTCTATGCCTTGTCCTAACAAATGTCAGAACATTAATTTTTGTTTGTGGTAAAGACTGGTATTCAGTTTTTATGAAATTTTCGTTGCCATAAGAACTGCGTGTATAAAAAATAACAAAAATTTCATGAACCGAAAATTTCACTCAGCTCTTTGCGAAAATGTTGTTGCCAAAATCAAGTACAGCGTTGTTACGCCAAAGCTATTTCGTACGAAAACAATTCTTTGGGTCCGGAATTTTGACATTTCGATGATTTTAACAACTAAAAGTAACACGACATGCGTCAAAAATAAAATGGAGCGCGTAGGGGAATTACAAATGATAGAGATATATTACTAAATTTCTTACGAAAATTTCGCAAGAACTGAATAAGGGCTTAAGCCAAGAGGCTTAAGATTAGAGATAAATAACAAAATGTCTTACACAAATTTCGCAAGAACTGAATACGGGGCTTAAAGCCCGGTCTTCAGTTTTATGAAATTTTCGAAAATTTCACCCACTTTCCATTTACTTGGTACTCAGCTACTTGCGAAAATTTCGTAAGCAAGATCAATTCCAGAGTTGTTACGCCAAAGATATTTCGTACGAAAACAATTGTTTGATAATAGTTTGGGACCGGAATTTTGACATTTCGATAATTGTAACAACCAAAAGTAATACCACATGCATTAAAAATAAATAATTATAAATAAAATATTTGTAATGCAACTGAAAGATAGGTGGTAACTCTCCGCAAAAACATTTTCCGTTTAGATATAAATGAAAAAATTTTTAAGGAAATTTCGCAAGAACTGAATACGGGGCCTAAGAGAACAAATTCTCCAATGCCTGTTGTAAACAACCCTGTAATATACAGACAAAGAGAATGTACACGTAGATAAGAAAAACCACCACCATTTGGCAACCTTCGTAGAAGAGAACAAAAAAACGAGTGAAAGGCCTCGTTTCTCTGCTCTCTCTCGTACTCTCTTTGCTGATTATTTCAATACGCGAGCAGTTTTCTGATATCTAACTATAGAAATTCCATCCATGGTTATATAAAATTACATAAAGTATGAAATAATCAAGTTATGACGCGAGAGAAATGCGTTTGTTTGAATCGCGTCGACTTTTTGGGTCTCTCCTACTAGGGTTTCCGTATTGCGGTGGTTTTTCTTCTATACTTGTACTCCTTTTTATACCCTCATCCATAGGGATGGGGGTATATATCATTTGATACGTACAAAAATGTAACACAGAAGGACGTTTGCTAAACTAATTTTTCCCTGCTAAACTAAATTTTCGACGACTTTGTACGGGGTACCGCTTAAAATCGCTTAATTATCCATACAAAGTCGTCAAAAAATTAGTTTAGCAGGAATAAACAAACAGGCTTAATGTTTTATTCGACCACAGCAGGCTACATAGTACCGTTATCAAGCAAGTCCAGGATATAATGCTTGTTTTTTTAATTCCCGCTAAACTATTTTTTCGACGACTTTGTGTGGGGAGCCGCTTAAAATCGCTTATCTCCCCATACAAACTGGTCGGCAAATTAGTTTAGCAGGGGATAAAAAATCAGGCTTAATGTCAGGCATATCAAAACGTGGGCCGATTTAACCCATTTTCCAAAGACATCATTCTCGACCTGTGACCGTCGGTGGTGCAATGGGTAGTGTGCGCGCCTCTTGTACAGGAGATCCTGGGTTCGATCCCTGCTCCAACCACCTTAAAATTTCTTTCGACGACGGTCACCTCGCTTAGTGACGGCGACACTATCGAGTATATAGCCATGAAAAAGCTTCTCAAAATACCGTTCGGAATCGGTGTAAAACTGTAGGTCCCAATCAGTGAGTGAAAACTAGAAAGCGCACAGCTCAGTGATTGTGAGAAGTTCTCCCCGGTCCCTTCATGGGATGTAATGGGAAACCATTTATTTTTTTTTTCATTCTCGACCTTATCTTGTGTACTGTTGAAATCGAGGCGATCATGTGGTTGGCACAATTTGTGTTGAAGCTATACCAAAAAGTTCGAATAGCTTGGTACCAATTTTTTTTTTAAATTGGCTATTATTTATTTCCTCTAAAACCAATAGTTCAAAGATTGGGTTGGTAATTGTTTGAAACTATTAGCCCGATCATGAATATTCTCACGGAATTTAATTCCTCCCGATTAAGTTTCTCGAGAAAAAAACTTGACGGGAATAGAAAAATAAAGGAGAGGACAAATAACATTTTCGAAGTCAGCTGTTTTGTGTGCTATCATTTTCCTTTGAATTTGCGCTGGTGATAAAAAAAGGTAAATATATCTCGTCGTTGACTTATTTTACAAATAAATAAACAAAAATGCATAGTATAGCATTTCGGTTGCTTGCAGAGGAACTAATTGCTGATGAAGAACACCAACAAACTAACCAAAGGGTTGCAAGGAGGCAGTTGCGCGATGGTATGAACCCGCTGGACTTGCCACAGTCATTGTAAGCTTAAAATAATACAATTTGATTTCAAATGTTTAAATATTTCTTGTTACAGGTTTCAAAAGTACTACAGAGTAAATAAACCAGCTTTTAAGTATTTATTAGGAGTTCTGACAATGCACTCTCAGCTGCCCAAAAAGTCTTCCGCAGTTTCGCCTATTGTAAAACTATGTGGGTGTTTTGCACTTTTTCGCCGAAGGCGGGTATCAGACTGGAATTGGAAAGGGTTATGACGTTTCTTTAGCCCAGTCCACTTTCAGCAAAGTGCTCGCGGAAGTTGTCGAAATTTTTGAGAAACATCTGTGCCAAGTGTGGATAAATGTACCGAGGACGACAGATGAAAAAAGAAAAATTGCTATGGCTTTTTATATTAAGCACGGTATACCCGGTGTTGTCGGATGCATCGACGGAACACACGTGCAAATTATAGCACCTCCTGCAAACAAACACCGGTATTATAACAGAAAAGGAAAATATAGTCTGAATACTATGCTGGTAAATTTATTTATTTTCAAAAGAACATTTTTGATTAAAAAAACTTAATATTAATCATTTATTATTCACAGATTTGTGATCATGACCTCAAAATTCGTTACGTTGACGCATCTCATCCCGGAGCTTGCCACGACGCACTTATATGGAACACCAGCGAACTGAGAGCTCACTTTGAACAGGAGTATTTACAAGGGGCATCAAACTTTTGGATGTTAGGTAAGGCCTGTTGCAAAAAGATTTAAAAAAATACCATTTAATTTCTTTCAAATAGGAGACGCAGATTACCCTTTAGAGCCGTGGCTCTTAACTCCTCATAGAGTTCCGGAGGAAGGTTCAGCAGAAATGAGGTTCAATGAAGTGCACTCGAAATGCCGCAACATTATTGAACGGGCCAATAGGTTGTTAAAGAACCGGTGGAGATGCCTTCTTGGTGCAAGAGAGCTACACTACAGTCCAGAAAAAGCAGCTAAAATTGTAAATGTATGTTGTGCCCTACACAACATATGTATTCATTATAAAGCTAATGGAACACCAAGCGATTTCAGTGAGTTAAGTACGCCAGAAGAGGAAATCGTATCACCTACGTTACCAAACTATCTGACCGTAGCCCAAACTATTAGGACTAACATTGGAGACACATTATAACAACTTTTTTAAAATTATTATTTATTTATAAAAACAAGTTCACTTGGAAAAAACAATTTAAGACAAAAAATAAACGTAAATAACATTGTAAAAAAAACACAATTCACATTAAAAATACAAGAAAACTTAACTAAAATAAATATTTCCTCTTGTGTTTATATTATTAGATCTTTCAATTGTTGTTTTTAATAATTGTTCAGTTCAAGATAAAGATCAATAAATTCCTACTTGTGCGAAAATATCCACAACAATCCTTTTTTTTACTTTTCGCACAAGTAGAAGTTTATGCAATTGTCGCGTAGTTGAGATTTGTTTATCCCTATAATGTGTGATATGCCTTGATGGGCATTGAAATAGCTATATTCCCAACCATCCACCATAACAATCAATTTCACATTTTTCTTTTATAATATTTCTATTAAAATGTATATACTTCTTCATAGAAAAAGTAATTATACCCTCACCCATAGGGATGGGGGTATATATCATTTAATACGTTAAAAAAATGTAACGCATAGAAGGAGCCACATTAGACCCTTAGTAGCTTTGGACGAAATTCGTTTTAGGACTTTTTAAAACGTTTGAGCCATGTCCGTATGTCTGTCTGGCTGGTCAACACGATAACCATGAAATTTTGTCAGTGACTATTATTTGCCAATATTCGGCCTTATTCCCGTTGACGTCGTCATCACATTTTTGTCAACTTTAGAACGTTATAAATGTATTGTCACATCGATGACAACAAAGTTTTTGATGTCTATGATCCAAAAACAACCCTCTTAAAACATTACGCAAAATTTTTTTCCAAATGCCTTCAAGTCGCCAATAAAAATGGTGTCGATATTATATTGACGTCGACGACAACGGGAATAAGTGCGATTGAGTTTGGGATTGAAAATGGGCGTTTTGACCACGCCCCTTTTGGTACCACCCATACAAAAACCACATTTAGCACGAAATCATATTTCTTTCAAACCTTTCTTCTGGCAGATGTGATTAGCTTCAACTCACACACCGGATAATAATCTGTAAATGCCTACTTAACTGGATAAAATGGGCGAGATTGCCACGCCCATTCTGGTACCTCCCATACAAAACAGGGTGTTCGTCAGGGTTATCAATGCGATAAATCGCGTGAAACACTTTCGACCTTAATGAAATTAGGTCTAAGGCTTCACGTTATCAAACGCCAATCACCGATTAAAACAAGGGTGATTTTGCCTCGCCCATTTTGGTAGCTCCCATACAAAAGTTGTTCGGGCGTCTGTTTGTTCGGCACGAGAAGTCCCGCAAAACCTAACCAATCTTTATGAAATGTTGGTCTAGTCAATATTTAGTCAAATACTACTCTCCTATAGAAAATGAGCTGTTTTGCCACACCTATCCTGTACCTCCCTTATAAAAGTTGGGCGGATGACCGGTTGATCGACACGATAACTCTCGTAAACTACAACCGATCTTAATAAAATTTGATACTGATCAAAATTTTGGCAATAACTTGCCATGCCCATTCTTGTACCTCGCATATAAGTATTGGGAGGGAAATTAACTAATTTGGGTATTCAGTAATATTTAGCGCAATGTCAATCTGCTATTGAATATGGTCACTTTTGAGTATGGACGTTTTTTATTTAACGGAACTCCCACGCAATGGATAACTTAGGGTGAGGGTATGATTAAGTCGGTTCATCCGACTGAAACTTATGTACTGGTTTTTAATAGATATTGAACTTGAACCGAACAATTATTAAAAAAAAAAAAAATATTGCGAATCGGGTTCATGTTACCTACGTCGTTTTCGTGGACTTAAATTCTATTCAAATCATCCATTTGAAGTTGAATCTGGTTCTTCTCTAACTTATACGAAACCCCCCTAGCCCTCAATTTCTCCATAAAGGCATTGTGACGACGCGTTTCGTTAAGTTCTTCTCTTTTCATGGTTTCCATTTCTTTATAATGGATTTTCTTCACCTCATTATCTTTTAGATTCTAGATTCTTTTTGCGCCCTTATGCTGTTCCTTTAAATCCTTCACTCCTACTTTTAAGGTTTCTAATACCTCGCTTTGTATTTCATGCTCGGCTTCCAGAGCATCGGCCGCACTATTCACCAATTCTTTTGTTTTGCATAGTTCATCGGGAGGCGGCTTTGTAATGGCGCGAGAAGTGACTGATGTTGTATGCGACGGGGGCTCATTCACAGTTGTTTCTTCTATTGATTCTATCGCGATTCGAATGAAGCTTGGTCTTCAAGCGCTGGCTCAAAATTAACCTTCTGTTTTGCAGAACCTAGGCTAATTGGCGGCCCCATTGCGTTCAACTCAGTCTCAGCATTCCAGAATAGTGCATGCTCCTTTCCTCCTTTAAAAAAGCCCCTAGCAATGCCTGGGTTGGCTTCCACCAACATTAATATCTGTTGGAGTTGTTGCTTATTCCTACTTTTTGGTCTAAAGAAAATATTAAAATATTTATTTTGGAAAAAATCAAAAAGTACTTACATTTTTAAAATAATCTCTCCCGTTACAAAGACAAAAACGATGTATAAGTAGACAGTCAAAATTTCTCTTCACTCAAATGCCGACAAACAAAACGAGTGAAACCCTAGTACTTCTCTACTCTCTCTCTTACTCTCTTCATTGAATATTTCAATACACGAGCAGCTTTTTGATAGTGTTACTGTATATAACTATAAAAATTCCAACCATGTTGAAGTAAAATTACATAAACTATGCAAAAAGTATGAAATAAGCAAGATATGACGCGAGAGAGAAATGCGTTTGAGTGAACTCCTAGCACTTTTTGGTTCTCTTTTACCAGGGTTGCCAAGGTGCGCACATCTTCTGGTCGTCTGATTGTAAATCGTCTTTGAAAGAGCATGGAATTTTAAATAGAGAAGAAAATTCAAAAACGATGTACAAGTAGACAGTCAAAATTGCTCTTCACTCAAATGCCAACAAACAAAACGAGTGAAACCCTAGTACTTCTCTACTCTCTCTCTTACTCTCTTCATTGAATATTTCAATACACGAGCAGCTTTTTGATAGTGTTATTGTATATAACTATACAAATTCCAACCATGTTGAAGTAAAATTACATAAACTATGCAAAAAGTATGAAATAAGCTAAATGCGTTTGAGTGAACTCCTAGCACTTTTTGGTTCTCTTTTACCAGGGTTGCCAAGTTGCGCACATCTTCTGGTCGTCTAATTGTAAATAGTCTTTGGAAAATTTACTCAGGGATGCAATGCCAACAAAGAAAACGAGTGAAGCCGCACGTTTCTCTGATCTCTCTCTTCGTTGAATATTTAAATACACGAGTAGTTTTCTGATGATGTTACAGTATCCAACTATGTTTAAATAAAATTACATAAAGTATGGAAAAAGTATGAAATAATCAAGTTATGACGCGAGAGAGAAATGCGTTTGAGTGAATCGCGTCGACTTTTTTGGTTCTCTTCTACGAGGGTTGCCAAATTGCGCCGGTTTTTCTTTTCTACTTGTACATCCTTTTTGTCCGTTAAATGTTTTTGAAAAAACTCACGAAATTTAAACTTTTATTTCCTTTTTTCTTTAAGAATAGCTACTTTTTTTTCTACGGAATTTTAACCTTTTTCTAAGTTGGATAAAAATAGGAGGAAAGGGAGAAAACAAAAAATTCTCTAGGAATTCTTATTCGCAATAGGAGGAAAGGGAAAAGTGAGAAATCTCCTGTGGAATTTTTGTTCAGAATCGGGCTGTATATATTAGTAGAAACACTTTCAATTGAAGCTTATGTATCAAATGTTCCAATTCCGATAGTTCCAATCATAGTCGGCGCTATTTGTACAGGGTTAAATCCAAACACTGATCCAAAATCGGTTAATATTTGAAACTTCTTGAGTCGATAGTATAAAGCTTTGAAAGCAGATGGGAATATGGTAGTCCTGTATGGGACATTCTTAAAAGTGTTGGTGTCTTACCCAATCAAATGTTATTTATCAAATCCCATTGAAATCGGTTTGTATACTTTGGCCTTCAAACTACTTTGACAGACGGTCATCGGAATCATTTTCTGCATTAACCACGTCTTATATTCTGTATGTTACAAACTTCAGCAATATTCATATCCTCCCACTAGTGTGGGATAGAATATTGTTTCGTTTCATATTGTAGCCGGCAAACGAACGCCTGCCTGTTTCCCCCACTATATTTCCATCACAGAAGGGAATGCCGATCCAGACTTCAATACGGTGGGAAGATTTCTACTTGCCGCAAATAGGAAAATCCTGTTTCTAAATCAACTGTCAGAATTCCTAAATATGCACGTAGCTTGACTGTTGTGTCCATAGGCAATAGTGATTAGGAACATCGGCAAGTTGTGGTTTTAAAAACCCTACCATAAATTATTTTAATTCTAATGAACCAAAAGGTTCAATGATATTCTCTTCATGCGCAAAAAGCCGCCCCAGTTGATATGAATTGGTCTGCAATTAACCGCGTATTATTTCCACAAATATGTTTATGGAATTTATTGATTTAAAAGATCTCTAAAAAAACTGGTGTACAGTGGAATATAAATATGTTTTCTAACATAAGGGAATTTCAAGCTTAAATATATCGTTACAAGACTTTGCTGTCGGAGAACATCACCTAAAGGAAGATAAAGAACACAATTTTAACAAATAAAGTTCATATACAAACAACCTTACCAACACAATTTAAGGACTATTATAGTATAGTTTGATATATAATATTTAAATATTGCTAAATGTCTTAAGGTGGCCATCATAGCGTTTCTTCAATTCCTCCGAGAGTGCGACTTCATCAGCAATGACCAAATATTGCGAGTCTGTAAGACACGTTAACTGTTCGTCTTGTGACAAATCTATGGACGCTAGCATATCTGCCTCAACCAGTGACCACTGCAGCAAAACCTTTTGTAATATCCATTTTGAGGCCAAGTCTTTGTAATAGTTTTCCCTTAACTGGTCCACCTTTTGTAATTTCTTAAGATGATCCAATGATTTCGTGTGGTATTCGTTGCTATCAATTGCTCTCATCAGGAGAGCTGAGGTCAGCAAACACCATTTGCTGTCTGGTTCGTAATCCAAGAGACTTTCACAGGACTCCAATTGTGATTTAAGTTCAGCCAGAACATCAGGTGTATACGTGGTAACAGAGTTCAATGGGTGGAAGTAGTAAATGTCTTGTTTATATTGCTTGAGTGTTACGGGAGCAGAAGTAAATGAGGGAGCTGTGACTTTCAGTTGTTGATAAAGAGAGGGATTTTCTATTCCGGTAGTGGCATAGAATATTGTGTCAGATATCTGTTTGTTTAGGGATTCGAATTGATTAATTTCTAGCTCATTGTCTCCACAAGAAAGGACGGCCTTTAAACCCTCTGCCGTGATAGGTTTTGTAAAGGCCAACACTGTCTTGTTTTTGCTGCAGCGAAAGGCTCCCACTGCCAACTCCGGCTGGGAATAACCCAATAACCATCTTTGATAGAACCAGGCTGAGCTATCATTGGGATCAGTAAAGGCCGCTGTCAGTACCATCTCTAATTCCTCCTTCAATTTATCTTCGCTCATTGGGCGTTTAGGTTTCGCTTCTCCCTGGTAGGGATACAATACAGGCAACAGTAGACTTCTATGATGCCATGAGGAGTAGTTAGAGAAATTCACTTTGATTTTCTCAGTACAAAAGTCCAGCTCCTCCTGCTTGGGCACTTGAGCCTTTTCCACCACGTAACGCTTATAGTCCCAGGTGTGGAAATTCCTTTCGTCCATTTTTAAGTACTTATTGCACAACATAACTTCGCGTTGCCAATTGGCTTGAGGCGACTGTTCCAACAGCCACATGCGGTGATGCCAAATATTATAACTCTTCGGGTTGACCAACAGACATTGTTCGGTCAATGACATCTCAGTCTCTAATGCTTTGATTACTCTCTCCTCTCTGGTTGTAGATTTAATCTCATTTTCACAATTGCTAAGCGGTGACGGGGCTTCCTCTTCTTTCGCCTCATTGATTTGTTTCATCTTAGCTAGTATGCACTCCCTGCGTACGTTCCACAGAGTAGAAACATCGGGGTTTCGTTGTAATATTGGTGTAGTGAGGGCCAACATTTCATCATCGTACTCTTGAGTTTGCCTTTTCGCGAGGATTTTCATGGTGGCAGCATTGTATGCTTTGACTTTTAGGGTCTGTTCCTTTTTCTTACGCTGCTTTTCCTCTTCGGTCGTACGTACTTTTAGGCGGCCGTGCATTTTATTAATTGTATACTGTAGTAAAATACAAAAACTTGAATTCTTGTTACAAAATGATTACTGATGACAAATTTTCTTATTGTTCAGCTGTTTGATAACAGTGGTTGTTTTCACAACAACCCCAAATCACAACATATGATAGATGAAAACAGAGTCGTTATTTTCATGCGGTTGGTTTCATTTACATAGTTGCATTTTGTTTTAACTTGGTATACCCCAGAAAACAATTGATTCAAGTTTTGCAACCGTTAATTTATAATCAGACATATTTTAAAAAAATTACCAAATTTTGTAGATTAGAGACTTGAGAGTATCAGAAAATGGGATGAATATTTTGGTTTTTTATGGGCTTACATTTTAAAGGGTGACTTCATTGCTATTTGGGTTTTCAGTGTTTACTTTTTGCCAGTTCACGAGTGATTCGTGACATGTGTCAAAGTCAAAAATTTCCAGTTTGCCGTGCAATTTCATTATAGATAGACTTTCGTTTCTAACGAATAATGTTGCCCTTGTACATAGATAAATAAAAAACCATTGATGGTGAAAGATAACTGGTGGGTTTGGAAGTAAAGGGAAATTTTCTAGATGGCGCCGGAGTGGTGCATATGGGAAAATTTCTCTGGTAACAAAAACTATTGGAAATGTTTTTTTTGCCTTTGGTATTGTCAACAAATATCAAAAGCGGTTGACTTTCTATTATTTATATTCTATTTTCAAATTTAAACAACAGAATCGAAATAAAAATGATCCAAAAAAAAATTACAGCAGACAGTTGTCCGAGGCCTTCGGCCACGGACTGTCCCTGCAGGCTGTGTCAGAGACACGGCCATTAAGTTTAACGTAGAATACGCCATCCGATAAGACAGAAAACATATGCAACAATAAATTCATTTGCTTATATTATTTATTATTTATCATTGGCCGAAGGCCTCGGACAACTGTCTGCTGTAATTTTTATATTTACCAACGGCATTTGATTCAAGTCCGTTTAAAAAAAAAATATTATGTTCAACTTTTTTAAACTTAATTTAATTTATGTATTTTAATTAATATTTTTATTAAAATAAGTTCTGCGAATGTTGAGAGGGCCGCCCTAATATTAAAAAAGGTTTACCTTATCGAGTCTTCGCATTAGCATTCGAGCGTTGTGTGAAAGCTTTACGCTTTACAATTCAAAATTAATGTTACATTAATGTTACAATTAATGTTGCCAAGCAACATTAGCTTGCTGTTCGTTTCACTTTTTATTGGATACATGTTCCTAAGCAATGTTGAGCAACCAAAAACACTCAACCAAACACCACACATATGTTTGAGTGTATGTGTTTAAACAATTTTCATTTGAGAAATTTAAATATTAGGAAGATATCAACCAATATGAAATGTATATCAAACGAAAGATAACATCTTCATTTACCTACAAAAAAAATTTTAAAAAAATTCATCTAGCCGTTTCCTCAAATTCAATGAAATAAAGATTACAACAATAAAAACCTGACATGACTCCTCATACCGTAAGGTAAGACGTATTCTACGTCAAAATTCCCCAAAACCACTTAGGATCCTATCTAATTTGCTTATTCAATAATATTTAGTGCAATGTAAATCTGCTTTGGATGTGGTCACTTTTGACTATGGGTGTTTTTAACAGAACTCCCACGCAATGGATGACTTAGGGTGAGGTTATCATTAAGTCGGTTCACCCGACTGAAACTTTTGTACTGGTTTGAGTCTCTTCTTGATAACATGTTCATTCACAACCTTTTTGTTGCCATTTTTTTTAAATTGAACATGTGGCAACATTGACATTGCTCAAGTCGTAATTTAAGAGTCAAAACAGAACCAGACGCGCTTCAGATGACGACGGAAAAACTCTCTAGCGTCTAAACAAAATGAGAGAGAGACCGTTTGGCGACTTCGGTTGATTGTTTTCTCTCTGTGTCGTATATGTTTGCGTTTCTTCTGGAATTTGTTTGGAAAAATAATATTATGGTTGTATATGACTTAAATTCTTTTTACTGCTTTTAAAAATGTTGTATTCGCTTTTATTGTATTGTGTTTAAAAATAAATCATTTTGAAACCCTTTCTTTAATTTTCCTTTGTATCCACATCTATCACTGTGTTGGTTGCTCTTATGATTTTCATGAAAATGTGGCAACTTCATTCTCTCAATTGAGAGATTTCGTGAGAGCGCTGCGAATAAATTAGAAACGATTCTATTCTAGCGGCGATTTTTGTGACGATTTTTGCCTGCCATAAGAAACCTTTGTAGAAAAAACGTTGTCGTCTGTAGCGTGTTTGATTATATTTAGGCTTTAAGTGGGAAATTGAAATGACGCTTAATATCGCTTAGCTGTCCCGTACAAATTAAGCTATAATTAGCTTTAGAGTGGTAAAACACTGTAGGTCCATATATTTCCCGGAACATTTTTCTCTCAAAGACTCTGAATGTTGTTTCATCTGCTTCCAATATGGCCCAATATTTTGCATCATAAAGCAAGACAGTTATATATCAGAGTCTGATATATATGTATCTTAGTTTGTCGAGAGGGGGCATACGCTGTTAAGTGTGATTGCTTAGCCCGAAATAACACCCATTTGGCAAAAAAATTATCTGCTATTACATGAATAATCGCTCTTCGTGCTCCATTTCGTTTTAAGGCACGTGGTGTTATTTTTGTTTATAAAAATAATCGAAATTTAAAAATTCCGGTCCCAAACAATTGTTTCCCCCCTCCTGTAATTGATTCTTGTTCATGCACAAGAGCTGCGCAGACAATAGCCCCGTATTCAGTTCTTGCGAATTTTTCGTACGAAATTTTGTCATTTATTTTTGAACGGAAAATTTTTTTATTAAGAGTTACCACATATCTACGATTTACCTTGCAAATATGTCACTAGTAATTAATTTTAGCACTCCATTTTATTTTTAACGCATGTGGTATTACTTTTGTTTACGAAAATAATCGAAATGTCAAATTCCGGTCTCAAACAATTATCAAATAATTGTTTTCGTACGAAGTAATTTTAGCGCAACAACCCTGTACTTGATTTTTGCTACGAAATTTGCGCAAAGAGCTGAGTATCAAGCACATGAAAAGTGAGCGGTATTTTCGGTTCATGAAATTTTATCCTATATATCCAATAACGTGCTGTGGGCTTTGAACAGCAAACAAAAAAATGTTTAACCAAATAAAATTAATGCATTAAACTTTTTTTTAAATTGCGCTGTCTTGTTTGAACATTATATAAAAACCGAAAAATTACATTAGCATTTGGTGATTTTGCGGTTGATACGTTTCTTGGTACATCGGATACATACTAATCCTCTTTGTCATATTTAGTCGGTTAATCGAAAACTAATCGACTGTTTGATTGCTCTAGTTAATTTACAGCAATTGAAGATCACACGATAATAACTCGCCGTTTTATTCTCTTTTCCCTCCATTTTCGACAAAATGCGCTCCAGTTCGGGAATTAATATCAGCTCAATCGGTAGTTGAACTCATCACAATATCGATTTAAAAACTTTTTACTTAAACTATCTAATTACATATTATACAAATACATAATGTTTCGTTTTGTTTATAACAAAATGTCGATAGTATTTTTTTTTCTAATAAATGATGAATAATAAAAACAACTGTAATAAACGCTCGTTCGATTTGTGTCAATAGAAACACATCATCATGGCTCGTTGTGATGCTTGTAATGTAAACAAGCAAAGAAGCGTAAAAGAGTAATCGACAAGAAGAATAAACCATAATATGTCTGTGAAATAAATGTTAAATAGATTAAGAAAATGTAATGTGAAGAAAGAGAAATCCTTCTTTTTTGACGAGGATTACGTTAATATGATCCTACAAACAAACGGGTAAGTAGCTGGTAGATTTATTTATTATAACAATCTTTTCAATATTTGAACTTAATTCAATCTTGTGCAAAATCGCAGGTGGCGGGATGGGGCTCAAAAGAAAAATAAATTAGAAAAGGCAACAAATTAGAGTTGAGAATTTTAGTTCATTCGAGTGAGCGCTCTTTTTAGTTCAGCTCAACAGAATCAACTAGTTCCTTCATTTAGTTTAGTACTTAATTTTAGTTCATTGTAACAGTTCATATCAACTATAACCTAAAGAGCTCATTTCAGTCAGGGGGATTCTATGGCACAGCTGATGAAAAAGGTACTAGGCCGATGATAGAGAATGAGAGAGCAAAGAAGACAGGAACTAATTTTAAATAGTGTTTATTGATGCTAATGACAGCTAAATTATGTTTTATATTGTTTGTATTGAACGAAAATACGAATTCCCTTCGATTTGTGTCCGTTTTATGTCCAACGAAAGTGTAAAATTGGTAAAATACCGCAGCAAATAAAACTCTATGAAATGGCCTACTACCTCGTCGTCATGAAGAGGCAGCGAAGAGAGTAATGGAAACTTTTAAGTATTTCTCTATGTTTCACTTCAACTGATGGTTTTACTTCAGTCAGAGCTAATAATCACGAAAATAGTTTCATTTTGGAAATTTCTAAAGTGTTTTGAATCAGTGTTGCCAGAGTTCGACAAAAAAATGATGACAAATGTCCTCAAAAATTGTGCCGTTTGCAAAACCATTATGCTAAAATTTGTTTTTTTAGTGTTTTATCTAATTCTGAGTCCAAGAAATGGGTGCTCATTAAGAATTTCTGCAACAACAACGAAAGCGTTATTAAGGATGATTTAGTTTGAGGTCAATTGTTTTTAACAATTTCTGTTAATCATTTAGAATAGAATTTCCTAAGTTTTGGACAATTTCTTTTGGAAGCCGTTCCACTTATCCTAGCGAACAGTGGTCAAATCGTCTCTATTTTGAAATTTGTCGGATATTTGTCAACTAATGAACCCGCAGATTTTCTCTGGAATTTACATCTGGAGCTTCTAGAAGAACTTCCATCAGATTTAGACCATTTTACAATAGTCACATCTTGATATTGGTCCAATCCGACTAATTTGAAGTTTGTTAATAATCGTCCATAATTTTATTCCAGGTAAAAAAGTACGAGTACGTTTTACAACAGGTTTTTCACTCCTGAGTTGAGGAGAGCATTTTGGCATCCCTAATAATAGATTTATAAGGAATATTGTAATTTATCTCGATACGAAATTTTTAAAATGGTCAACCTATTTCTGATATTTCATGAATTATTTTTTTTGCTTTTACGCCTGTGGAGTTACCGATTAATATGATGTAGCATTTTCAGATAAATTAAAAGGAGTAACTTTGCAAAATGATTGTGCCAAAAATTACACTAAAATTAAAAAAATTGGAAAAATGTTTAGGAAATTGTGCTAAACAGCATTTGGCATAATTTTTCAAAAAACAAGTGCCAAAACCAAAACAATTATGCCAAAACGGTACAAATTATGCCAACATGGTAACACTGTTTTGAATACTGTGATATCATTTTATAGCCATAATTGAAGGCATTACTTGATGTAAACCTACGCGGAGATAGAAATTGAGATTGGCTTAACGATTGGGTTATTCCGTTTCCGAAATAGTGTTTTTTTTGTAATGTTTTTATATTTTGGAACAAAAGTTGTGATTAGTGTTGTAGTCCAGTGTTGCAAGTTTAGCACTTTAAGTGCAATTCTAGCTCTGTTTTTTTGGCTTCTGCACTTTTTTTTTTTGAAAAAACATGCTAAATGCTTTTTAGCACTTTTTTGGGCAATTTTTGCAAACTTTTGACTTTTTTTGCTTAATTTTTAGCATTTTTTCCAAAAATTGAATTTTTTTACAATGTATATCTGTTTTTCGGAACTGAGCGCTGAAATAATGCTTATTTCCAACCAGGAATTGTAACATAAATAGAATTATCACGAATGCCAATGTTAAATATATACGTTAGTTGGCCTTTAAAAATCCGTTGCTGCATAAGTATGTTGGTCCAGACTTCTAAAAATTCTAAAAATCAAAAAAAAAAAAAAAATTTGTCGGTTTGTGAATTTTGCCTCAAGTTTAGTACTGGTCAAAATGGAATAGAAGTTTCAACCGCCAATTACTTTAATGTGTTTAAAAAAGAAAACAGTTTTTATTAAAGCGGTTACTTGGTTAACCGCTTTTGAGTTTATATGGCTGAGTATTTCAAATTTGAATAGGTCTTTTTAATTGTAGTCTTGAAATGATATACACTTTGAAATTTAAGTATGGTTTTCTTATATGAAATTGTATGCCAAATTGTGCCACTAAATCTAAATTATTAATTTTACATATGAATCTAAAAGTTGTATTTTTCAAAATTTCAAAAAAAACAATTTATTTTAAATAAATATAATTTTTAAATAAAATTACAATTTAAATACATGTTTAATACATTTACATGTTAACGTACTGAAACGATAATGGTGGCTAAACTTAACTCGAAACAAGTGCAGAAATTTCAGCCGGGTGAACCGACTTAAACATAACCTCACCCTTAGTAATACTTTGGGTCCGAGTTCCATTCAAAAAAGGTTTATGTTTTTGTTTTGGCAGCCGATCAACCTTCAGTTACCCGTGGCAAAATTGCCCATATTCAATAGTAGAGTTATATCAGCAAATTATTCTCTTATTAATAACTTAATTAAGATGTGTTGTGTGCTCAAAATTTATATCGGAGGTTCATACCAAAATGGTTCGAAAATGGTTACCAAATTCCACTAAGATCGATTTTGGTTTACGGGAGATATCGAGTCGGTCATACCGAAAGACGCCCATATTTTGTATGGGAGCCACATAAGTGGATGTAGCAAAATTATCATTGTTTTAGTGAGTGAGTGGCGGTTTACGAAATGAAGCCAAATACAAATTTCACTAAGGTTGGAAGTATTTTACACGAGTTATCTAATCGATAACCCGGACGGATGACCGCCCAGCTTTTGTATGGGAGTGCGTAGTCACCTCGCAAATTTTCTCCAGTTAAGTACAAATTTACAGATTATTAAGCAATAACTGATTTGAAGCTAATCACATACACTAAATACTAAATATATCGATTTGTAGCCAGACGGGAATTTTTCAAGTCTTAATAACTCCCAAAACGAATTTGGTCTTTAGATACCTTCGAACTAATATGACTCATTTTATGTGTTACAATTTTCTGTATCAAGTGACATATGCCCCCATCCCTATGAATGAGGGTGTTCGAATACGTCTACGAAATTGTGTTTTTTTATCGAATATAAAGCATAAAGTTCCCGCAGTACTAAAATTTTTGATTGTTTCAGTTTTATCACTTTTTTTTGTAAATTTCACTTTTTCTGGCATGGTTTTTTGGTAGGTTCTGGCAACACTGTTATAGTCATTGCGCAAAAGAGAGCATGAGCTAGAAAATGCCAGAGCGAGAGAGAGCTGCAAAACTGAAATACAGAAAACTGCTGAAACAAGGGAACTACTGAATCAAAAAAGCGGAACAGGGTGAACGAGTTCATCTTGTAACGGGTTTTTCAACAGAGACGCTACAAAAGTAAATCGATAGGGACAGCAAACGACGCCATATTTTTTCCCGCTCTTTTGACATTTCTCTTCAGTAAGGTTTGCCATTTCATCATGGAAAGATATACGAGCCAGCAACGAGTCGAAATTATTAAAATTTACTACCGAAATTTTGAGTCAGTGGCCTCAACTTTAAGAGCGCTACGTCCGATGAGGCTCATTTCTGGCTGAATGGCTTCGTCAATAAGCAAAATATGCGTTATTCGTCAGACAGCAATCCACACGTAATCCATGAGTCATCATTGCATCCCAAAAAAATTACGGTTTGGTGCGGTTTATGGGCCGGTGGCGTCATTGAGCCGTACTTCTTCCGTGATGATCAAGACCGGCACATTACTGGGAATACGAATCGCTACCGTTCAATGATAACCGAATATTTTTGGCCACAATTGGATAATATGGACTTGGAGGACATGTGGTTCCAACTGGACGTCGCCAGAAGCCACACAGCGAATGCCACAATCAATTTATTGGAAACCAAGTTTAGTGAACGTGTTATCTCACGAAATGGCCGAGTCGTTTGGCCGCCTCGGTCGTGCGATTTGACACCGTTAGATTATTTCCTGTGGGGCGACGTCAAGTCTATGGTCTATGTCAACAAGCCAGCGACGATTGATGAGCGACGGTTTAGCGTCTGGACTTCTGCAAGCGTGCCCGTGTTGGCCATGCAAAATAAATCGAGTTCCATACATAATGGCATCGAACGTACTTTCACAGGAATAAAGAATTTCATTGGTATCTAAAACCGGTTTTGTTTTATTTAAAAAAACTTTTGTAGCGCTCTTATTGAAAAACCCTTTAGTTCACAAGAGTGAATCGTTCAATTGAACGATAGAGAAATAGACAAGAGTGTTCTCTTGATGACGACGAGGTAGTAGGCTATTTCATCGGGTTCGAGTTGCTTTTGTAATTTATTCTTTGGCTTTACATAATACGAACACAAATAGAAGGGAATGCGTATAAAACATAATTTAGCTGTCATTAGTAGTTATAAATCGAACACTATTTAAACATGCATGGTCTATAATCTCTATGCCTTCTTTGGTCTCTCATTCGAAATCGTTTCCCTAGTAACTTTTCGATCAGCTGTGCCATAGAAACCCCCTGATTGAACTAGTTCGTTCGTGAACTACACAACTCTACAACAAACACTGGGCAATTCTGGGGAGGAAAATTGGAGGCGGCCATGGTTGCTAGTTTCGGAAACCGTCGATTCGATATACATTCATATATGTAATACCAACAATAAGAGTTTCACAAAGTCACGACTCAACCCTTTTTTACGATGATAAAGTGTCGTGACAAACAAACTGACAGGAGTTAGCAACACGAAGAGTCACTATTCACGGAGTTCTCGCAAACAACAACTCTAATTCGAGTTCTTCGTTGATCACATTCACTAATGTTCAGTTTTTACGCAGAGAAAGCTAGACATCAGAAAGCTGCAATTACCAGAGGTAGCCAAAGCCTAGACGATCCTGAAGCGCAGTGGAAACTCATTTCCAACTCTATAGAAACTGCCGCAACAACTGTACAAACCGCTTCGCAACAAACCATGGAACAATGAAGAGTGTCGCGTAGCAAATGATGAAAGGAACGCTGCACGTATGGCTATGCTTCAGCCAGTTGCAACGCGAGCTGCGACTGAGCGGTATAGGGGGAAGATAATGGAAATAATCCTTCTTTTTAGGCATAAGAAACGGCAGTGGAGAAAGCACGAGAGAGAGAGAGAAAATTGAGATATACCGAAGGAAGAACGGAACCCGAAAATTTTACCAAAAAGTCAAAAACGGAACTAATGGATATGGTTCAGGGGCCCCCTTCTGGAAAGACAAGGACGGAAATCTCATCGCAGATGTGCAGAGCATGTTGTGAATATGGAGAGATAATTTTTACGGGCTACTGGTACCTGAGATATCCAATGACGAGGAGACAATCGATCACAATTTGGGCGACGACGTCGATTGCCCATTCCTAACCAAGATGAGGTCGGAACAGCTTTGCCCGGCTTAAGAATAACAAAGCCGCAGGTGCCGTTGGATTACCGGTGGAGCTGTTTAAGGCTGGCGGCGATGAGCTGCTTAGGTGCATGCATCAGCTCATTTGCAATCTTTGGTTCGATGAATACAAGCCCGGCGATTGGAGACTCAGTGTAATATGCCCCATATTTAAAAAAGGCGACCCGAGTCTCTGTGCAAACTACCATGAAATAAGCCTTATATCCATAGCATATAAGATTCTATCACGTATAATGTGCGAAAGACTAAAACAAATTATCGCTGACCTGATTGGGCAGTGCGGTTTTAGGCCTGGAAAATCGACAACTGGCCAGATTTTTACGCTACGCCAAATCCTGAAGAAGACCCACGAAAAACAAATCGACACCTATCATCTATTTGTCGATTATAAGGCGGCTCGATACGGAATAAACTCTACGAAGCAATGTCTGAGCTTGGTATTCCTGCAAAACTCATACCCCTTTGCAGGATAACCCTGACGAACACCAAATCCGCTGTGAAAGTTGGTAAGGCAAGGCGACGCTCTATCGTGTGATCTCTTTTACATCTTAATGGACATCATTATGAGAAAGCTACAGTCATTTTGAATACAACCATCAGCAGCAAAACACACATGCTGCTCGCGTATGCTGGCACAATGAGAGAAGTTACTGCGATGTTTGAAGTATTGAAGGAAGAATTGAGAAGGACTCACCAACCTTGAGATCAAGCGGAGAATTGTGTTTGCGAATAGATGTTATTTTGGGCTATTTAAGCACTTTAGAGATAAAGCCTTCTCTCGAGTAACAAAAGTCCAGCTATACAAGACTATCATACAACCTGTCTTGATTTATGGCGCATAATTCTGGGTCTTATCGCAAGCATACGAAACATCTCTAGGAGTCTTCAAGAGAAAAATACTCCGAAAAATGTATGGCCGTATAGTGCACAACGGCGAGTATCGGCGCCGCATGAACTATGAGCTGTATGAACTATACTCGTATCTCGACATTGACATAGTTAATCGGATCAAAAAATTGCGATTGCAGTGGCTAGTCCATGTCAGTATAATGGATGAAGTCGAATGGGTGTTTTCGAAACTGAACTCGAAGGAAGACGAAAAATAGGCTAACCTAGACTCAGCTGGTGGGATCAGGTTGACGAATCCCTGCGTACACTTGGTATTACCAACTGGAGAGATAAGGCAACAGATCGAACTGGTTGGCGAAATATGTTATCTTCGGTTTGTAACGTCCCTGCCCCCGAGGTAGTTCGAGGTCGGTTAAGTAAGTTGCGAGATATGGACACAATTGTAGTGACGCGATTTAGAAACAATTTAATGAGCCGAAAATATTGTTCCTTTTCGATTGAACACACCTTTACCGAAATATTTTAATTTTAGTGAAGTTTGAAAATATTTTAATGATCTCAAAATTTTTCATTTTTGGGATAAGGAGATATTTGTATTTTAGCGATTTTTTAAAAAATTGTTTAAAATCCCAAATTTTGGCCCTTTCTGCGATTTGACACTCCTTCTCCGAGATATGGACATAGTTGTGTTTTAGTCATTGACTCCTAAGATGGTGTCATTTTTGCACTCGAAACTAATCCAACGCAAAATTCCGCGGCAGCCAAAAAGGATACTATATATACTATTCCGAAAATCCAGGCCATATCCATGCATTAAGACAAGTTGAAGAGTTTCTCCCTCTCAAGTTCCTGCACCGTATCTAGGGTGTTGATTTTGGAATTACTCTCGTCAGCGACATGAACAATATAATTCAATAACCATATAATACAGGCAATAAAATGTTTTCATATTTGCTTGGGTTTCCAAACAACCAAATAAAAAATAAACAAAGGTCCTTTAATAAAAATTCCCGAAAAACATAAATAAAACGCACATTGTCCACCGCACGACATCGAGTCGTCGTAATGAAACAAACTCTACACCCTACGAGGCAGCAAATTCATAAGACTGTGTGTAAACACGACGCAGGGTACAGGTGGTTTCTTACACCCCAATACCTGTGGTGAGCAGGGAGTGTGGGCTATGCCCTTAAGCTGAACGGAAGTAGCACCAGCATAGAAATTTTATCGCCAGTCTGTATGACGTATGTCATGTGTAAATCAAATGAGACAGCAGCAGAAAACAAAAAAAAACGTATATAGTAACGACACTTTGCGTGGTACCCAACCCGTAATATCAAGAAGGACAACAATGTAAAAGACATCCTCAGAAAAAAACCAGCACATTGAAGAGTCATGTGTGTTTTCATATATTACCTTTAACCTTCGAAAGGAGCGGAAATACTAGCAGACATGATAGGGAGACTAAAAATCATATTGTTCCATTGTAAATACATTCGACCATTTCAAATTTATGCCATCCACACAAAAAGAACTATGGACAAATGTTGGAAAATTAAATAGAAATCAATATGCACAGAGTGTTTCTGGTACTGCTGTGCAATTCCGCTAGTCCTTGTGTTCGATTCCTTCTTTAGAACAAAGAATAACACCAAAGTGTCCTTAGATTTTGAATGAAGTGTGTGTGTGTGTTTTCTACTCAATGCTAGGATGCGGTATCATAGGTATTGCCAATTTATGATGGTGTTTGCCTCACTGAAGAGAAAGTGTAATGATTCTATTGACAGACTTTTAACAGCGAGTAATGCTCAACCTGTATTGGAGTAATTCAACCTTGTAGATTTCGAAGACATCTGTTTGTTTGTTAGTGGGAGTTGTTTTGAGTTTGATGTTTTATTTAAGACCTTGAAATGACTTGGAATCCCCGTATCCTTAATTATGTGAAACAAAACGATATTGAATTCATTACCGTTTTGACGGGATTGGTGGCTTAAATGGGGTGTCTCAGTAAGATTGCCCTCTTTAAATTTAGTGTAATTTTTTTCTGTAAGTGGCAACTCTGAAATTTAGCTGCTGTCACGTATGCTCATTCCGATTATTAAAAATGGGGCGATTTACGAATGAACAACGCGTCATAATTCTGAAAACTTATTACAAAAATTTGGAAAGTTATGCTGAGACCGCTCGCAAACTTCGAAGAATTTTCAGTCGAGAAAGTGCTCCTAATGTGTCAACCATTCGAAGAGTGGTTAAAAATTTGAAAAAACTGGGTTGGCTTTGGACAGTAAGACTCCTGTCTGTCAACGTACTGGTCAGTCTGTTGAAAACATTGCTGCTGTAAACGAGAGTGTGATTGGGCCTTACTTTTTTGCAGATGAGATTTAACGCCGTGCGATTTCTTTCTTTGGGGTTTGTGAAATTTCGGGTTTATGCGAATAAATCACTAACAATTCCTGAGCTGAAATCCGAGATCCAACCCGTCATCAGTGAAAAAGTCATGGGAAATTTCATGGAAATTGTAATGGCCTGTCATCATAGCCGTAAGGGCTATTTGACGGATATTTTATTCCATAATTAATCGGAACATGTCTTCTTTACAATCCAATAAAAAATCAGAACTATCTCGAAAAATACGTGCTTTTATTTTAAAATGAAAAAAAATGAATTTTTACTGAGACACCCTATAGAACCATTTAAGATACACACATAGTTACATAAAACTTCACTAACTACAAATCCATAATGAATTCGATATCGATTCTTTTACATAATTAGCACCCTGAACTTGGAAATAATTCACTTTACGAACTTTTGCGTTCACTGTCACACAGGAAAAAAGTTTAATTGAAAGTGAGGTAACGCATTCCTTCAACGACACAACGTAAATAGTCACTGCAGTAATAACAAAATCATCGGATTTACGAAACCATTCATTGCTACAATGATTATTTTACGTTTCAGAATTTGTCGTTTGTAGTTTATCGAGGCGAAGTGTTGGTTTTTAAGTGGAGTAAGAGAAGTAACAAAATAAAATCCTAAACCCTTATTGTCCATCAATTTGTCTCCTAATCCCTATGTAATTCTGCACAAGATGTCTTGAATAGTCATTCAAGACATTTGCTTTTTTAAAACATGTCCTGTAGATAAGTTGCGGCAACCAAATACTTTAGTGTTCTGAACACAAAAAGATACGTGTATATGTGTGAAGCTGTAGAGCAGAAAAATACAATACTTCTTCTTCCACTTCGCTTCACATCGTACTGTGTTTTTGCGTCCATACTCATACACATATATACGAGTACGACCGCTTTGTCGATAGTACCCCGAAGTACTTGGTTGTCACAATTTCGTTCCCATACATGACTTGAGAAAACAGCAGATGTCTTCAATGGTCATTCAAGACGTCTTGTGCAGATATATGGTAATATTGAGGCACACATGATCATTTAGTACTATATTAGCTAAGAGGTAGAGGACATTAAAGAAACAGTTTTCAAGGATAGAGTGTTGCTGTACTTGGACAATACCGATTTTGCGCCGAGTTTTCCCCATACTCATCCCGTCAACTTCTGCCGTTACATCCCAAAACAATATTAGCGTTCCTATGCTGAAACTTAGATGTAGTTCATGCCTCCCTTAAAAATATTATATGATAATTCCAGCAAGTGTCTTTTCCGCAATCAGCTCCATATAACAAATTAATATGTTGCAGGTTCCTAGTTTAGTTTCCCACCGAAAATCTATGTATTAGACTGTCACATATTTCCGTGTTATAGGATATTGCAATATATTTGTGCTTGGATTTAAGAGTAAGGGGTTGGAAGCTGATATTTTCCATAGGGGGAAGATCTCTCTCTCTCAGCAAATTGATGACTTTAGGCCTGGTGTGATATGAATGTTGGATGTAAAAAAGAATTGCTTTAATATTAGCAAATATTGACATTAGAACAAAACATCCAGCAAGAAACCCGCAACAGCATTGAGTGTATTAAAATAGTTGTCGTAAATGCAACACAAATGTATACTAACAATAAAAGATAACAAAAAAGTTGGAAAAATATTTAAGTATATTTAAAATATATTTAACTTTCACAGTTCTCCTCTAAAACGACATGAAAAATTGAAGTCAACAGTTCTTGTAACTCCACCTGGTGTCGAACATCTTTCTATCACACCGACCTCACCACGAAGAGTGTAAAATAAAACGTCAGACGAGAGAAATGTTCTCTCTACATATATTTACTCTGTGCTCTTTCCTTATTTTGTTATTATTATGTGGCATTAAAATCAAGATCTGGCCCAGAGTGCAGGCACTGCGCCGCCAATTGAATCAATCGCAGCAGAGCTTATTCTCTACTATTTCCCAAATAATCATCAATGTTCCTAACGAAACTCCACGCAAAGAAAAATTTCGTTACACCCCAATCAAATCTCAGATAAATTAACTTCGTTTGGGGAATGTAATTGCGGCAAACATTTGTTGAATCAAACATACATATAATTTCGTTTGGGGTAAATAAATACTTATAGGAAATAAATATATTAAAAACGTTTACAACAAATGTATCCTGCACTCAAAAAAAAAACACACACAATGTTAACAAGAATATAAATCCGTTTCCATTGACAGTTCTTTCGTCTACAGCAAATGTGTTAACGGAAGTCAATGATCGACACAACTAGACTTATTACTCCATTGTGTTACAACACGCTAATGATATTAAGCGCTAGACCCACCGGAGATCCATTTAGTTTGCTCCAAGCGCCTCCAGATCTCGTCCACTCCTAGCTGCGATAATTCCCCCAGGCCCCTCAATAGGTGGGATCCCATGGAAGACATCCTCCAGCCGGCTAGTGATGCACATGTGCAGAAAGATGTTCAATGGATTATTTATCTTCCTAATCGTTACAGGTTCTTTAACATACATAAACATGTTTTCCCATTATATCCCTTGAAGGGATTGGGAAGAGCTTCGCATAATCACTGAGCTGTGCGCTTTCTAGGTTTGCATTCACTGACGACGGTCATCTGGCGTAGTGACGGCGACAGATTCAATTGAAGTAATTTACCTTAACGTTTACTTTCGCGTCAACACTGAATCAACCACTGATACCTTGGGATTTGCTAGAGACATAAGGTTTGCAGATTTGCTTGCGCACACAATCGGTGCCCCTCGTCCTCGTCCTCGCTGCAGGATATGCTTATAAGTCGCTAGTGGTATGCCAACACGTTGTAATGCCTGTGAAACCGTAATGTAGTTCCGAGTCTGGCCAGCACATTCGCTCTGCAGTTCCCCGAATATATTTATTCCTGTGCACTGGCACCCATATGAGATAAGAGATGTAACCAATTTTGAGTCTATGTGGGTGTGTATACATTTGATCGTTTGACACATGTTCACAAAAGATTTCTATATTTGCCGCAAAAAAATAAAGTTTGTCGACAACAATAGAAATAACTTTTGCGATAAATGATTTTTATTTGGGGGACACGATTCAACATTTACGGCCAACGCTGGGTATATGTAGCAAACGAAATATTTTTACGGCAACAATTATTTTGTTTGCAAATAACTACTAAATGTTTTTTCTTTGAGAGTAGGGAGAATTGTCTGATAACTTCTTATGAATTCAACAATCTACGGCAAAAAGTTCATTATTTATATTATTTGAATAATTGCTTCCAAAAGTTTTCGCCTCAGGGACTGCAAATCCACAAGTGAATTAAATTCACGATGAAACACAGAACACGGCATATATATATAATTAGATATATAATTTTCTCATATTCTCAAACTCCGTGTTTAGAATCAGAACGCAAAATTTTACAACGATAACGATTGCTTATATTTTGAGAATATATCTAATTATTCGTTAGTGTTTTACACTTATGGCTCCAAACTAGATGACAAAGTAGGGGTTGGAGTCGATTCTAAACAGCTTGGTCTAGATTTTGCACAAAGGCAACCATACCATTATAGTATCTTTCAGACAGAAATCGGAGCAGTGAGAGAAGTTGTGCTTTGGCTGAGACGAAATGTCATCACAGCATGGGGTATCTGCGTCTACTTTGACAGGCTGGTAAACATATCTGCACCATGAATTCTTGACTTCAAGAACTGCCCACAACAGCCGCGCATCTCTAAATGCGATGGCCAATCAGTTTGATATTCATTTTATTTGGATGCCGGGGCACAGGAAGATTTCAGGGTACCACACCGCAGATAAGCTGGTGAGATTTGGGACTACCTTACCTGTTCCAATAAATATGGAGCATGGAAGCTGATACTTAAAATTGAACATCTCAGACATGTGAATGATAGATAGTCCCAAGGATCACCAGGCAAGTATGGTCAGATTATGACCTGAATCGTACGCTAATATTGATATCCATACATAGACAAGATATCTCTATGCTAGAAGCTGGAATGACTGGTCACTGTTTAACAGGCACAAACGCGTCAAGGCTTGCAATCTCAGCTCATGATTACTGCGGAGGCTGTGGGGATCTCATATGCTACTGCCCGATCGTTTGTGTAAGTGGGAGACAATATCTATGATCTTACTTCATATTAGATCTAACAGACACTCAGGAAGTTAAGCTGAGACTAGTTTCGCCAGAGACTAATATACGTCTCTTCTTTAGCCTCATTCTGGATTATCGCGATGAGGTATCACATGACTGTACCAGGTCAATTTACATGTCCAGCGATGGGGATAAAATATGACATTCCGTGTTATCACAACGGTCCTCATTGGACTAAGTGTATCAATAGTGACGTCCACTTCTACCTAACCTTACCTAAGCCAAGTGATCGTAGCCGACACAAATTGAATGTAGTCAGGTAAGCGTGGGGCTTGAAACCGAGTACTCCTTTACACGAACTTTGCATGCTAAACATTGCGTTTATTTTATTTATATGTCGCATTACAATACAAATTTCTTTTCAAAAGCAAGAATCAAGTCTTCTTGAAATGAAATCAATAATGATTTGAAGGTTTCTGTTTAAATCCTGGAGAATATTTCTTATGATTTGAATCCCCAGTCTTGTTATTCTGAGCATAATTCGCAAAAGTGTAATATGTCTGACAGTCAGTGTGAATCGACAGTATTCAATTTCTGATTCTTTTCTTACATCGTGCCCATAAAGTTCTTTAGCAACACTAGAAGAAGAAATAAAAAATGATATTGAACATTTATCAAAGTCAATACTTACGCAGCTACCCCACCATCCGCTGCTGCATATTTTATTGCTGTATTTAGCCACTGATGTTGTTGTTATTGCTGTTGACTTTTCCCTCAAAATCCGGAGAGGGGGCGACAAAGTGATGAAAAATAAAAACAAACAAATCGTATATCCCATCCTCAGATGCAGACGCTATAAATGTACGTTTGTGTATGCAAACATCCTTTCATTCTACCATTCATCCGTTTATCCACCCGATCCATTCAAGTCATTCCAACAACATGCCCGTTATCGTGTGAGTTGAATTGGATTAAAAAGGACTTTTGTGTGTGAAATGAGGGAGCACGAGTTAGTGTGTGTCTGCATGTGGCATAGAGGGTGGTGATATCCTTTACAATACTCGTATCATATGTTTGCTCGACCCCTTCCCACATGCAATTGAATGGATTGGGATGGGTTAGCATGGGATGGCATGAGATGGTAAGGGATTGCCTGGCAAAAGTGTGTAGTCTTCTGCTTGAGTTTTGCGTGTCTTCTAATTTCATTTAAGTAACGTAACGTATCGCAACGTTATGTTACGCTTCAATTTATGAAAAATTGTTCGTTTGCCGGTTAAAATGAAATTTTATGATGAACGATTTAAGAGGTTTCACTTCAGCTACAACAAAAAGGATTAGATTACATTTCATCAATCGCAACAGCGCAATGGAAATAGATGGGTATTGGAAATATTTCATTAGAATATTTGGAATACTCTTATCAAAGATATTAAAGCTGCCTTGTTGCCATGGGCAGAAAAAGGGATTTGTTTCATTTTGCTGTTGTTATTTTTTGTCGTCACAAGGTGATTTGTAAAAAATTTCAATATCGCATGGTATTTGTCAATATTCATCTTCATTCAGTAAAAGTTTTTCGCACTAAAGTTGCTAACATGGTTGGGATGTCTTCTTTTCTTTATTTTATGTCTCATTCAGGTTTTTTTGTTCTTTAAATTTGAATTATTGGATTGGCGGAAAAAAGTTCTTGTGTCTGTAAAGTTAAACAACAACTTTATGGATTATCTGCTCTTCTTGTATGGTTTATCGCTTTTTTTTGTAAAAGAAATCCTATTAAACGCGAAGGAGAAGATTTAATGGATAATATCATGATGGGTTTTAAAGTCAAGTTTGTTTAGCCAAAATATTAATTTATACTCAAAAATTACACCACATAGAACTTTACAGCTCTATTAAAATTTAAGGTAATTATTCGATAAACTTGGATAGTCTGAATCTTACAATCCTAATCCTAATCTTACAATCACGTGAGATTAATTGCACACCAAACTCGCGTGTCAATTGGTTCATGGTAATGCGCGTAGTGTGGCATGTGGCACCGTCCTGTTGAAACCACATGTCAACCAAGTCCAATTCTTCCATTGCGGCAAAAAAAGTCAGTAATCAACGAACGGTGCCTTGCTCAGTTGAAGGTAGCGTTGCGCCAATTTTCGTCTTTGAAGTGGTACGGTTCAATGATGTCGCCGGACCATAAACCGCACCAACCATTGAATTTTTCAGGGTGCATTGGCAGCTCTTGAACAGCCTCTGGCTGCTCTTCGGACCAAATGTGACACTTGGGGAATGTGTTCACCTTAGGGAGAGTAAAAGCATAATGAGAAAATATACTTTAACAAAACTGTATAGTCCAGAAGTATTTGTGTACCAAATACAATTAAAATCGAAAGGAGTCCGATAGAAATTTTGCATAAATCCATTAGTTTTAACCCCTAACAAATATATCAAATATTGAAAATTGTGTGATTGGGTTATATTTAGTGTATTCAAAAACCCGGTTTTCCAAAAATGCCCGTTTTTGGTTTCTTTGAATAATCCAACTTTTCGGTTAAACCGAGGTGTAGAAACCGGTTAATAACCGTTTCCGGTTTTTATGACAAAATGTTTAACTATGCCTTTTATACGCATCGTTTATTTTTAATTCAGTCATTTTGAATTTTGAGATCGACTACGGAGTACAAACCCATCAAAATGCTTCTCAAAATACCGCTCGGAACCGGTGTAAAACTGCAGGTCCCAAACAGAGTGTAGAAGCCTATGCCTGCATGGTATGTGATGGGAAACTGAAGTGTGGGCAATGTAAAATTTGGAATTTAATTTCGCTTTAAAAAATACTAATATAGACACAGAACCTCAATCGACCAACCCAATTTTTCAGTACATTATCGATTCTTTTGGCCTCTAGTTCGCATTTTTTAAGGCCTCAATGGACCCGGGCTTCTTTGCGTAACACTTATCTTTCACAGCACTCCAGAGATAAATATGTGCGTCTTCAGACAAACGATCTTCAGCCCATTCAGCGAAGCGAAAATGCATCGGATGGCCACGAGGTTTAGATTCTTGGAATATTTAGACTTTATAAGCCTTCATACCGAGGTCTTTATTCAAAATTCTGCGCAAAGAACTGGGAGAAATGTTCAATTGCTGCGAACGGTGGCGAGTTGAATTTGATGGCTGTTCACGCACACTTTCAGCTACTGCGGCAATATTTTCCACTGGACGAGTTCTTTTATTCAATAAGAACTCGGATTGACAAAGTTGTTTCACATATTAATCCACAAACGGCGTTGATTGAACTCCATTTATTTCGAATTTATTTCGTAGATTTCTCACAGTTTGAGTTGAAGGCTCTGAACTTTGGATGAAAGTTTTTAATATTTCCCAATTTTCTTCAAGCGTAAACCGACCCATTTTTTAAATTTCTAGCCTTTAAATAATAATCTGTTCATAAATATCAAATTTGTTATCTGGTTCGAAATAACGGGGGTTATAATTCCAAATTTTACATGGCCCTACACTGAAAGAAAAATCTTCATCAAAATTATGAATTCCTTCATCAATTTGATGAAACATTTCCTCATTTTCCAACCTGCAACACATTTCATTGAATTGATGAAGAACATTTCATCAATCTTTCATACATATTTCATCTATAGTTTACATTGATTCAACGTTAATGTTACATCAAGTTGATGTACATTTTTCATCTATTTGATGTAAGTTTGTCATCAAGTTGAAGTAAATTATTCACAATTTTCATGTAAATTGTTCATCAATTTGCAGTACAATTTTCATCAATTAGATGTTAGGTTGTCATCAAGTTGATGTAAGTTTGTCATGAATTTGATGTCAAATTTATAATCATTTTTATGTACATACATTGTTTGTTAGTGAGTAGCCAAAAAAGTTGGCCCATTTTTCATCGTAAACAAATCACAAGAACAGGGAATAAGACCACATAAAAAATTATCAGAGGGTAGATAATATTTTCAGTTCATTGCCCTATTTTACATTATGTATTTGTTTTAAATTTTCTACTACTTCTTTGTTGTTCCCTTATTTTCCAACTTTATTTATTTATTTACAACTTCCAATGATAAAGATTGATGTAAAAAGATCATCAATTCAATGAAGCTGAAAAAGGTGAAGAAAGGCACATTTGTCAGTAGAATAAGAAATATAATATTATGAACATTTGTCATCGATTTGATGTAAACGTTTTCTTTCAGGGTCTTGCAATAACATGCTAACAATAATTTAAAAGTGTATTGAATAGAATACGCACATCAAAGACATTTCGAATATATTTCTTACCGCGTAGCAGGATGTATCGCAGACTAACAGCAAATATATTTATACAATAACGGTGAATACGTTATGAGAGTTTTAGGAGATGATTTTTGTAATATAAATCATCTCTCAAACCGACAATAGCTTTTTATGAATATATATTATTATATACACTCCGGTTCACTTATTTAAAGGCACTAAAAATTCCAAATTCAGCAGCCTGTATCTTTTGCAATTTGTAACCCATTGCACAATTTTAAAATGGAAATGGAAGCTAGACATCTTGAGATATAAAAAAAATCATGACAATAGTGGTTTCTTAACTAAAGAACTTTTTTTGAGCAATTTATAAAAAAAAAATACAAAAATGTGCTATTTTTTTTGGTTCACTTGAATAAAGGCACTTTATTATTTTTAAAGTAAGCGATGATTTTTTGTACGGAGCGTTGGTTTATTACAATTTATTACATCTTAATCGTACGAAGTTCATCAATCGTCGCTGGCTTGTTGGCATAGACCATAGACTTGACGTAGCCCCACAGGAAATAATCTAACGGCGTCAAATCGCACGACCGAGGCGGCCAATCGACTGGGCCATTTCGCGAGATCACACGTTCACCAAACTTGGTTTCCAATAAATTGATTGTGGCATTCGCTGTGTGGCTTGTGGCGCCGTCCTGTTGGAACCACATGTCCTCCAAGTCCATATTATCCAATTGGGGCCAAAAATATTCGGTTATCATTGAACGGTAGCGATTCGCATTCACAGTAATGTGCCGGTCTTGATCATCACGGAAGAAGTACGGCCCAATAACGCCGCCGGCCCATAAACCGCACCAAAGCGTAATTTTTTCGGGATGCAATGATGACTCATGGATTACGTGTGGATTGCTGTCTGACCAATAACGCATATTTTGCTTATTGACGAAGCCATTCAGCCAGAAATGAGCCTCATCGCTGATGAAAATCCGAATCATTTTCAAGTTGTTGCTCAGGGTGTCCCAAACAACTTTTCTTTTTCGATTTTCATGGTTGCCCAAGCTTAATTGGAAAGTATATAGGGTAAAGTATTTTTGAGACTTTTCCAGATTTTTCGGAAGAGGTTTAGCGGTCGCGCAAGTCGAATTCACCCCAAAAATCGGGTATTCCGGACGTTTTTTTAATTTTACTTATAACTGGGTCAATGAACATGATTTTCTTAGTTTTTTTTTTCTCATTTTCAAGTTGTTGCTCAGCCCAATTCACGAACATACGACGCTTATGGTGGTCAAGCGGCTTCAGTTCTTGCGTCAATTTGATCTTGTAAGGACGTAGGCCAAGATCTTTTCGCAAAATTCGCCACAACGACGTCACAGAGATGCCCAACGCTTGAGAACGACGTGTGAGAGACACATTTGGGCTTTCTTGAGCTGAAGCCTCAGCGGCAGCAATATTCTCGACACTACGGGCACTTCTTTGTATCACTGGCACGGGAACATTTTGTACCGTGTCTGTGGATTCAAATTTTTCCACTAGACGCTCAATTGTTGATCTGGTAGGACGATTATGACGACTCCAAATTTCGGTAGTAAATTTTAATAATTTCGACTCGTTGTTGGCTCGTATATCTTTCCATGATGAAATGGCAAACCTTACTGAAGAGAAATGTCAAAAGAGCGGGGAAAAATACGGCGTCGTTTGCTGTCCCTATCGATTTACTTTTGTAGCGTCTCTGTTGAAAAACCCTTTACATATGCATCTCTATTCAATATTTTTCTTAATATCTTTAAACCAAATATAAAATAAAACCAATAACATTAAGAAAATGAGTTTTTGAAATGTTTTATATAATTGTTCCTTCCGGTACTTAAATTTAAATCAGCTTTCCTGTTGTCAATTTCTGATGACTCAAGGAAAACAAAACATCCATTTGGTCAATACAAATAGTAACACATTTCCCATCATCCTATCTTGTTTATGCCAGTATCATATATTTGGGATTGTTTTGATAAAATTAAAAAGGAAATTACCCTAAAAGTTTTCAAAAGTGATGAGTGAGTGTGCATGCATGTTATGTCCTTTTTTCATAGTCCTTAAATGTTTATCTTTAATTTTCTTTCTGGCTTTAAACAATAAATGCCATACGATATAATGGACAGAAATGTAAGTTTTGAATAAAAATATATACTTACATACATATATCTATATCGTACAATAAATTTCAATATTTGCCTTAAGCATTAAATACTTAATGTTTGCGTATGGCAAAGCTGAAAAAGGATTTTGTGTTAGAAGAGAGAGGTGAATGGTGATAGGATTTGGCACAGCACAGCATTCTGCACCACACATATCCGTGCGGGTTCCCAGTTGTGATGTTCTATTTTCCATCGTTATTCTTGTTATGTTAAATCGCCCATCATCTTTTTCCACTTAAAACCTAAATAAATACTCGTCCTCGTCATCGTCCTCGTCCTAGTACTCTTCTATACGAGTAACTACAACGTAATTTTGAACACGTTTTGGCATCACATGGAATTGTTTACTTAAACTGTCTTCCAACCATTTCAAGCTGTCCGTCCTCAATGAATGAATGACTGGCGGGCTGCCTGCTTGCTTGCCGGTAAGGCAGTTTGTTTATCCTTCATGGAAATGGGTCTACAAGCAAGACAGATATTGCTTGTGGGTCGTCGACGACGTCAGTATCATCATCATCTTTTCATAAATAAAGGCAACAGCTTGCATGGTGTAATCACAATTAAAGCGCTTCACTATACACGTTCTTGATTCTTGCGTTGCCTTGTGTTGGGCTGCGTTATTGCCGTCGTCATCCTACCTTCTTCATGGTCCTTATTACCAGTTGGGCGCTGGCTGGCACTGCACTGCACTCGTAGAGCGAACAACCCTTAATACCCAATTAAGTATTTTATTATATTTTATTTATTGTCCTGATGTTGTTGTCCTTTGCCTAAGCATTAATCCAGCTGATTTTCATTGTTGTACAATCCCTTGGCCTATTTTCCCATTTTTCCCTTTAAGCAAACGGAATTATCGTTAAGTAATTAATTTTTTATTTTTGAAATTATATATTAAAGAGGGTCTTCATGGGTTACTTTAGTGTGGCTTTAGCTTAATTCCTTTCTGTTCTAATGAAAAGGAGAATAATTCACAACGTCGCTTAATTGTTCTGATATTTATCGAGTAAGTGAGTGAATGAGTCAGCGACCGTTTTTTTCAATTGCTTTTTCATACAGCAGGAATCTGAGCCACTTGATATCCTGTATGTTTTTTGTATTAATATTTAATTGAAATGTAATTTGTATCTCCCTACATCATTTCGTTTTTTACTTATGAAATTGTTTAAATTCTCATTTAAATTAATGAATAAGTTCATTGAATATTTAAACGCCCATGGGTTTAAACGTTTATAAATGCGAATATGCCAGTTTATGTGGGGTGACGGCAGTTCAAGTCGGAAGTTTTATAGGAGTTTTTAGGGCAGATGCTGGAAAAATTGAACCATCCGGAGCGAATGTTTCTCTTTTGGTATATCAACATTAAAGTTTAGATACCATTAATTTCTAACTAAATTAAGAAATTAAAAAAAAACACAAGTCGAACGAAAAACTTGCTGAAATACTAAATTTAAATAAATAGAAACAAATTACACTAGTTTACAGCCAACATTTTCTTATGTGCCATGGGCCATGTAAAATTTGGAGTTTAATTTTGCTTTAAAAAACAAATACTAATAGACATTTTTTCAAAATTATGATTTTATTGGTCAGGCCCATCATTGGCATTTGCGAATGAAACACAATATTGTTCAAATGGCTTCCACAACTTGCTTTACAGTACTTTATTCGCTCAATTTTTCAGTACATTTTCGATTGTTTGGGAATCTATCTCGTGAACGACAGCGTCGATAGCGATTTTTAAGGCCCCCATGGACTCTGGATTGTTTGCATAACATTTGTCATTCACGGCGTCTTAGATATAATAGTCTAACGGCGTCAAATCGCAGCTGCAAAGCGGCCAATGGATTTCCGAGTTTCGGCTGATTAGGCGGCTTTCGAACACAGTGCACAAAAGATCGATTGTATCCTTAGGTGTGTGGCACGTAGCGCCGTCCTGTTGAAGCCATACGTCATCCACGTCACTCCCTTGAACTTTTTGGGAAAAGAAACCGCTAAGCATGGCACGGTAAAGCTCGTTACGATTACCACGGTTCCTTGCTCATGTTCAAAGAAAAATGGGCCTATGGTGCCTAGGGTGTCCCAAACAATTTTTCTTTTTCGATTTTCATGGTTGCCCAAGCTTAATTAGAAAGCATATAGGGTAAAGTATTTTTGAGATTTTTTCCAGATTTTTCGGAAGATGTTTAGGTTTAAATCGGGTATTCCGGACGTGCACAATTCCGTTTTGCACAATTAGGTACATGTATTAAATTTTTTCGTAAACTTTGTAAATAACGCTTTATAACTTTTAAAAATTGAATGGAAATTTAAAAAAACTAATGATGCATTTTAAAATATGGATAAAATCCAAGCAATTTTGTAGAAAAACATTTTGAATTTGCAACTACTGTTCCAGAGTTATACCATTTTAAAGCTTTTTACCCATTTTACGAACCTACAAATATTAGAAACTGTTTGCCATTTTTACATCGAATCTGCTTTAAACATTATATTTATGAAAAAATCTATATGCGCAAGGTAGCTACAACGAGTTGCACGTAGAAAAAACGGCCCCAGCAACATATTGCAGGAACAATATACATATAACGGGTCCGCCAAATAACTTTTTTTTTTTGGAAAATGCTATAAAAAAAACTACTGAATATTTCTCAAATTTCTTTTTTTATTTTAAAGTACAATCCTTCCGGTTAATAATGGAAAATAATTTCATTCAAATGGCTGCCTCGGCTGGCCATGCAGTAGCTTACACGATCGGTCCAATTTTTAAGCACATTATCGATTGTGTGCAGCTGTATTTCACCAATGGCTTCACGAATATTGTATTTAAGCGTCAATTGTCTCTGGCTTGTCGGCGTAACACTTATCTTTGAGGGCACCCCACAAATAATAGTCCAACGGTGTCAAATCGCAGCTCCGAGGTGGCCAAACGACATCAGCTCTGCGGCTGATAATGCGATCTTCAAAAACAGGGCGCAAAACATCGAGTGTAGCTTAGGACGTAGCGCCGTCCTGTTAAAACCAAATGTTGCCAATATCCTCCTCTTCAATTTTTGTGAACAAAAATTCGTTCAACATGGCCCGATAACGATCGCCATTGACTGTAACGGCCACTCCTTGCTCATTTTCGAAGAAAAATGGCCCAATTATGCCTCTGGACCAAAATCCGCACCAAACAGTGACTCGTTTTGGGTACATCGGCTTTTCAATGTATGCGTGTGGGGGTTTCTGTGCCCCAAATGCGACAATTTTGCTTGTTTACATACTCGCCAAGATCAAAATGAGCTTCATCTGAAAAGATGATTTTTTTTTGGCAAAATCGGCATCTGCAACATTGCCATGATTTTCAAAGTAACGTCGCAATATTTCCCAGCGTTGTTCAAGCGTATACACAACCATATTCGTTCAGTGGAAGGATAAAACTAATTATCTGTCAAATCAGACATGAGCTAAGTGGTACCATTCACGAAATAAGCACTAGTTAAAAAAAAAAACGTTAGATGGCGGACCCTTTATGTTTTCATTGTATTGTTTTCAGTTCATTGCACTATTTTCTATTATGTATTTAATGTCAATTTTCTACTAGTTCTTTTTCTCTTTATTCTTTCAATACTACGTCGATATTTTAAATCGACACCACTAATGTCACACCATTAATACGTTAACTTATGCCAGACCTGAGGATATTTAGCCGAATCACGCGGCTTTCCAGGAACTCTCATCCGTGTTTTATCGAGTGGCCGGTTGACCGCACTACACACTATAGCGAAAATTCGTTCTTCAGCCGTGCATTCCGTATGTGAAATAAACTTCCGGTTGGTGTATTTCCCATCAATTGTGACATAGAAAGATTCAAGGTAAATGTCAACAGACACTACTCCCTCTTTTCACCCTCCATTACCTCAATTTTCATTCGCCAACACAATGCACTGCACTTATAGTGGGGCATCCCCTGAACGTTGGTTTGATAAAATAATCTAAAGACGAAGATTGGTGTACAAAATAGAAACGCACATTGAAGAAAATTTTCAGCGAGTTGATGAAATCTGTCATCAATTCAATAAAGAACAATTGATGAACAATAATCATCTATTTGATGTAAAGGTTTTCTTTCAGTGCAGAATGCATTATTTCTTCTATCAAGATAATGCTCGGCTGCATTCGCGTGTACAAGGCAATTTGAAGTTTAGTCAATCGAGTGAATTTGCTCGTCGCCTTAACAAATATTTTAATCGAAAGTAAATTCTCGTGCGGATTCACTGCCGCAATGGAATTGATTTCACTTATGGAAATATTTTCGTCAACGTAATGAAAACACATGTTTTGTTGAGAACTAGTTTGGAAACTTAAGCACCCATAAATTAATAGAAAAAATACATTAAAGCTTAAAAATTTGACATAGTTAATAATGTGTTCTTATTTGGAATTTGGGTGGGAAAAAGTGCATTTGTAATTTCTATTTTGATGTGTTGAATTGGTAAACTGACATGGTATGGTTAAGTGGCGTTCAAACCTTATGATACCTCATCCCGATATTCTATAATGTGGCTGAAGAAGAGACGTAAATTAGTCTTTGGCGAACCAATTAGTGCTCTGCGAAATGGTCTTAATATCATTTAGCTTAACTCTCCGCATGTCTCTTAGTCAAAACAAAAAGTAGTATCCTAGATATAGTCTCCTACTCACACAAAAGGTCGGACAGTAGCATATGAGATGTTCAACTTCATCCTCACATCTTCTGCAATAATCTATTAAACTGTGCCGAGTGTTCACAGCTACACCCCGCGAAATAAATATAAAGGCAACACCATTTTTTGTTTTTTTCAAATGTTGGGAGGATTTTTCAAGTTTTTATTTTGTATTGTATTATTCCTTTCAAAATTAAATACTTTCCAGCAACAATACTCTGAATATGAATATTTAAATAAACCTTTTCACCATGATTCACCAAAAATAAACTAATTACTAGTGCGAAATATTTATAAAGGCAAAAGGTTTATTTAAATATTCTAAAAAGTTTCGTAAGACATTTGATCTCCATTATCGCTAATAACTTCCAGTAAGCATCTTGGCATTGAGTTTATCAGCGAATGAATATGCGCAGGATCAGTTACCTTCCATTTTCTGGTATTGCTACTCTTTGATCCTTGACATTCTTGAACTGGAGTCCTGGGCGGTAAACTTGGGTAGGTAAAATAGGCCAGAGGTTCTCGATCGAATAGAGAGCACAACTGAGTGCAGGTCAGTCGAGAGTTTGAATTATTTCTGGACTCCAGAAACTTTGGAGTTTTCTTAGACCGATGTACTGTGGCTTTGTCCTGTTGGATGATAAATTCTGGGACACAAATTTCCTCTCCAGAATTAACTAAGACGACAGCCAATAGTCGAATATAATACTCGGAGTCCATTTTTGTGAAAACGAAACATATTGGAGTGGTTCCTCTATAACTCATACCTGCCCAAACCATAAGGGAGCCACCGCCAAAATTTCGGCGCTGACGCATAATTTTGGAAAAATCTCTGGAACGCCAATATTTGTCGGACCTATCAGGTCCGTCCAAATTTAATTTTTTCCATCGTAAAATATTACCGCTCATCCAAAAATGTGTGTATATCAGCGAATTTAAATCTGGCTAATTCGTGTCTTGGCATGAGACCAAATTTTGCACACTTTTTCCCATATGACAGTTGCAAGTCGCGTTTCATTATTTGTTGAAAACGGCGCAACCCTGCTGCCAAGCTCAATTCTGCAATAATTTCCTTATCGCCGAAGTTTTCTTTAACAGCAATTCTTTTTATCACTCTTTTGCCGCTGCCACTGATCAGTGGTGTCCTTCCTGGTCGTTTTGTGTTTCTATATTGGCCACCCTATTTTATAAAATTGTCAATAACACAGGTAGATCCTTTCAATCGCCTCGAAATTTGCCCTTCATCATGATAATCTTAAATTTTTCCATTTCCTTCTTTACTTAGGTACTTTCCTCCAGGAATTCTTTATAAATTAAATTTTTTTAATTTGACCTACGTTAATTTTAAAACAATAAAATAACAACCAAATAAAACTCACTTCTGTTTAAGTTCCTATTTACTACTGTTCGAATTCGGTTTTTTTTCATAATGCCTTTATATATATTTCGCACCAGAAACAGAAAAAACAACGTCACTTTTCATTTAACTTGTAAAAGAGATCGAATGGTTACATTCTCTGACATAATATACCTAATGACACATATATGCATTAAAATTCTACACCAATAACCCAGTGCATTGAGAGTATCGAGAAAAAATTCATTGCCTTTATAATTATTTCGCTGAGTGTACTAGCATACAGATTTTTTGTCTAGGACTGGATATCAAGTTTAGCCTACGATTCAGATCGTAACTTGGCTGGTTTTGAGTTTGCCTGCTGATTGGGGCATACCAACATGTTCATTATCCAGTGAAAAATAATCATAAGAAATAAATGAAGTATTGAAAAAGCATGAGGCTACCCAAATAATAATACTATAAAATTTAAAACTTTTATTATTTAACAATTTTAGTATTTAAGGGTAAAAAAAAATTTTCCATTACATATTTCGTTACAGCAACTATAAATTCGTAGCACGTATGAAATTGTTCACTGTGGCAATGCAAACACTTTGCAAGCACACTGTTTAACCCTGCTACGAAACGTGTTTCTTTTGATATGTGTATTAGGAAATTTAATCTAAATTCGTTTAACTATTGCCTTACTTCCCATATAAAGGCTGGTACTAACTTCGTTAGCCCGAAAAACATTGATCAACATCATCAATTTGTTTCGCTGCGAAATTGGTCAGCAACATACTGTCAGTATTGACGATTAAATTTTTATCTGTTTTGAAGTTATTTCTACTCTAAAAATATTTCTATTTGAGAAATTGAATAAGAGTTGGCTACATTGATCATTCATTCGTTATTATATCGTTATTTTCTTTTTAGAAACATAAAAAATTCTTGCTGGATACCTGTTGCGGATATTTCGTGCGAAGAACTTAGTATTTATTATACTTTCGGGAATTTTTCGTCTATACTTCGCAATAATTTTTGGTATGCACTTTTGTAAAATTTCGCGCGCAATGTTGGACTTAGTACCGGCCTTAAAATGAAATTATATAAAGAAAATAAAATGCCGAACAACTTTTTAAATTCTACGAAACTTATTCCACGGATCACAGGTAATACAACTTACATATATACAAAAAACTTTTGAGCTAGATGCAAGTATAATCCCATCTCTCGAATATCCTTTTTTTATAAAATTGATTTTGCCCATTAAATATTTAAAATATTTATCAAAATCTCTTAAATTAATTATACTCGAACTTATGTTATTATAATGTATAATACGCTGTGATAAAATATAAAAGTAAATATTATCTCAATAATGATTAACTCTAAAATTTCCCACCAGCTACTACGCACGCAGCTCATAAAACCATTAGATCCTAAACAGGTCAATCAGATACCACAGTCAATGGATGTAATTCAATAGCCTAAATACCAGAAAGAGAATAAACGCACGCACGTATTATGCCGACATTGATGATGCGTAACCCCAGTTACAACATAATCTTATCTAGGGGAACAAAACTCCTTTTCACCATATTGTTCTATTATTCTTTTATTAGTGCGAGTGTCACACCGCCACCCATGTCCGTCCGTTTTTTTGACAATTGGCCAGTGGCCATTGTTGTGATTAAATAAAAACAAAGCGAAGGGGAGAATAAACAAAAATACTCAATTCCTTGTAATATCACAAGGACCTTTTCCATCGCTTATTCTCTACCACTCATTGTTCAACGCTAGTCCTCCTTTCCCGCTATGCATCATTTACATTACAGGGGGTCATCATAAACAGATTTCTAAGCGAACATCCGCCCAAACGACCGCCAGTCAAATTACCGTACCGTGGGTCGCGTCGAACGAAATTATGAGTCCTTCACATGCTGCAATGTGGTGATGTCAGTTCAGCCGTTGGTGACGCACAAGTTGTTGTCATAAATTTCCTCGACGAGGAGCAGCACAGAAGATATCAAAACAATAAACTTAACACACAATGTTGGGGGGAACGATGAATCCTTTTTATTGGCAGTTACTTCACAAACAATAACAAAACGTCAAACAAAAAGGACTACCATAAACTTTCGATAGAGAAACAAGGAGAAGCCCCTTAAGCTAGGCCGAGGGTGTTGACTGACGCCTGCCAGAAACGGGCGGTGGTACCCATTTTATGCCGTGTGTGTGAAAAGTGAAACCTGAGATCTACACGATGTGATAAGTAGTACTGCTGACATATGCATACTCGGATATTACAAGGATATTTGAAATCATGTCCTTTAATTACTAGTAATCAAGTAACATTTGCAATGAGCGAACGGTGTGGTAAACTAATGGCGTATATTTTCATTTCAATTAAAGCGATATAATTATGAAGATGAATGAATTTGACAAAGAATGATGGGGTTTTTTCAAACCGACAATTATGTAGTTGGTTATTGGAAACAATAATTTGCAAATCGTCGTTTAAGGAAAGTACTACTCTATATTTTTTGTAGCAGACTTATAGCACTAAGCATCAAAATGAAAAGAAAATTCATCTAGAATTGCTACTATACTTTTGTGAATTTGAAATACGACAATATAACAACAAGAACATTGGATGGGTTTTTGTAGGAGACAGGATATATTTCAGGAGTTTAATCACACATCTTTGACAAATATAAAATAAATTTAAAAATACAAACGAAGCCACCCTTCAGGGGCAAGTATTGTTGTCAATAGGCTATAAAAAAATGAGTCTTTTGTAAAGCCGGTAATCACTCCATATTTACAATTAGATGACCTCGGATGTTTGGATAGGCCATTTAAATGGACCCATTGATCCTAATCTCAACGTATTTAATTTAGGGAAATGCGCTTGAATTTATACAATCTTAAGGTCCTAGAAGTCTTTAAATGACAGTAAATTGACAAGGCTCGATATTTTTAGACGTGCCTCAGATTCGCTGATGCACTATTTCACCGATAATAATTTTACATTTGGGGGAAACGTTTCAGCATTTGCGACCAAAGTTGGGTATATGTAAATAAATAAGTGGTTTTCCATTACATCCCTAGAAGGAATCGGGGAGAACTTCTCACAACCAGTGAACTGTGCGCTTTCTAGTTTTATACTCACTGATTGGGACCTACACTTTTACACCGGTTCCGAACGGTATTTTTGAGAAACATTTTCATGGCTAAATACTCGATAGTGTCGTCGTCACTATGCGAGGTGACCGCCGTCGAATGAAATTTTAAGGTGGTCAGAGCAGGGATCGAACCCAGGATCTCCAGTACAAGAGGCGCGCACACTACCCATTGCACCACCGACAGTATATGTAGCAAACGAAATATTATTGCTGCAAAAGAAAGTTTTTTTTCGGTAAAGGACCTCCAAACGTGTTTGTCTTTGCCTGGATTGACAGAGACATTTTGGCCTTCTTCACTTTTATACAAATTTGAAAAAGAGACCGCAAATATACACGCAAAGAAAAAATCGTTCCTCCCAAACGAAATCTAAGATAACTGAAGTGCGTTTGGGACTGTAGTTGGGAGAAACAAACTTCTGTTAAGTCTTACATGTCATTTCGTTTGGGAGAACCGAAAAATGTCATGTCACAGATCATCGTTCCAATTGGATATTGTGAGATTTTTTTTAACCAATTTGTAACTAAACAGACGTATACTACACTGAAAGGAATAGCTTCGTCTCACGCGTGTAATTGTTTTATAGCGTGAAGAATATTTTCATTACAAATATTCGTCGTATGGATTTATTAAGGGAAAAAGTTTCACCACTAGGCAGAATATTTTCATTACCGTGATGAATATGTGTGAATTACTTCGTTGGATGTTTCAGTGCTAGCTGTTGTTTGAATTTGCATGAGTGCAATACATGTGTCTAAAAAAATATCTGGAAACTGATGCAAAAGTGTCCCAAAAAACACCCAAGACTGAATGTAATTGAACTGTTTCTCGGGATGTATGACATGTGACACCATCTTCATGAAATCACATGTCGTCCAAATTCATATCATACAATTTAGGAACAACAAAACCAGACTATCATGTCGCGACAACAAAACCAGACTATCATGCCCAGACTATCATTTGCACGACCAGCCGTACTTTCGTAGAATAGTGGCCCGACCATGCCCCTAAACTCAAAATGTACACACAGTGGCAAGTTGTTGACGCATTTGTTTCTCAACAATCTGTCGTGTATTTTCTGAATATAAAATGCGGTAATTTTCACGATTGACGCAGCCATAAAGATGAAGTTGAGCCTCATCGCCAAAGATGATTTTATTATGAAACCCTTAATTATTTTTAAAAAATTTCTCAATAATGAACACGCGTTGTTCTTTAATTTAGACTTTAATTTTTAATGATCCTGATCTGTCACCTGTCACGCTGTCTGTTTTCTTTATTTCTTTCATTAAGAATCCTAGCCTTAATAACCTTGAACTGTCAGCTATCACGCTCTCGTTTTTTCTCCAACAACAACACTGTAGCACACACACGGCATGAAATTCAAATCTTGCGTAAATGTTTGGGCACCCTATATAAACATTTTCCATTTTCTATTTTCTTCTCACTTTTCCACTTCCAGTTCGATTAAAAATTTAATATCATATTAGTAAACTGATTCAATCAGTGAGTGTAAAACTAGAACGCGCACAGCTCGCAGGTTCTGAGAAGCTCTCCCTAATCCCTTCATGGGATGTAACGGGAAACCATTTATTTATTTATTTATAATCTGATTGAAAAACTGTTGTATTTTTTTTGTTGATTTGGTTCTGTAAATTTGTTGTCCCTGTGTTTTTGCACAGTTGGAAAGAAAAGGTACTTATTATACTATTTACTTATTACGTACTATATTCAACGTTGCATATTATGGTAAAAGGCTAAAATCCATTAAAAATCAGGTTTGTTGTTTATACGACAGTTTCGTTGCTGCAACGCATACGGTTCTTCACCTTTTAATGCTAGACAAAATTCAGTTTCATCTAAATGAAATGTTATAGTTATTGTATGAGAAATAAGTAAGATATAAATAAAATTTTGTATCAAAAAAAAAAAAAAACCTTATGAACAAGGAGAAGTCAGAATCGGATTACTGTGTGACACTTGTTGAAAAACGATAATCCTGGGGGCTAATTGTGTAAGATATTATTGTCTTTTTGTCCGTAGTGAAGTTTTATGAACACATGTATTTTAAATGGTAGATGAACTGCCGTTGTCAACATATGAGTCTCGTTTGAACGATTATCGTTATATACAATTAAGGCCTTGATGATTTTAAACGTGTTCTAGAATCGTAGACGGCCATATAACGGGTTTCTCAATAAAGTACGTGAAAGTACGTTCGATGCCTTTATGTATGGAACTCGATTTCTTTTGCATGGCCACCACGGGCACGCTTGCAGAAGTCCAGACGCTGAACCCAATTTTCGACGGTTTTCAAGCATAAATCGGTCGATACTGCTGCAATTTCACGTTCGATATTCGTACGAAGACTTGACGTAGCCCCACAGGAAATAATCTAACGGCGTCAAATCGCACGACCGAGGCGGCCAATCGACTGGGCTATTTCGTGAGATAACACGTTCACCAAACTTGGTTTCCAATAAATTGATTGTGGCATTCGCTGTGTGGCTTGTGGCGCCGTCCTGTTGGAACCACAGGTCCTCCAAGTCCATTTTATCCAATTGGGGCCAAAAATATTCGGTTATCATTGAACGGTAGCGATTCGCATTCACAGTAATGTGCCGGTCTTGATCATCACGGAAGAAGTACGGCAAAATGACGCCGCCGGCCCATAAACCGCACCAAACCGTAATTTTTTCGGGATGCAATGATGACTCATGGATTACGTGTGGATTGCTGTCTGACCAATAACGCATTTTGCTTATTGACGAAGCCATTCAGCCAGAAATGAGCCTCATCGCTGAGGATGATTTTCCGATGAAAATCCGAATCATTTTCAAGTTGTTGCTCAGACCAATTCACGAACATACGACCCTTATGGTGGTCAAGCGGCTTCAGTTCTTGCGTCAATTTGATCTTGTAAGGATGTAGGCCAAGATCTTTTCGCAAATTCGCCACAACGACGTCACAGAGATGCCCAACGCTTGAGAACGACGTGTGAGAGACACATTTGGGCTTTCTTGAACTGAAGCCCCAGCGGCAGCAATATTCTCAACACTACGGGCACTTATTTGTCTCACTGGCACGGGAATATTTTGTACTGTGCCTGTGGATTCAAATTTTTCCACCAGACGCTCAATTGTTGATCTGGTAGGACGATTATGACGACCATAAATTGGACGTAGCGCTCTTAAAGTTAAGGCCACTGACTCCAAATATCGGTAGTAAATTTTAATAAATTCGACTCGTTGGCTCGTAGATCTTTCCATGATGAAATGGCAAACCTTACTGAAGAGAAATGTCAAAAGAGCTGAAAAAATATGGCGTCGTTTGCTGTCCCTATCGATTTACTTTTGTAGCGTCTCTGTTGAAAAACCCGTTATAAAGGGTGTCTCAGTGAGGTTGTACTTTTTAAATTTAGTGTAATTTTGTTTGTGCAAGTGGCAACTCTGAAATTTGGCAGCTGTCACATATATCAAGTTGAAGTACATTTTTCACCATTTTGATGTGAACTGTTCACCATTTTGATGTGAATTGTTCACCTATTTGCTGTACATTTTCCATCATTGTACTATGTAAGGTTGTCATCTATTTGATGTAAGTTTGTCATCAATTGGGTATAAATTGGTCATAATTTTTATGTAAATTATTTGCTAATGAGTAGCCAACATTTTTTGACTATTTTTCATCCTAAAAAATTCTATATTAACGGTACAAGATCACATAAAACGTGCTCATATCGTGGATAATGTTTTCTGTTCATTGTACTATTTTCTATGATGTACATATTTATTTTGGTGGCCGTCGGTGGTGCAATGGTTAGTGTGCGCGGCTCTTGTACATGAGATCCTGGGTTCGAACCCGGCTCTGACCACCTTCAAAAAAAATTTCTTTCGGCGGCGGTCACCTCGCATAGTGACGGCGACACTATCGAGTATCTAGCCATGAAAAAGCTTCTCAAATTACCGTTCGGAATCGGTGTAAAATTGTAGGTCCGAATCAGTGAGTGAAAACTGGAAAGCGCACAGCTCAGTGATTGTGAGAAGTTCTCCCCAGTCCCTTTATGGGATGTAATGGGAAACCATTTATTTATTTATTTACATATTTATTTTAAATTTTCTACTACTTTTTTCTCTTTCTCTTTATTTGTTCAATACTACGTCCATGTTTTGAATCGATCTTCAAACTGAAGGACTGTTTCATTGAATGGATGAAATTTGGCATAAAGTCACTGAAGACCAATTGATGAACATTTATCATCGATTTGATGGAAAGATTTTCTTTCAGTGTAGTAAAAATTCCGTAGTAAATCCCGCCAAAAGCGGGACGGTTGGTCAGGTTAGGTATGGTCTTTCTCGTAGACTACCGGACCATTGTGCATAGTATCATGCCGAAATTTAGCCACTTAGGCAGTCAATGGCAAATCTGACAGGAAGTGGATATAAGGAGATCCATGAAGCTACTGTCTTTAGCTAGGACCAACGTATCAATGCTTGTTTCACTTTTGCGGGACACTGTACGATTGGAAGACATGCGGTGGCACTAAAGGTCTGGCCAAATGAATGTTGTAGAAACTGTAACGATGAGGAAGACGAAGAATTTACTAAAGATGTCCCAACAAGTCCAGCATTAGCCGGCAGGACGATATTTACTATACGGTCGTACCAATTTAGGGATATAGGAACATGCTCTCAGATAGGCGTAGACGATCTTGAGCTTTTTGTAGGAAACTAAATGGTTATCCGGTGTGACTAGTGCTTAATCTCCTTAGTCCGGGATATCGCTATGGATTAAAAAGTAAAAAATCATCAAGACATAACCTAAGATATTCTAGTCTCAAAAGCAGAAACAATAAATCTTTTAAATCAAAACACAATTTTAAACAATAATAAGGTGATCGCGTGCAGTAAACGCAGCCAACGCCAAATTATCGAACATTAAATTAACAGTTCTTGGTTTTGGCAGTTTTGTACAAAATTGAAATATTTTGGAAATATCTAAACCTTTAAGATCGGAACAGTCGATTTTGAGCTTCAAAAAATTGGTGGTGGCGGCTGCGCGTCGGCAAATTTTCGGTCGGCTTCCCTCTGTGGGTGATTTGCAACAGTTGATTTTTTGTTAGGGTTTTATTATAGTTGTATTTTTTGGTACTTAGCAGTGTTGCATGAAAGTGTACACGAGTTTAAAATGAGGTTAAAATTAATTTGCAGTTTTTACAGATTTAAATTGTATGAGTAATCTTCTGCGCAACAGTGGGTTAAAGGAGTCAGCCTTCGAAATGCACTATTCTTGGTCTGTGTAAATGCGGCATAACTCGTTTACGGTTCAGGTAATGGAAACGTTTTTCGTAAACGTTTTTGACTTTATAATCAACATATATCGTGTGTTGTACAGTTTTTTCGGTTGTAGTAAACGATTGTATTTATTTATCGCAAAGGAAATTTTATGTTTGATTCAACAAATTTTCTATTGACGCAATTGAATTCCTTAAACGAAGTTAATATATCAGAAATTTCATTTTGGCGTATCAATATTATTCGTTGCGTGTATGCTCTAATTCACAAATAAAAATTATAAGTATTGTTGACAAATCGGTTCTTTGGATCGACTTAAATGGGAGAACCCAGGCTCACATGAAGGGAGCTTATATAGAATCTTAATTCAAAATTATGGAACCACTTGCAAAATTCTTTCAATGCCAGGCCGGGTTCAATAATGATTTGGTAAAGTGGTGCATATTATATCATATACTACAATCATCACTTTTGTCAAGTATTCAGTTCATTGTTATAATATTTTTTATAGAATTTTTAACATCTCCCAATGTCATAGATAATTTTCTGCTGATTTTCAATATTATGCCATTGTGTCAATTCGTTTTCAATTTAATAATGAAAATCTCTTCCTGCCAAGTAAAGAATAACTCATTAGAATGAAAACAATAGCCGTAATGCAAAATCCATCCATTGGACTCATGTTGCAGTTGGAGTTGTCATCTTCATCCTTAGGCCCATGGTTTCCTGTTTGGATTTTCAAATTTGAAATTGCTGCCGCTGTCTCTAATGTTGATGGGGATTGTGCTGAGAATACCTTTCATAAATGAGTTCGGCCATAAATGGTATGAATTGCTTTAATATACACCCGTATATGTTTTTGTTATCCTCTTTGGGTTCCATAGACAAATACGAGTATGTACTACTATTTACAATACTGAATAGGTGGTTTTTGTTCTTTATTCGTAGGCATAAAAGTACTTACTATATACTCGTTCTAGTATTTGTATTAGGTACCATTATCGTTGCTGGCAGTTGTCTACACAGTCGAGGAATGAGGAGGGCGAGGACGAGGACGACTACGACGACGTCATATTGTTATGTCTGAATATCGGAGCAAACAATTGTACTATTGTCTGGAAAAACTGCCGTTGAACTAAAGTGCATTTTATGTCATTGAATAAATAACCGTAACGCCTCTTGAACGGCATGATTATTATTGTTTTTTCCACTTATAATGCATGCCACAGCACCTTTTCCCCTGCCCTCTTCCAATCTACTCACCCGGTTGGGTGGGCTTTTGGTTTTGTTTTAAAATACAACTCAAGTGCGAGGACTACAATATATTTTCACTTCCATACATGGAAATTTAGATGTAGGTACAGATGAGTTGATACCCCCCAATATGAGTCGCATATGAACAGCACAAATACACTAATGGAAAAATGTCCTTAATAACGCAGGCCGATACAATTAGTTGTCTTATTTATTGTTGGTAACTGTGTACCGTATTTCGTAACGAGATTCCTATATAATGATTTCAAATGATTTTGTAATATTTTGTATTTTATTCTAGATATTTTGAAAAATATGATGTTCTAAGTTTCGATTACAAGTGAAAATTTTTGAATGATTTCCGCTAGTTACTGTAGTACGAGGTTGCTTTTTGTGTTATGAGATAAACAAATTCAAGTTAATATTTATCATCGTAAACGTTTTTACAGTTTTTCAAAATACCCTTCACGAAGATTAATACACTTCCGCATCAATTTTCTAAGCCATTTTTTCCACCCCATCTGGTACCTCCCATACAAATCGACACATTTAGCACAAAATCATATTTCTTTCAAACCTTTGTTCTGGTAAATGTGAGTAGCTTCAACTCTCACACCGGTTAATAACCTGTAAATGCCTACTTAACTGAAGGAAATGGGCGAGATTGTCCCACCCATTCTGGTACCTCCCATACAAAACAGGGTGTTCGTCCGTGTTGTCAATCCGATAAATCGCGTGAAACACTTCCGACCGTAATGAAATTAGGTGTAAGGCTTCACGTTATCAAAGGCCAATCACCGATTAAAACAAGGGTGATTTTGCCACGCCCATTTTGGTATCTCCCATACAAAAGTTGTTTGGCCGTCTGCTTGTTCGGCACGAGAAGTCCCACAAAACCTAAGCAATCTTTATGAAATGTTGGTCTAGTCAATTTTTAGTCAAATAAAACTCTCCTGTAGAAAACGAGCTGTTTTGCCACACACACTCTGGTACCTCCCATATAAAAATTGGGCGGATGACCGGTTGATCGACATGATAACTCTCGTAAACTACAACCGATCTTAATAATATTCCGTATTCGGCAATATTTTGCTAAAAGCTACTATGTAATTAATAACTGACTATTGTGCCACGACCAGTTTCGTACCTCCCATACAAAAGTTGCGCGTATTTCCGGTTTGCCGACTCGATATCTCCAATAAATCATAACCGATCTTAATAAAAGTTGGTACTGATCAAAATGTTGGCAACAACTTGCCTAGCCCATTTTTGTACTTCGCATATAAATATTAGGAGCGAAATTGGTTGGTAGTCAAAAAAATTCCCCAAAACCACTTAGGATTGTAACTAATTTATGTATTCAATACCATTTAGTGCAATGTCAATCTGCTATTGAATATGGTCACTTTTGAGTATGGTCGTCTTTTAACAGAAGTCCCATGCAATGGATGATTTAGTGTGAGGGTATGATTAAGTCGGTACTGTACTGGTGTACTGGTTTTATATTCAGTATAGGTTTCCAACATTAAGTTTTACATAAATTCCAAACAATAATGTGTTTTTTGTAAACTTTGGATTTAAATTCACAGAATGTAAAGAACGTTGTTCCAATTTCCAAGTCAGTTTGTTAACAACAGATAAAGTACGCTACAAACCAATGTGGCTGTCGTGCGGCAATCAAGGCGAACCCAACTCGTAATGTATTTTGTTGCAATTTGGGTGCGACAACACTCCCGCAGGACATCCGTATTATTTTTTAATGTTTTTTTGGGAATAAGTACGACTACTCATGTTTTGAACTGTCTTTTACTGTTCGAATTGTCTGCCTGTACGTACATCTGTTTTTGTCTGAGTGTACACTTTTAAATTTATTCATTTTGACATGAAGCTTAAGAAAACGATAAATAACACAAGTATGCAATTTTTCTTTTGTGTTTCTTTTGTGTTTCTTTCGATTTATAATTTCTTTGGATTTTATATGGAATTATTTATGCAAACACACATACATCTGTTTTATTTGCATAAAGTATCCGCCTGACTCTTGGTTATTAGTGGGCATTACTTTTCATCTCGAGTGTATTGCATGAAATCATTTTGATTTTTTTTTGCATTACTTGGACATGTTTGGATTATATTTTATGTAGTATTTTGAGATTTATATGTCATTGTTGTATGTGTTTTAAATAACATGTGAAAAATTAAATGAAATCGTCGTTTTTGTTTCAGGAATTAAAATTTTGTAATATCAAGAAGAATTTAAAAATCAACAATAGGTTCAAATACGTTACTGATTAATAAAGAAATTGATATTGAATTGATATATGATGGGTCAATATATATTTACATACATATATTCATTTTATAGTTTACAGCATCTGGGATGATTTTGTTGTACCATTTTTCTCTCGAAGACGGTCAGTTCTCTGTAATCAGCATGCGATTTGACCCACGATTCTGCGATAAAAAGACAGGTTGTATAAGAGAGTGATAGGATCTTTATTTCTCGAGAGAGGGTCTTGTCTCCGAAGTACGTGGTTAGCCCAATTATTCGCAAGCACAATTCACCGCTTTGTTTTTGTTACGGGAGATATGAGGTAAATAAATTCGTCCATTACTTCATAGTTATAACGATTATCAACGTTCAAGCTCAACTTCAAAAGGGTAGTAGCTCTGCCGGATTTGTTGGGTTTAAGCCGGGAAATTGCTTTTCTGATTGCAAACTACATCATCACGTTCTATTGGTTCAACTCCCTCTACTGCGTTGGATTCTTCTGAAACATGTAACGCAAAGAAATGGTCTTTCAATATGCCCACATTTGCGACTAGATCTTTGTATCCTTGTATTAATAAAAGCGATCTGAGCTTGGTTCTTCTTTAAGTTTCTATTATGTTCACTTTCATCACTATCGTTTTTTCCGCTTAAATTGGAGGAATATCTATATGAGACAGCGCATAGAGAAAGGGACCTAAGGGTAAAAAAATAAATTTTCACTTTTTTTTTTTGATGTAGACAACATCTGAGCATCGAATGAGACCGATCCCATGCCCCAAAAGTGTTCCCTCCCAGAGATATGCGCGTTTTATGAAAGTGAAGTCGACGAAAGTGAGGTTATGTGAAAAAATTTTCGTACTAACAGAATGATATTCACGATTTAAAAGAATCATAAATGAGTATATATTATACTTCATAATTAATAATTTCAGAAAATAAAGCTGGATTCGAAAAAACGCGACCAAAATTGAATTGAACAAAACCGGTTTTTACCCTTAGGTCCCTTTCTATTTTGCGCGTCACATATATGCTCCTTATACCTCCTTATACCTTTCTGTCGTAGCTCGCTTTACGACTGACTGAAACATTGCCCCAGCGGCGGAAGTCATGACCTGGAAAGCCTGAAATAATGACCTTCTTTAAAATACGGAAGACCTTCCCTACACATTACTTCCTCCTTTCTTTTTAATATTGCGTTAACCTCTAATTCGGTTATGACAACCTCAAATTCGGCTGTGACAATCGCTAACTCGGCTGTAACTGCCTCAGATTCGGCTGTGACAACCTCTAACTCGGCTGTGCCAACCCCTAATTCGGTTGTTGCAACCTATAATTTGGTTGAGAGATCTGACAACCTATATTTCGGACGTAATAGTTTCCAGTTCGGTTGTGGCAACCTTTAAATCGGCTGTGGCAACTCTAAATCGGCTGTGACAACCTCGAATTCGGTTGTGACAACCTATGATTCGGTTGAGACAACCTCTAATTTGGTTGTGACAACCTATGATTCGGTCGAGACAACCTCTAATTCGGTTGTGACAACCTATATTTCGGTTGAGACAACCCATAATTCGGTTGTTATGACCTATAATTCGGTTGAGACAACCTATAATTTGGTTCTGCTGACCTATAGTGCGATTGTTATTACCTCTAAATTCGGTTACGACTAATTCAGCTGCGTCAACCGGACTTTTCTATGAGTTTAGAGTCTAGATATCGTAGCCGTTTATCAATTACAAAACTTCAACCAAATACATAAAACAGTTCTTCCTCGTTGTACACCAATATCCTGTCTGCCGCATTTCCTGGACACTGGCACCGGATCTGTTTAGGGTTCTATCATTCTAAATACATATAAGGAAATCGTTGACCTTAAGACGTTTGCAGAGGGTCGTCAAATAATGAGGGTTATATGTTTTTTTTGCTTTGGTATTTTCATTGCCATTATGAACGGTTACGGGTGCATGAGCCGTGTTGAAATCGAATTTACATTATTATTTCCGTTGACCGTCGGTGGGGCAAAGGTAGAATGCGTGACTCTTCTACATAAGAACCTGGGTTTGATCTCTGATCTGACCACCTTGCATTTCTTTCGAAGACGTTCACTTCGTTTAGTGACGGTGACACTATCTAATAATTAAAGATTCCCGAAAACCGGTCGGAGCCGGTGTAAAACTGTAGGTGCAAAATTAGCTGTAACAGTGAGTGTAAAATGAGAAAGGGCATAGATCACTGATTGTAAGAAGCTGTCGCCTGCCACTGCATGATTTGTGATAGGAATATATTTAGTTACTTTTAATTTATTTCTGTTTCAATTGAATTATTTTTAAATCCTATTACACCGGTAGTCTAAAAAAAGTATGGTTCGAAAAAAAGTTTCCCCTTTTTTCAGGTCAATTTTTAATACCCTTATAAAGTTTAAAAGAAAGTATTTATTCTCATTGGTTATATTGACATTCATGCTTTTCTTTCGTATTAAATTTTATTCCCATCCTGAATGGGTTGCCAAATTTTGCATGACCCAAAATAAGAATGTTATAAAAGAAAAAAATCTAAAACATCTAATAATAGAACTGTGAAGAAGAAAGGAAAGATTTTATTACCCGTTTGCTTGAAAAAGTTGAGACCAAGAAGAACTGTTATAATTTGTATTGACAATTGTAAACACATGTGACACAAAGGATCCTACTTTTTAGCAGAACAAAGGGTTACATTACAATGCGAAGAATTGGAAAGGAATAAATTTTAAGGATCTGAATGTCATCATACAAATGCAAAACCTGTATATACTTATAAACGTAAAACAAACGTAAACGTAAAACAAAAAAGCAAATATCGAGATGTTGAAAAATGATAAAAAGGCATTAAAGATTTAATCCCTTTTACTCTCAGAAAATTGTAAACACATTTTTTCCAATTATGTCTCACATTCATTGACCGCTTCTGACGCCCAAGACCAAAATCATTTTTTTCAAAAGTGATATTTGTACCTACGGCTAAGAGAATCGGGAATGCCTGTCAACACTACAAACGGGCATGGCTCAGTCCTGGTCAGCTTGGGTACTTTAGAATGTATGAACAAGCCAACGGATTACATGGCACCGACAAACAATTTCAGGTACTTATACCTAGCCGTGAAGACTGGGCGGCAAATAGCGTTACTGATGTCAGTGAAATCTGAATCTTCACGGATGAATCTAAAGTGGAAGCGGGCACAGGATCGGGAATATTCTCCGAACCCCTAAATCTCAGGATTTCCACCAGACTTCTGAACAAATGTACGGTCTTTCACGCAGAGATACATGCCATTAACGTTGCCGCAAAACCTATTTTGGAACGGGATTTATCTCCAGCGAAACTCAAAATCTACGTGGACAGCAGGGCAGTCCTCAAGGCCTTAGACTCAAGAATCATCAAATCACGTTGTACGATGGACTACTTCTTATTCCTAACCCTGCTAGGTACCGGGACATAGTAACATTCACGGCAACGAAATTGCAGAGGAATGCGCCAGAACTGGCTTCTGTGTGCAGGAAGACGCTGCGACCCTTGACGTGCATATTCCGTTAGTGGAACTGAAGGACCAAGTCGACGAACTGGGAGTAGCGTTAGCCAAGTCGAGATTGGAATCGGTACAGAATTGTAGGAAAGCTCGATCTCTTTGGCCAGTCATTGATGGAACACGTACCAAAGGGCTGCTCTCCCTTGGAAAGAACACACTCAGCACTCTCACAGGAGTTATAACTGGACACTGCGTGATAGGCCACATGTGAAGACTTTTGCAGAAGTTGTTTAGATGAAGAAGAGGAGGACTCAGTGCAGTACTTGCTTTGATCAAGAGTATCGTCTAGCCTTACTGGGGGGCAGGCTCTTCGAATACCTCGATGACCTAGCAGACGCTCCAATTAAACCCCTCGTCAAATTCATAGAAAAATCTCGCTGGTTCATCAGAACACAAGAGGACAACTGAGAACAATTTTTTGCGCTAGACTTTCTCCTTTAACTTAACGTATCTACTACTTTCCTCCTATTCTCTTCAACTAGTCCTTTCTCCTTTCAATTCTTTATTAGCGAACCACAATGGACCGAAATTACGGCCTCGGGTGAACTCGTTGTTTGTTTCTAACTCAAATGACGGACTTCCCTTTCAACCTAACCTAACCTAAACACCGCAGCTGCACTTATGTTTGTACAGGCAGGAGGTACAACAAATGTGTCCATGGGTGATTTATAGAAGAAGTGTAGTAGACGTGAATTCTACATTGATCCGATTTGACCCCAATGAGCCATCAAGGTGGTTCAAAAAATTTTCTTACTACAATGAGATGCAACGTGTCGAAAGGTCAGCTAAGGTGGTCAAAGCAGGGATCGAACCCACGTTCTCCTGTGCAAGGGCCGCGCACACTAAACATTGCACCATCGACAGCCCTTTACATTTCAATAAAATTTCCATTATGAATTGCGTGTATAGTTGGTTGGTCAGTGAGTATAAAAACTAGAAAGCGCACAGCTCACTGGTTGTGCGAAGTTCTCCACAATTCCTTCGTAGGATGTAATAGGAAACCTTTTATTAGTAGCCCTTGTAGCTCTAACGTCGTGTATTTTAAGTATTTTTCAAAAATTATACCTTTATTGAAGGAACTGTATCCTAGTTGGGCAATTACATACTTATGTTTTCGGAGAGAAATAGAACTTATATCACCTTCTTTAATATACAGGGACAACATGATATTTTAAAGCGAAACTAAAACTCGGGAATGACGAATCGAGTAAAAGGAATCTTAAAGTTTTCGTTTTCACAAAATTGTATTAAAATTTATTACAATTACATTTTGGAATTGAAAAGGAAGTCGTGCAAAGCTTTGCCCTCTTTTTTATTGAACTAAAAAATAATAGGAAACAAATAAATAAATCATTTATGAAACAAAACGATAGAATTCAGAAAACATATAAATGACTTTGGATGGCAATAACAAAAACAAATAAAGCAATAAAAGAAAATACCACAAAATAGAAAAAAAAATCCGAAAAAATCTGTGCTAAAAAGTTCACAACATCCATATTAAATTTTAATTTACAAAACGATTTAAAATTCCGCAACATACGTGAAATCATACATGCAGCAGCAACTCCAGAGCAACGGAAACCCAAGAAATCAAGCGTATCATACAACAACATCACTTCTCCAGGAAACCAGATACAGAGGCTAACACACACACACGCTCTGCCTGCTACCCAGATACCCACGATGACGACGATGATGAAGTCAAAGACAAAAATTAACAAGGAGCTCCTCCAGTAGAAACACAATCAGAAGTAGAAAAAAAACCAAAGAATCCCAAAGACCACTTTAAAGTGAACGCGCGTAATACCAGAAGGGGCTCGAACGTCACATTTTTTTTCACTCTGTTCGTGCTGTTTGTGACTTGACGCATTAGTTCCCCCTGGAGAGTTTCAATGTAATTATGCACACACAAGCTGTCTTGCGATCCATTCGCTCGTCCGTGCGTCCGTCCTTTCACAAAACATGCAAGGACCCCGTATTGCGTCCGTCCATTCAAGCCAGCAAGCCAGCCAGTCAGCTAACCAACCGTTCATCTCATCCATAAGTTTTTTCCCCCTGCGTTTTGTTAATGTTCTCGTTGACTGCTCAATGTTCTTTTTATGACATGGATTGCTTTGGAGTAGAATGGAGTGGAGTGGAGTGAGTGCATATTCGGATGATAGTACCCCGTTGTACTGGGTAGAAGAAATTGGAATACCATATAAAATTCAAATACCATACGCCTCTTTATTACTTGTACACAGACGTAGTTGTTGTTGTTGTTGCTTTAGTTGTCAACGTCATCAACGTTATCCTCAGCGGTCGTCTTTTTGTCATTATCAACTAAAGTTTATAGTTCTCTAGTGTAAATAATACAATTTATATAATCAAGTACAGTGGTTTAGTATAGGTTAATTTGCTCAAATTTGAACCGGTATGTTAAAGGGAGTAGTAATGTTTTTGTTTTTTATTTTATTATTCAAGCCCAAGACCATCTATATCACAATAAATAGAGATACAAAAATGGTCTACCATTATATCCCATGAAGGGATTAGGGAGAGCTTCTCACAAACCAGTGAGCTGTGCGCTTTATAGTTTTCACTCAGTGATTGGGACCTACAGTTTTACACCGGTTCCGAACGGTAGTTTTAGAAGATTTTTCATGGCTAAATACTCGATAGTGTCGCCGTCATTATGCGAGGTGACCGACGCCGAAAGAAGTTTAAGGTAGTCAGAGCTGGGATCGAACCCAGAATCTCATACACAACAGGCGCGCACACTAACCATTGCACCACCGACGGCGATATAGTTTTTTAAAAAAGAAGCTGTTTTGCAAAATTCATCAAACTAAATGCAAACGAAAACTCATCTGAATTGAGAATTTTCCACTATGCAAGTGTTTGAAAAATATCGCAAGCAAAACACACAAGAAAACATTTGCAAACAACTTCATTCCATTTCCAGAGAACCATCGGCTCCTATTAGAAATGATTTTTATTGTTGTCTAAAACACAGTAATGTTTTTTTTTAAATGAATTGATGGCACTACCCATCTTTAATTTCCTAAAGCCCCGCATTCAGTTCTTGCGAAATTTTCGTAAGAAATTTTGTCATTTATCTCTAAGCGGGGAATGGAGAAAGTTACCACCTATCTCTGATTTACCTGGCAAATATTTCAATAATGATGCCTCTTCTTATTCCATTTTATTTTTAACGCATGAGGTGTCATTTTTGTTTGTTAAAGTAATAGAAATGTCAAAATTCTAGTTCCAAACAATTATCAAGCAATTCTTTTCGTACGATATAAATTTGGCGTAACAACCCTGTAATTGGTTTTACTTACGACATTGGCGCAAAGAGCTGAGTAGCAAGGAAATGAAAAGTGAGCGAAATTTTCGGCTCACGAAATTTTCGTTATTTTTTATACACGTACATCTTATGGCAAAGAAGATTTCATTAAACAATTAGCCTTTTGAAGTCGGTATAAAACAGTTAAGCCCGTGTTAAACTATTAGAGAAATCGTTGGATATATCAAAAATTTCAATTGATGAAAGAGGATGAAATATTAGTTGTGTTCGTTTACTTTCCCAACAATAATTTGCAAGATTGTAGTTTGAGAGAGTAAGAAAGATTTTACGCTCTTCTTGAAAATTTACAGAAAAAGTAAACGAACAGCATCCAACAAAAATTTGCAAGAAAACAGCCGATGAGTTTATGTTTGTTTTTTAATTGTCTGCCACAGTTGACTACTGATAACGTCGTCGGCTCACCAGAATTTGCGGCATCACTCTGCACATCAATATTATTCATTTTAGTTACAAATTGCTATAAAATATTAAAGAAATATTAAAGAAAACAAGAAAAAAAATCAAACATGATTCTACTTACTTGTCTTTGATAATTTATTTTTCATTTCCTTTGTTTACAAAACTGCCGATTTTAAACAGCTGTTCTATCTTGCAAATTTAGGTTGGTTAACATTTATCCAACCAAAATTTGCAAACTCTTTAACATCGAACTGTCAAAATTTACGTTCTCTAGCTCTCTTTTGCTGGTTTTTTGGAGTAAACGAACAGAAAACTAGCAACAATTTGCAAGAATTTGCAGGTAAACGAACACACTTATTATAAACTTGAGGACAACGATTTGCTGAAAAAAATTTGACAGATCTGTAGATTATATTGTTTTTAGGATTTTCCTCAAAAAATTATGCGAAATAGATATAATACGTAAACAATCATTTAGCTTTCGCCCCTCTTTTCAAATGCTGTTCACAATTTTCTTTTTTCTCTTTTCTATTTTTATGTTACAACTATTATGTTTTGTTTGTCAATGTTGAGACAGTTGTTTCTCCATTCTCCTAAACTGATAGTGTAAATCGAAGGCAGAGTGATCGTAAGATTTCTTTCCAATGGAAGAGAGTTTCATTCCATTTCTCTCTCCGCGAATCGTTCCATTTACACTGATGGTCTAACACATTCTTTCATGTGTCCATAAATGTGATGTGTAAGAGGAAGCGCTCTCTTAACCCTTTAAGGTATGCAATTGAGATGTTAGACTTAATTCCATAGTTTGAACATACTGCATAATTTCATTGTTTTGCTCATTTGGCTCAAACTATTTTATTTTGCCCTTAAAATTTGTCGGTTGCAACTTAGTCTCATGGTTGACCACACAAGTTCAGACTTTTTCTGGAAATAAAACCTTTATCGTAAAAGTCCTTTCTTTTGTTGGAAACGAATTTCATTTACCCCAAAAACTTTAATAATTTACTTTTACAGCAAATAAAGAACACTGATTGCCATAAACAAAAGACATATACACAGCCATACGTGGTGCAATGGTTTAGTGTGCGCGAATCTTGTAGCTCGGAACGTGGATTCAATCCCTCATCTGACCACCTTACACTTCATTCGATCGCGGTCACCTCGCTTAGTGACGGCATTACTATAGAGTTCCTAGTCATGAAAAAGTTTCTAACATTACGGCTCAGAACCGGTGTAAATCTGTAGCTCGCTATCAGTGAGTGCGAAGCTTGAAATCGCACTGCTAACTGATTGTGAGAAAGTCTCCCCTATCCCTTTATGGGATGTAATGGGAAATAATTTTGTTTATATACACAGGCGAATGCACTCAAAGGTGATCACTCTGAAGAGTAAATATACCTACAGTAAATATTTCTCTCAGTAAATTTACGAAATTCGGCGGTCACCTCGCATAGTGACGGCGACATTATCGAGTATTTAGCTATAAAAAAAGCTTCTCAAAATACCGTTCGGAATCGGAAACTATTTTTTTTTTTTTAAATTTACGAAATTAGGCTTGGTTGTATATGGATGTTGCATTTTGAAAAATATTGTTTAATTATAGTAGATAAAGGCATTATTTGAGAACAACCTACAAGAAATCAACAGCAGTATTTCGTGTTTGTCCGTTAAAATTGTTGTGTTAAATACAACACAAATATATACATACCAACAATAACAGTCAACAAAAAAGTGAAAAATTTCACAGTTTTACACCAAAACGACATGAAAAATTTAAGTCAGGAGTTCTGGAAACACCACCTGGTGTATGTCAATTTTCGTCGAACAACTCTGTCAATTCTAGAAAAAAAACAACTGGTAAACGTTAATGTTAACATTTTGTACGTCTTCGCTCAATAAATTCAATAATAAAAAATAAAATCCAAATCCAAAATAAATACTATTCGGTGAATTAAAAAGGTAAAAAAAGTCGAATTTTTTAAAGTTTTTTTTGCGATTTTGACTTTGAAAATTAAGTTTTTATATGTTCACAATGTTTGTTCTTTATGACAAGAGCTACAACTTTTCCTCAGAGAGTAAATCAAAATTCCGAACGGTTTGCAAGATATGAGCCTGACAAAATGATCACTTTTTTGCAAAAATGACACCGAGGCCCCAAATCTTTGGGGGCCCACAAAAAATGTACATGACTTTGGGAAAAACTGGGAGACACGAGTCTTTTTTTTGGTCTTTTATCACGTAGTCCGTACGTATATGGTTATATTTCCATGACTTAACAAATTATACAGTGTTATATGTCATTAGCGTTAAACGAAAATCTGTTTGGCGCAAATGTCAAACGGGGTTTTGTTTCTCAGAAATGTTTTCGAGTTTAGAGTTACCATATAGTGTTTGTTGTAAACGTTTTCGGTTTTCGTGAAGAATTTTATTTATTTACCAGAAAAGGAAATTATGTATTTATTTGATTTAGCAAATGTTCTATTGCCTTAATATTACTCCCCTGACGAAGTTTGTTTGATTCATTTCATTTTTTTGTTTGTGTGTGGTAAAAAATCTATGGTTTTAGTTTTCTTTATGGAATCATAATGAGCAAATTCTTTCCGACACGCTTTTGTTTTCCTCGGCCTTAACTAGGAATGTGTATAAAGGAACCCCTCAGAAAAGGGTCCTATTCCCACTACTACGTAGTTCGGCACTAGATAGTATTTTTCCAGAGTTAGAGGAAATAGGTTGCATAGTCGTAGCAAATGATGGTGATGATCTGGTAATTATTACACGTAATAATTTGCAGCAGGGTTTCATGAGGACTCTCTATAAATAGGCCATGGACAATGGGCTGTGTGAGAGCAAATGTGAAGAAAACAGAGCTTATACTATTTACCAAGAATCACGAGGCTCCGTTTATTGAGCCCTTATCTCTATGACAAGGTAGTTGATGAGTATAGCCAGCGTGGCCGTCGGTGATGCAATGGTTAGTGTGCTCGGCTTTTGTTCATGAGACCACTTTACATTACTTTCGAAAAAAAATCAGAAAAGTCGTTCGAAGTCGGTATAAAAACTGAAGGCCCAGTCAGTGAGTGTAACTCTAGAAAGTGCACAGTTATTTGACTGCGAGAAGCTCTTCTCAGCCCCTTCATTGAATGTAATTGAAAACTATGTAAGGGCGGATCAATAAGTCCGTGACTTTTGCAACATAATCTCCTTTTAGCTGAATACACTTAGTCCAACGTTTCTCCAATTTTTGTAAACCTTCCAAAAAATAGGATTTTTCGAAGTCCATAAAATAGGCATTTGTTTGATCAATACTTTCATCGTTGGAGCTAAATCTCTTTCCACCGAGCCATTTCTTTAGGTTTGGAAATAGGAAATAGACACTGGGAGCTAAATCCGGAGCATATGGCGGATGAGGTACCAATTCGTAGCCCAATTCATGGAATTTTGCCATTGACACTACACACGTGTGTACCGGTGATTTAATGGACAATTGAGAGCAAACGCGGCACCCATCTTGCAGACAGCTTTCATAAACCCATCTGATCACTTAAAATCGAAACCACACTGCCATTTGAAATGCCTATGGCATCAACAATCTCACGCACTTTTACTCTTCGACGGGCAACTCCATATCGTGGATTTTTTCGACATTTCCGGGTGTATTGACCTCAATTGGCCGTCCAGAACGTTTAGCGTCATTTCTACTTGTGCGACCACAACGAAAGTTTTTACCATTGATGCAGAGTCCCCATAGTATTTATCAAGCTTTTCCTTGCTTTGATTGACGGTTTTTTTTCGCAAAAAAAATGTTTAATGAGCACTCGAAATTCACTTTTTCCCATTTTTAAACAAACGCAAAGTAAATGACAGAACTTGCTCAAAATTTGACAGTAGTTTTTTTAACAGGTGGTACTTGATGGGAGCAGTGTTGCATTTCATATAGCTACGAGGGAAGTTCGAAAAATCACGGACTCACTGAACCGCCTTGTATTTAGCATCGGTGTCCTTGCGTTTGTGTCTGTGTCTGTTGACAAAGAACCCAGGAATGGTAATAGTATGTATCATTAAGCATTACCTTGTACCAAGATTCAGAGAGGTAATGATTCAACTGTTACCTTTAGATTTGCTGGACAGGCAATTGAATGGAATATCAGAAATGCGTCATAATTCGGGAAGAATCAGCAGTTCCTCTGATCGTGAAATGGATGCACACTCATGTCAAGCTTTGAAATAAACTTCTTCACTCACATTCCGTATAGGCAGGACTGGTAGGAATGCATACCAAGTAACAGTAAGTTTTGAGGCTTCTACATTTATGGTGCCAAACTGGGGTTGTTTTAGACTATATCCCTCAGAGCTGGACACAAAAGCTGGCAGAACACCATAGCTTTTTGCAAGTAAAGTCATGGCAATCGGGGTAGTTTCTTTTTCGCTGGGACAAAACGTTATCACCCAATGACGGAATCAACATATTCTCAATAACCACTGCTCCTTATTTTAGAAAGTGCCCATAACTACCGCGCTTCTCTAAACTAGTTGACCGGGTAGTTGGATATCCACCTAATATGGCAGCCGGGACCAGATAACCATAAAGCGGATAAGCAGGCGGGACTTAGTACAACTCTACCTGACACAGTGGATCTGAATTATATGGGTATTCACTGTTCGACATCAAGTTCAGTCATAAAACCGACACTTTCAGACAGTGGAACGACCAGTGGTCAGACGTCTTAAATGTTGGGAACCCAGGCCTGGTTGTCCATACACTGAAAAATCTGCCAGTGTTTGTTGTTTGGCTATACCGTGATTGTAGCTTGTGGCAATTATAGTATACTTGTGTCCAAACACATTGTGTTTGCTACACAATATTACACGTTGGAGACACAGTGATTAATAGTTTATAATATATGTTTTTGTGACTCAAATGTGCCTTTGTTTGTTGAAATCTGTTGAATACAAAAACGTGACAGACAAAAAGTAAGCATAAAAGCAGCAGATCAGATATGGCACGGCCTGAATCTTTTGAAATTATTGATTTTCAATCCTTGTTATACATTTTGATGAGAAAATAGTAATAGTACTAAAGATTGATTTGGTACCGATAGTAGGGTATTATTCCAACCCCCACCTTTCCTAAATTCAAATCAAGACAAGTGCCATTTGCGATTTAATCACTACTCAATTGAGTCACTCCTCCCACTGTGCAAAGACACATGACAATTACACTGACGTCGTTAGCAATCTGGGGTTGCCTACAAGTTCAAATTTAGTTTATAACTGGGAATTTTCCTTCTATTTATTTATTTTTAATTTCATTTCACAATTTGAGACCCCTTTGGCATAAGCACGCAGAGAACCGTTGGCGTGAGTGATAGTAAATGTAGTTGGTCATGCAGTCATGACGACAATGCCAATGATAATTCTGATGATGATGACGATGGTGATTGTAATGATTTTTATTCTTTGGCCGATGCCTCATTGTACTTTGTGACATTTAAAACATTGGAATAATATTCCAACATCGTAAGAGTAGTAGGACTTGTTGATGGAGTAACTGATGGTCGGCCTTCCTTTTGGATGTTTGATTATAGCTTAGGTTATAGCGATTATGCATGTACTACTATACCCATACATACTCGAAAATTTACAATCGGATGTTCATAACCGGCAAGTCATGTGGCAAGACTGTATGGTATGTAATTTTGTGGCAAGCAAGCGATTCACGTCCAACTGACTGACTGACTTCAATAACTTGACTGCCTTCACAGGTAGGCAGGCCATCATCTTTAATGTCTCCATATTTGTATGTGGTATTTTATCGTTCTTTCATTTGTTAATTTCATTTAATTTTTTATGAGTTTTTTTATTGCCCTTAACGTAATTATTGTGCTTTTGTAAAATGTTTGGGTTTGTATGTCGCCGACATGTATTTGAATGGGAATTCACTTGTTCATATTAATAGGTGCAAGTACAGTAGTAACCGGAATCAGGGGCGTGTTTTGGAAAAGGATATGACTAATTAATGAATACTATCGAAAGTTATATATGTAACATTTATAAATTACTCAAATAATTCCACAGTGATGATTATAATTCTTCAATAGTTATCGCTAATTAGCTGTAACAAAAGGCCAGTTTCTGACATTTGAACCAATTAAGTTATACCGTCAAGGCAGTTTTGATATTTCTCCTACCGCGCAACTCTTCGGGTAGTGGATATGGGAACACCCATCAGATCTGTCGGGTAGCGCATAAATAAAAGTGGTGAACGAAAAAATATACATTACATGTTCATGAGCAACGTGGATGAAAACAATCAATGAGTGTTGGAACTCACGGGCGATGTGTTAACGACCTTTTTGTTACACGGCACCTGTTCGATTTCTATGAACACATTAGTAAATGTTACATTGGAAAATAAAAAAGAATAGTTTTTGTGCTGAAGACTCTTTTGCTATTGCACTTTCTTTTTTCTTGCACCCGATTTAACATTAGATGTAATATTGTTAAAATAAATAAAGCAATATTTAGCTCACTGACATAATTGTTTTTGTTTTGCCATAAACAGAGCGACGACAAAAAGTATTGAATAGTATAGAGAACTTATTGAACTCTTTTTCCGCTCTCATGTAGAGAGTCTGAGTAAAAGAGCATAAACGAATCTTATTCTATTTGTAGAATAATTCAATATAATTGCACCATTTCGACCATATTATTACATAAAACAATACAAAAGCATAACTGTTTCAAAAGACATGTTGTACATCAAAATTACGAATGGACCAAGTTATGGCAAAAAGAGAGTAACACGTTTTGAATCAGTCGCCAGATGTCGCCAGTGCTTTTGAGTCATACAATTAGTTCCATGAGTTCTCTATACTATTCAATACTCTTTGGCGACGACGACCATCAATACCGCTACATCAATACCAACATACATCAACCACGTATGTGATGCTAACACTGTGTGTTGTTTGCATGTGTTCACTTTGATAGATTGCCCTAATGGTGCTATAGATGTTAACACATCAATAAATAGTTTCATCCCATCAAGGGGCTGGGGTGAGCTTTCCACAATCAGTGAGATGTGTGCCTTTTAATTTTACAGTTAGGACCTGTAGATATACACCGATTTCAAACAGGTTTTTAAGAAACCATTTCATGGCTAAGTACTCGATAGTGTCGCAATCAAAAAGCGAGGAGACCGTCGTCGAAATAAATGTAAGGTGTTCAGAGCAGGGGAGCAGGGATCGAACCCACGTTCACATGTACAATAGCCGAGCACACCTACCATTGCACCACTGACGGCCACCTGAACGACATACTAATTCTACACTGAAAGAAACTCTTCATCATAAGTATGAATTCATTAATTAATTTAATGAAATAAAAATATCTTCGGTTAGTGACTAGTCCGATTACACACCGCAGCGGCTTAACGGGCTAGACGCTACTTAAGATGATGCTTCGCAAACATTGAAACGATCGTCCAGCGAATGTGAGTTCAAATCCCACCCGCGGTATTTACATTTTTTTCACTAACCGGAGAAAACATGATCTCTTAACCTAAAGGAAATTACAACATTTCCTCATTTTCCAACCTACAACACATTTCACTGCATTGATGAGGAACAATTCATCTATCTTTAACCATATTTCATCAAAGTTTACGTTAATTCAACGAAAATGTTACATCAAGTTGATGTAAATTTTTCATCAATTTGATATAAGTTTGATAAGTTTTGTATCAATGTACCGTAAATTTCCGTCATTCATTTAATGTAAGTCTGTAATCAGTTTGAAGTAAATTGGTGATCAATTTGATGTAAATTGTTTTTTAATGAGTAGCCAAATTGTACCATGGAAATATAGGATATTACAGTTAACCAGGTCGAATATTTAAAAATCTGAATATTAAAAAGTCTGAATCTTATCAATTGAAAATCCAAACCAACTTTTTTCTGAAATATTTTCCAGAAACTTGTTTAAAGTAAAAATGATATTTGGATAATTAAATTCTAAGTTTTTAGTTTCTAAATTCTAAATTTAAGAAATACAATCCTGATGTTGGTTGATCCTAAGTCGACATATTAGCATATATTACGACTAAGACTTGTCAGTCATAGAACTAATTTTTCCCTTTCTAAGCTGAGAATTCTAGCGTGTGCCCCTTCGTAATAAGCGAATACCCAGCGTGAGTCTTGCTCTGAACCTGCTCGTGCCCACCCCTGTTAAATGAATTCTCCTTTTATTACATCTAATGAGGCTTTACAATGAATGTCTTTAACAGCCGGTTATGTAGATTATTAACTGCAAAATGAAAAGAAAAACATAAAAACATTCCTTTCAACAGTTTTGGGTCTTTCGTTTTTATATTTCGCCTGTAAAAGGATTTTTTGTTTTCCTTTCAATTTGTTGTTTTGTGGTTTTGACTTTAAAGCCATAAAATGATTTTTGTTAAAAATTTGTTTTATGTTGTTGCTTTTTGATCAACACATAACAACATATTGTTCCTCATTGCTGTCGTTACTAAAATGTGTCATGTGGCGGTGGCAATAAAAATTTACTACTCCCGATGCGACGACTACAACACAAAACTGGGTCACACTTTGGATGGGAAGTAATAAAGCTTTAAAGATGGGGAATGAATGAGAGTGGGAAAATAAGAAATCAGATTCAGTTGCACTAGTGAGAAATATCTTGAAGATGAGGCCACATAAATACAATTATGATGAAAACATTCGAGGGAGGACTAAAGATATCGCATTGACAACATGGGACTTATCAAGGACATGGAGTGCGATAGCACATCATTGTCACATTAACGAAATATTCCTTAGAGAAATTAAATTATTTTCCAAATGAAATCTTTAGAAACAAAAATTAGCCAAATGTGGGGATTTTCTTAAGATGACATCGATATCCTGTGTCATTTGCAAACTAAAATATCCATTAAATTATGTTAATGAGTTGTCCCGGGGGCTTTAAGGAATTGCCAATTGGACATAAAAGGAACGATGAGTGTGAAAGGAGTAGGAATCTTTGTGTGCACGCATTTTAAGCAACATTTTAATTTACTTTTGTGTAATTTGACATAGAGATCTAAATACTCTTTGATTAACTGTCTAGGATGTACAATATCAAAATCGTGTGGTTTCTCCAACAGTTTGCGAGCTCTTGAAGAGTAATTTCTTGTAATCAGGGTTTTGCTTATTTTACCACATCAAGGGAAATTTTTACAGCGGATTAGATTATTCGAACACTCGACTTTATGTATAACAAAAAATAAATTTGCCGCAGATTCACCACCATTTATGGTGAATACCGACATTCATTCTGTGCGAAATTTGTTACTTAGTGAAAATACAAATTGTTGACATTTGCCATTGTTCATTGTGCGCTGCTGTTGATCAAGATACCACACAATCCAGTCCCACGCTTTTATTCATATCTTTTGGCGACAGTCAAGTTTTGAAGTAGAGTCATTTTAAATAGAAAAACTTCTTATAATATAACTGTTCGAAATACATACATGGTTTCCTATTACATATCATAAAGGGATTAGGGAGGTTCGAAATACACTGACCCAATAAAACGGTTGAGCCAACCCACTTGGTCGTAACCGAATTTAGTTCTGGCCACAACCGAATTTTTAAGTTTCCGCAAACGAAATTTAAAGTTGACGCAACCAAATCAAAAGTGATATGAGTTTGTGGCAACCTTTATGCAAAGTTTCACAGACACAACGAATATTCATTGATTCGCAAACGCTCTACATGAGGTTATGCTTCATTCAGTCGGAACGCAGCTGCATTAGAGAGGTACAACGAATAACACTCAAAGGTAGACCTCCTATTTAAAGGAACAGACGGCAGTGTATATAACGTGAGAGCGAACAAATTTTAATTAACAGAAGAAAAAACAAAGCTCGCAAATTCTACCAAAAGTTATAAAGCCGATCTATCGGCCATGGCCCCCAGAACTCTCTTTTATAAGATTAAAACGTAAATCTAGTATCAGGATCACTCACATGACAAATTGTTTGAAAATAGGTTGCATCAACCGCAAATTCGATTGTTGTATCCAGAGAACTAATTGGTTGAGAAGAGATTGTATCAACCGTAAATGTAGCTGTTACCACCGAATAGGGGTTGCCACAATCGAATTGAGGTTGTCACGTCCGAATTTAGTTCCGACAACTGAAATTCGGTTGAAGCAACCTCGTGTCATAATTAATTCGGTAGTGGCAACTGAATTTTAACTATATTCGTTCTGTCAACAAAATTTTCCAAAACTTCAGTTGGAACAACCGAATTTGGAAATAATTTGGATGCAGCCGCCGAAATTGGTACCAAATTCGGTTGGAGTAACCGAATACGGCATCAATTCAGGTACAGCAACCGAATTTGGCATAAATTCGGGGGTAACTATCGAATTTGGCATCAATTTGTTCGCAATAACCGAATTAACCCTTAAGTCGGTTGCAATGACCGAATTCGGCGTCAATTCGGTTGCTGCAAACGAATTGCTCATGAATTCTATAAGCACAACCGAATTTCATTTTCAATTCTATAATTCTATGTATTTAAAACTTGACGTTTAAACTTCTATAACCAAATAAATAAATAAATAAATAAATGGTTTCCCATTACATCCCATGAAGGGACCGGGGAGAACTTCTCACAATCACTGAGCTGTGCGCTTTCCAGTTTTCACTCACTGATTGGGACCTACAGTTTTACACCGATTCCGAACGGTAATTTGAGAAGCTTTTTCATGGCTAGATACTCGATAGTGTCGCCGTCACTATGCGAGGTGACCGCCGCCGAAAGAAATTTTAAGGTGGTCAGAACCAAATAATATATTAAAAGAAGCTAAAGAATGTGGCGGCGATATCAAGATGTTTTTTGTGGTTATTAAGAAAGGCAGGTAATAGTTAATTTGCAGAAAATATCGAAGCAGATATCAACCGTTTTGAAGCATTTCAAGGTCGGTCGTTTAAGTTATGCTGCAATCATCTTTAAATGAAACGGTTTAGGGGCTAAATCAACAAATACAACACACCAGAATTGGTGCGGTGACCCACTATGGCCGGGACTTCAAAAAGCTCGGTAGTGACAAGGAAAACAAATGTGTGTGAAGTATTTCTTGCACCGCTTTAAAAAACCTAGACACTTCAATGCATCTTTCGACACTTCAAATACGTGTTTTGCCCAACGGACATCACATTGTATTTTCATGCCCTGAACATCAAGAACGTCTGATTCATCAATATCCGCACCGTTCATAGACAATCCGCTTATGCGACAACAAGCAACACTAGGTCTTACCCGCATTAAAATCTACTATATTCATTCGACCCCATTCAACAATGGACACCAGATCACTGTCGAGTGTTTCATACATCGTCCGGCGTTTGACTTCAATCTCTTGAAGACTTGGCCTATGATCGAATGAATAAGAATGACAGAGATTACTGTCATCCGCAAAAAGAGTAGATTGGATTCACAGTCTGACCCAGGAGATCTCAATGAAAATAAGAAAAGAGAACGAGAAAGAGAAAGAACAGAGCCCTGTGGTACACCTGCAGTCAATTTATGCTCGTCGGATGAAACCCCATCTACAACTACAACAACTCGTATACTGCGATCTTTGAGAAAACTCGTTATAAATCGAGTGAAGTTACCGAAAGCAGTTACGTGAGTGTATCGTGCCATACTCTGTCAGAGGCCTTGGAAATATCAAGAGCCTCTATCTTACTCTCACCAAGCCGTTGGATGGATCGACTCCATTGTTCCGAAAGGAACGCCATCAAGTCTCCAGTAGATCTTATTCGAGTGAAGTTATCACCGTCACCAAAAGCAGCGATCTTTGACGAGACTGCATCGTGCCATACTTTGCCAAAGGCCTTGGTAATATCAAGAGCCACTACCTTACTCTCATCAAGCAGGTGGATGAATTGACTCCACTGTTGCGAAAGGGACGCCATCAGGTCTCCAGGAGATCCAGTAGATCTCATTCGAGTGAAGTTATCACCGTCACCAAAATCAGAGAGCATTGGCAAGAGTGCATAGTGCCATACTCTGTCAAAGGCCTTGGAAATATCAAGAGCCACTATCTTATTTTCACCACGCCGGTGGATGGATCGACTCCACTGTTCCGAAAGAAACGCCATCACGTCTCCAGTAGATCCAGTATATCTTATTCGAGTGAAGTAATCACCGTCACCAAAAGTAGCGAGCTTTGACAAGAGTGCATCGTTCCATAGTCTGTCAAAGGCCTTGAAAATACTACCTTAATCTCACCAAGCCGTTGGATGGATCGACTTCACTGTTCCGAAAAGAACGCCATCAGGTCTCCAGTAGATCTCATTCTACGGAAGCCATACTGCCGATCACTAAGAAGGTCATTGGACTCAAGATATTTTATTAGATGATGGTTAACCATGCTCTCCATAACCTACGAGAGCGCAGATCAAATTGCAATTGGGCGGTAATTTGCAGGGTTACTTGCATCACATTTTTTGGGGATTGGCTGGACATTAGCCATCTTCCAAAGCGCCGGAAAGACTCCCGCTCGGTATGCAAGGTTGAAATGGTTGCGCAGTAGATGTGCCGGCGTCGAAGAGCACCTACTCAAGATCAGTGCAGATATGGCAGTTGTGGATATTCCAGGACTAAATTTACAATGATAAGGTCTGCAACAGGTCTGCAACAATTGGCTGTAGTCATTCATACATGAAAGAATTTGTAGGCAATGGAGAAAAGGCTTATTAAAGGGTTGACACATATACTCGGATCACCTAATCGAACTATAGGACATAGTACGCTTTCACTCCAAACGCTTAGACTAGCACATAGTACGGTCAGTCATTAGTCTAGCACATAGTACGGTCAGTCATTAGTCTGACGAATCTGGTGGATTCATCTTGCCAGCAGAGCGATTCCAGCCTTAAACAGCTTTGCCGATAGTTCATCAGCACCTGCGGCTTTGTTTGGGGAATTGATCTCGTCTTGATTCGGAGATGGCCAATCGATTATATTTGCTCAACTCCCTTATCTCCATAGAATTACCCTGAAACAAGTTATACAGAGAATTAGCCTCTGTCCAACAAATTCTCCACATCTACGACTAGATTTCCATTCTTATCTTTACAAAAGCGGTGCCTTGAGCCATGGCAGTGAGTATGATTTTTTACTTTTTGGTGGAGGCATTTTTTCGCTTAAATATGCGATTCACCTCTCTTCTTTTCTCCTTTTACCGCTCTGGCACAGTTCGCATTGCATTTGAGTGAAGCATTGCCTTACGTGCAGCATTTATTTTCATCACTTGCCCAGCGACACTCTTCATCGTATGTATCATGATTTTGTCTGGAGGTGATTTTTCATAAGCAAGTCCTGGGGTTTTAGCAATTTGTGTAGAGTCGGAAGTGTGTTGCCATTGCGGTTCAGAATAAACGCCAATACTTCCAGTCCAGATAGGTCCAGCAATTTGTAGAACCAAGTAATTTATGCTAATGCCAGACGATTATTCTTTGGGAATCGCCTCTTCCCAAACTATTGTACATATCTACCCAAACTATTCTACATATCACATTAACTTCAAAAGCGTCATTACTCTTAATTTTAAGATATTCAGTTTTTGTAACCAAGTAACTGAAACTTTATTCAGTAACCAAAGACCATTTTTCTTTAAAAATCTCGCGTCAGTGCTTCCTACATTTCGTCAAAAGCCTCCAGTATTAATATGCCTATTATTGAGATTTTTCATACATTTTTTATTTTTGGAAAACCCAGGTTTTTACTTCTACTGAAATTTTGTAAATTTTGAGTTATGACTCTTTAGTAGTTAATGTGCGATATACACGCTGAAAAATCGGTCTTTTTTGTTGTTGTTTGGATGCATATATAACGTGTTTGTACCTTGTCGCAAATATACTATACTTGTGCGCAAACACATTGTGTTTGCTATTCAATATAACATGTTTGACACGCAATGTTTAATAGGCTATAATATGTGTTGTTGAGAACCAAATGTAGATTTTTTGTTGAAAACCGCTAAAAACAAATACGAGACAGACAATAAAGAAACAAAAAATCAGCAGACCTTCAATTCATGAAAGCAGTGCTTCCTTCATGTACATGTTTCCCGCAATATATTGCTTGGGCTGATATTTTTCAGCGTGTAGGCATTGACAGCGTTTAATTACTGATATCTGATTATCGCTGAATATTTAGTATAATAATTATTAGGATATTACTAGGATTTAAATAAGGATTTCAAACTCCTTTTAGAATAATTGACTAGAACTTTAAGCACCTTTTAAAAATGTAGCTAGAAAATCATATACATATGCTCATTTAAACCACATATGCCGGTGAACATAAACTTTCTATTAATTCATATCTACATGATTGTTTGACGGTCGGTTGGCAGGGGGTTTCTTTTTACCCAGTTTTGTGTAACTCATTTGCCTGTGATGTTCAACTAAAAGAATAGCAATTTACGGAAAGCTTTTTTTCCGTGGCAAGACCATTGAAACATAAATATAACCACAATGTTCATGAGGAGCAATATTTTTTTTTTGCCAGCGGAGTTTTTCGTTCTATCGTTCGTTTTCTTTTTTTTTGTGGTCTCCTGCGTTTATTGGAAAACAAAAACCATAATAATAACATATTAAAATTTTTTGTTTTATTTCAAAAATCACGTTCTTTGCCACATCGAAATATACAGGCACGGAATTATACTTCTGCTCGTAGATATCCTCTGCGTACATATCCATATATATACATCGTATACTCTCTATATAAAGCCCTAAAGTTATGTTATGAACAGTACTAACAATAAACAGCAACAACAAAAAAGGACCATCACCAACAACAACACCACCACCAACAACAACAATACCATCACCAACAGCAACAACAATAACAACTGTGCGAAGTGCAATAGTAATAAAACTTTATGACGAGGATTGAGTGATAAGTCGCAGGATATTTGCAGGACATCAATATTATAGCTATCACAAGACTGGTGGATGATGTTTATTAATCAAAATTGTCTTGTAGTGAAATCCGTTAGAGATCATTAGTCGTTTATCGTTTAAGAGGGGGAGGTTCTAAGAATGATTCAGCGCAAAATCTATAAACAAAATTACAAGGGACTACAGGGCTTTCCAAGTGTGTTTTATATGGAGTTATTTATATTTTCCCTCATAAAAAATTTTTATTACCAAATAGTCACACATAATCCTAAAACGAAGCCCTTAAATGTTTTCGGATATGTTTTATGTGATCCGGAGCATAATAAAAAAATCTTACACGGAAAGAAACAAAAAAAAAAAAAACGTTTAGAGAACGTTTGCCGCAAAATCTTACTTTTGCCCCTAACATATTTCCTTTGCTACGTATACGTAACGATGACGTCAAAGTTTTAAACTGTTCCCCCAAATAGGGAAATTTATTACATAAATCGGAAAAATTGCCTCCATAACCTTCACGTAATGAGGGCATTTATTCAAAATTCACCAAAATGTAATTTATAATTTAGCGATTTAAAAAAAAACTTAGCGTCAGTTAAAGGTAATTGGCTAATGCCTCCTGTGAAGTTGTGATGGTCAAAAATTAGGTAGTTTTGGCGATTGGAATATTCGGCTCCGGATTTGTTATTTTTGGCGATTATTGAACTTTTTAATAGAACTTACTTACTTACTTATCCGGTCTCGGACAACCCCGGGGGGTCAGGGACCTTACAAAACGAAGATAACATATTTCGCCAACCAGTTCGATCTTTTGCTTTATCTCTCCAGTTGGCAATACCAAGTGTACGCAGGGATTCGTCAACCTGATCCCTCCAGCGGAGTCTTGGTCTTCCTATTTTTCGTCTTCCTTCGAGTTCGGTTTCGAAAAGCCTTCGCGCTGGTTCATCTTCATCCATTCTACTGACATGGCCTAGCCAACGCAATCGCGTTATCTTGATCCGCTTAACTATGTCAATGTCAGGATAAAGCTCATACAGCTCATGATTCATGCGTCGCCGATACTCGCCGTTGTGCACTATAGGGCCATAAATTTTTCGGAGTATTTTTCTCTCGAAGACTCCTACAGATGTTTCGTCTGCTTGCGATAGGACCCAGGATTCTGCGCCATAAAGCAAGACAGGTTGAATGAGAGTCTGGTACAGCTGGACTTTTGTTACTCGAGAGAGGGCTTTATCTCTAAAGTGCTTGCTTAGCCCAAAATAACATCTATTCGCAAGCACAATTCTCCGTTTGATCTCAAGGCTGACGTTGTTGTTTTTGTTCACGGCAGATCCGAGGTATATAAATTCGTCCACTACCTCGAAGTTATAACGGTTATCAACGTTCACGCTTTGGTCTAATCGCGTGGAGGCCCTGTTCGTTGAAACCATTAATTTTGTCTTGTCCTCATTCACCGTCAGACCCACTTTTGCTGACTCCTTCTCAATTCTCGAAAAAACCGCAGTAACTTCTCTAATTGTGCGCCCAATGATATCTATATCATCAGCATACGCGAGCAGCATGTGACTTTTGCTGCTGACGGTTTTATTCATATTGACTGCAGCTTTTCTCATAATGATCTCCATTAAGATGTTAAAGAGATCGCACGATAGGGTGTCGCCTTGCCTGAGGCCTCGCTTAGTTTCGAAAGGTTCGGTAAGATCCTTACCAACTTTCACTGCGGATTTGGTGTTCGTCAAGGTCATCCTGCAAAGGCGTATGAGTTTTGCAGGAATACCAAGCTCAGACATTGCTTCATAGAGTTTCTCCCGTATCGGACTATCGAAGGCTGCTTTATAATCGATAAATAGATGATAGGTGTCGATTTGTTTTTCGTGTGTCTTCTCCAGGATTTGGCGTAGCGTGAAAATCTGGTCAGTTGTCGATTTTCCAGGCCTAAAGCCACACTGGTATGGTCCAATCAGGTCAGCGATAATTGGTTTTAGTCTTTCGCACATTATACTTGATAGAACCTTATATGCTATGGATAAAAGGCTTATTCCACGGTAGTTGGCACAAATACTCGGGTCACCTTTTTTAAATATGGGACATAGTACACTGAGACTCCAATCGCCGGGCATGCATTCATCTAACCAAATTTTGCTAATGAGCTGATGCATGCACCTTATCAGCTCATCGCCGCCAGCCTTAAACAGCTCCGCCGGTAATCCATCGGCTCCTGCGGCTTTGTTGTTCTTAAGCCGGGCAATAGCTGTTCTGACCTCGTCTTGGTTAGGAGGGGGGCAATCGACGTCGTCGTCCATATTGTGATCGATTGTCCCATCGTCATCGGATATCTCAGGTACTAGTAGCGCGGAGAAATGCTCTCTCCATATTCCCAACATGCTCTGCACATCTGCGACGAGATTTCCGTCTTTGTCTTTACAGAAGGGGGGCCCTGAACCATGTCCATTAGTTCCGTTTTTAACTTTTTGGTAGAATTTTCGGGCTTCGTTCTTCCTTCTGTATGTCTCAATTTTCTCACTCTCGCGTTTTCTCCACTGCCGTTTCTTACGCCTAAAGAGACGGTTTACCTCCTTTCTCTTCTCCCTATACCGCTCAGTTGCAGCTCGCGTTGCAATTGACTGAAGCATTACCATACGTGCAGCGTTCTTTTCGTCATTTGCTATACGACACTCTTCATCGTACCACGGTTTGTTGCGAAGCGGTTTTTCGAAACCAAGTACGGTTGTTGCGGCAGTTTTTATAGAGTCGGAAATGGGTTTCCACTGCGCATCAGGATCGTCATCGGGAGGGGGTGGGTTCTGTGCCAAAAGTTGCGAGAGCTTCCTTGAGTAGGCTGTGGCTACCTCTGGTAATTGTAGCTTTCCGATGTCCAGCTTCCTCTGCGTCTGGTTTTGTACGATTTTCGCTCTACTTAATCTTGTGCGAACCTTTGCTGCTACCAGGTAGTGATCAGAATCGATGTTAGCTCCTCTGATCACTCGTACGTCCATTACACTGGATGAGTGCCTTCCATCAATTACCACGTGATCAATTTGGTTCCTAGTTCTTTGATCAGGGGATACCCAAGTAGCCTTGTGGATGTCTTTATGCTGGAATCTTGTGCCACTGATGACCATGTTTTTTGCCGCGGCAAAGTCAATCAGTCTCATACCGTTGTCGGAACTGTCAGCATGAAGACTGAAATTGCCAATAGTTGGATTAAACACATTCTCCCTTCCTACTTTGGCATTAAAATCTCCTAGTACAATCTTAATGTCATGGCCAGGGCAGCGGTCATACGTTTCCTCTAGGAGCTCATAGAATATGTCTTTGGCATCATCATCTTTCCCTTCTGTCGGGGCATGCACACAAATTAGGGAAATATAAAAATATTTCGCTTTTATGCGGATTGTGGCTATTCGTTCACTCACAGGATTGAACCTAGAGACTAGATGTCGCAGTCTTTTGCCAACTACAAATCCACAACCAAATTCATGTTTTTTTTCATGGCAACTGTAGTATATATCGCAGTTTCTTTTTCTTGTGCAGCCATGTCCTGTCCATCGCATTTCCTGGATAGCGGTAATGTCAGCCTTATAACTTTCGAGGACATCTGCCAGTTGGATACTTGCACCGGATCTATATAGAGTTCTTACATTCCAAGTGCATATCCGTAAATCGTGGTCCTTATAACGTTTGCGGGGGTCGTCAACAAATAGGGGTTGTTTATGTTTTCTGTTTCGTTTTTGTATTTCCACTGCCATTATGAACGGTGGCGGGAGGCAAACCCAGCCCACCGGGTTTTTGCATTTTACCTATTGCCAGGATATTTGATTGCAGCCGCCCATTATGGATCAGACGCTGACCAGGATGCGATATGTTGAACCTGGATTTTCTTCTTTTAGTTTCTATCCGCCGTTGGCCCGTATGTTTGGCTCATCCGCCTTCTAAGGACAAAAGAATATGCCCGATTGTTTGATGAGCTTCAGTGACATAAGTCACCTACTATACCTGATTTGATGCTCATTTGTTTCGCCTTCTCACTCTAGCTAGCTAACGGAGGTTTCCGAAAAGCCATTGCCCAGGACATACTGCGTAGAAGTAGTGAGCTGCTTGGACTGCCCAATGAAGGAATCATTTCTGGCCACTCCCAAGTGAATGGCAATCAGAAACTTTCCACCTCCACGGACAGTCCCATGTCCCATAGAACATATTCCACACAAATGTTTCTCGTAAATGTTTACATAAATTTCTGAACACATCCTATACCTAAAATGTAAGGATATCATGGATTCCTATGCCGATTCGTCATTCATGTGCAAAAGGGGTAAATTTCACCCCCTCCCCTTTAAAAAAATTCAGACGTTTAACTTTCAAAACGCCGATACACGTATAGTTTTCCCCCTCTACCAGAATCCTTTGTCAGAACCTTGTTATTTTCGAAAAAGTTTCATTTTGTTCCACAGTGTAATTGCAGCTTTCCGATGTCCTGCTTTTTATATGCCTGGTTTCGTACGACTTTCGCGTTGCTAATCGTACGTTTGCTGCAAACAGGTAGTTGTCCGAATTGTTAGCTCCTCTAATTACACGTACGTCCATTACACTAGAGTAAAGGGCCTTCCATCAAATACCATCAATTATAATCGTGACAGTAAAAATTCTACGCCCGTTTTATTTTTTAATATAATAATTATTTTAAACGTCACATTTGAAATATATAGAATTGTGTTGTGGGAACCGAATTGAAAATGAATTCGGTTGTACCAAGAGAATTCGGTTGCAGAAACCTCGTTTTTCATAAATACGTTTGTTGCAACCCAATTAACGGCAAACCGGTTGATTTAACAGACTTAAATCCAAAGGCGGAGGGTGCGACTGAGTTCATTCAAATGCCAAAATCGGTTGTTGCAACAAAATTGATTTCAAATTCGGTTGTAGCAACGGAATTGACTTCAAATTCGGTTGTTGTAACGAAATTGATGTCAAATTCGGTTGTTGCAACGGGATTGATGTCAAATTCGGTTGTTGCAACGCAATTGATGTCAAATTCGGTTGTTGCAACGGAATTGATGTCAAATTTGGTTGTTGCAACGGAATTGAGATCAAATTCGGTTGTTGCAAAGAAATTGTTGTTGCAACCTAAGTGGTACAAAGTTCGGGTGTTGCAACCGAATTGATTCCAAATTGTGTTGTCACAACCGAATCGATTATGCAACGAGGTGATTTCGCTCCATCAGCAGAGCTTTTCAACTTTTCGTCACAGTAATGATTTTAATAAAAGTTTTTGTAAAAGGTTGACTGCGGTAGGAATCGAAAATCCTTTGATGAAACACCCATACAGTTGACTGCTGTTTACTTTCGGGCTCATACGCGTAAATCCAGGATTCATCACCTGTCACGATGTCATAGACGTGTTTCGAAGCACCGCGATCGTATTTTTGAAGCATTTCTTTCGACCAATCGACACGAGCCTTTTTTTGAGCGATTAGCAAATTGTGTGGGATCCAAAGCGAACAAATTTTTTTGACAGTCAAATGTTTATGCAATATTGAATGTATGCTGGTCCCAGTACTGCCTAAGGTTGTCTCAATCTCACGATAGGTCACATGACGATCTTGCAAAATCAGTTCGGGCACAGCATCAATGGTTTTCGGAACAACAGCTGATTTTGGACGACCTTCACGAAGTTCGTTTTGGAGTGAACTATGACCACGATTAAATTCACCATACCATCGACAAAGACTGGTCCTTGATGGAGCTTCGTCGCCAAAAATTGAATTAAGTTTATCCATGCACTGTTGCTGAGTTAATTCACGTCGAAAGTTGTAAAAAATAATCGCACGAAAATGTTCACGATTTAATTCCAATTTTGGGCCGAGATGAATCTTTGAAGTTACTGTAAACAACACAAATAGCGCTCGTATGTCAAAACGTTCTGAGTACGCATAACCTCAAAAATGTCCAACTTTGCGATAGAGCTATCAGTTGCCAGATTGCAAAACTAGGGTTGCCAAATCCCGAAACATTAAATTCAACCTCGTATTAAACTAGTTTGCTTTCACCTTTTCAGCGTGAAATGTCTGCTATTTTAGCAGACTTTTTGCTATTGGATATGAAAGATATGTTATGTCAAAAAAAGCTTTACTATATTTATAAAAGTTCGCAACTGTCGTCAAAGAGATTTTTTCATTACCAATAATTGTACCTACTTCGTTCCTTAATTATACCCAAAATTTCCCAACACACCTTCGTATCCGCAGCAGGCTCAGCCAAATAAAAACACCATTAAACGAAAAATAGTCTTCTTCGCTTAAATGGAAGGAAAAACAAAAAACTTTTTAATTTCAGTTTAATAACGAAAGTAATTAAATTTCAACTTATCTTTGAGCAGAAGCAGCAGCAAAAGTTATACTCGCTCCTCCACAGCCGAAAAAGTTCCAATGATGATATGGGGCGGCGGACGAGGCGGCTCGAGTGTGAGAGCGTGGTGAGTGTTGAATGAAAATCAAGTTGGCCCACACATTGCACGAAAAGTGTATGAATGAACGAGCGGCTAAATAAAATGAATAAATTGGGATGATAAAGAAAGAAACTTTGTAGTTCCACTAACTTGGCCGACAGAATGAATGGCTTCACTTGGCTGGCTGGCTGGCTGGCTCGTTGTGCCTGGTTAAATATCCAGTGACTGTAGGTGTGCTGCTTGGCAATCAAGTAAACAGTAAGCAGCCATAACATCAATTGACGACTGACTCTTCCCCACCAAAAGTCGGGCCAACAATTCAGCCTGCCGGCCGGCCGGCAGGAAGGAAGGCCATCCAACTGTGTATGTAGTTTATATACTTATACTCGTACATACTATCGAACTTTGAGGCGGCAAATGGCAACTACTTTGCTGTTGCTTGGTCGGAACTGCTTGTTTTTCTTGCTGACTCTCCAGTTGAATACATTAAAAAAGAAAAATATTTAAAGAAAGATTTTTACATTTAAACAACGTGATTCGGTACTTCCATTTTTATTGTTGTTGTTGTTGGATCTCCTTGGACTCTGTGGAATAGTAACATTTATTCTGTTCTGTTGGCATCAGCGTTGAAAATGAATTGCATGTTGGTCGTTTTATTTCACCGTCTTGATGTTGTTTGGCTCGTGTTCTGTGAGTTAAATTGATGCTGGGAAAATTTTATAATTTTAGCAAAAATACCTTGGGGCAAAGTTAGTCAGTCATTTTGTTGCTTAATGTTGGGCTTAATATCGTGAAGTGTTCTGAAGTTCATAGGGGTTGCCAAGTGTGGAAAATTTATTCATTAAATAATAAAAAGTATGGTATTTACGAGAACAGAATAGATTTTACAATTCGCGAACTTAGAATAACAAGGTTCTAAGTGCACCCGGACATTTTTGAGAAAATTCAGCTTAAATCCGCTTTAATAACCAAATTACTACAGCAAAATGTGTAGATAGAAGTTTGTTGTAGTAGACATCTCGTAAATGATAAGTTATAGCGTTATGGCGATAGCAATAATTGAAAGGACAAGCCTATTTTCGTACCATGAAATACGCAGATGTATTTATCAAAGTTGGAACCTTGTGGTTCTAAGGCTTCGAATTAACAACCCTATACTGGATATAGCAAAGCAAACCGAAAGGATGCAAATACAGATAGCATCCATAGACTACACTCTTCAATAAAATAGCTGACCGGCAACAACATCAGAAGCGCTGCATCTTTCATAGCTAACGATGGCACAGAGTTAACGTCACCAGATCAACAACTAGAGAGATGACATGAATTCTTTACAACACAATCAAAATCAGAGTGCTTCTTTGGCGGCTACCTTACGTTGCAACTCAAGAATGGGAATAAAATTTCAACGGATTCCCCGTCGTGCATAGAAGTTGGGACGGCACACAAATCCAGCGTATGATAACAATCCAGCGTACTTGTTAAAACAATAGTGTGCATCTACTTTAGCAGATGCCATTACGCTAATCATCAGAAGCGCATGGATAAACAACCAAATTCCTACACAAACCTGCGCAAACCTTGGCCGCATATTACCTTGATCAATGCAAGAGGCAAAGTGGCCCTTATAATGCAGCGGATCTCACCAGTGGTGGAGCAAATTGTGTGTAAGAAGCAGCAGGTTTCAGGCCAGGTCATTCGTGTGCCGACCATGTGAACCCGCTGCGGACAATCATACATCAATCGGTTGAATTAAACTCACCTCCGTACACTGAAAAAAAAAATCTTTACATCATATCAATGATAAATGTTCATCAATTGTTCTTCATTGAATTTATGACAAATTTCATCAACTCACTGAAAAGGTTCCTCAGTTGGAAGATTGTGCGTTTCGTCACCTTCTTCAACTTCATTGAATTGATGATATTTTTTACATCATTATTCATCATTGGACTTTAGAAATAATTAGTGGGATCGATTCAAAATATGGGCATAGTATTGAAAAATAAAGAGAAAAAGAAAAAAAACACTAGTAGAAAATTTAAAATAAATACATAAGGTAAAAGAGTGAAATCGGCAGAAAACAATGTCCACGATATGAGCATTTTGTATGTGGTCTTATGCCTTGTTCTTTTGAATTTTTTATAATGAAAAATAGTCCAAACAATTTGGCCACACAAACAATTTACATCAAAATGATGACCAATTTTGCATCAAATTGACGACAACCGTACATCACACTGATGACAACTTCACATCTAATTGACGAAAAATTTAAATCAATTTGATTTAACGTTGTCGTTGAATCAACATAAACTATTGATGAAATATGGATGAAAGATTGATGAAATGTTCTTCAACAATTCAATGAAATTTTTCGTAGGTTGGAAATGAGGAAATGTTTCATCAAATTGGTGAAGCGTCGAATATATTGACTAAGCTTACGATAGTATAGGTCGGCACTCAATATGGTCTACCTTAAATATCAAGGGGATACTCGACAAGACAGTATCCATGATTCGCGAACTGCTCAAAGATTCAACGTCCAGAGTTCGCTTTAGGGAAACGGAATGCCAACCCACGAGTGGGGTTTGAAAGCTCCTTGATTTTTGAACTTCCCACGAAGTTAATTAAAAATCAACACAGTTCCTGTCAACTACCACACGCTGGAAAAGAACTACCGCTGTAACATTACGCAGGAACCATGTATATGTTTGAAACATCCATATACTTACGTGCAACTATTGCTTTCATGAATTGAAGATTTGAATTTGAAAAAATAAAGAGAATAAAGATTTGCTACATTTTTGTTTCTTTGTTGTGTGTCACGTTTTTGTTATCAGCAGTTTTGAGCAAGCTAAGTGACATTGGGTCACAAAAATATATATTTTGCAATTGAATAGCAAACACAATTTGTTTGGTAATATGTATACTATATTTGAGGCAAGTTATAAATACGTTATATTTGCATCCAAACAACAAAAAAAATACATATTTTTCAACGTGCGTTTGTTAATTGACCACTGTAAAAGTGTAATCCAGCTTCGTCAATTAGTTTGTGTTTGGCAGTCATTGAAAAAACTGAACTTGGTGCGATCATCAAGCATTATTTTTTCCGAAAAAAATCCATTACCGAAACCAGGGAAAGGCTTCATAAATACAGTCTGAAATATTTGTCTTTTTTTCTTGTTTGGATGCAAATATGACGTGTTTGTAGCTTGTCGCAAATATATTATACTTGTGTCCAAACACATTGTGTTTGCTGTTCAATATTACGTGTTGGAGACACAATGATTAATATGTTATAATATGTGCTTTTGTGACCCAAATAGGGCTTTGTTAGTTGAAAACTGCGGAAACCGGAAACGTGATAGACAACAAAGAAACAAAAAAGCAGTAGAATAGGTAGGATCCCAGGTGGACATCCTACTGCCGGGTAGTACCGGACACGTGCAAAGAAGATGATCAGTAGATTATTCCTCTTCAGCTACAGCTTATATATAAGTAATTTTCCCTGAACTTAAGTCTCGCTGCATGCCTACTAATCAGGCAGTGTCCGGTCAAAATTGAAGCAAGCATTGATACCTGAAGATACACGGATCTTCTGCTATCCACTATGGGCCAGATTTGTCTTGAGCCTATAGAATCTATGACCACCGTCCATCTCTCCTGCATCATAATATAAGAACGCTCCTGCTGGATATACTTACAAGTCACTGGGGGTATACTGAGTCGCTCTAATTCCTTTGGAACCTTTAAGGTAGTCCGCTTTGCAGTTCCCCGGAATGTCCCTGCACCCTGGCATTCACATGAGATTTTTTCAGCCTATCTTACAGCTGCGCGCAAGTTTAAGATTACTTAAGTTTCAAAGTTAGTTGTTTTAGATCCTCGTTATGTTTAAAGTTGTAATTTCCTTTAAGGCTGTAAGAGATCATGTTTTCTCCGGTTAGTGAAAAAATGCAAATGCCGCGGGTGGGATTCGAACTCACATTCGCTGGACGATCGTTTCGATGTTTGTGAAGCATCATCTTCAGCAGCGTCTAACCCGTTAAGCCACTGCGGTGTGTATTTACACAAGTCACTAACCGAAGACATTTATTGATTGTGTGCAGAGCGATTGTTGTCGCAACTTACACATTGCTTTCCTACTTACACGCACTGATGCAGAAGCTTTGAAAGTTATATTTATAGAACGAACTATTCTAAGTTTATTTTGATCAAAGTTTGTCAATGATTTGGAAAACCTCGCAAATATTTTACTGACTGCTTTGTCTGTCGTCGATAATAAGACACAAATTCTCTAAAGTATCCAAACTGAAAAGACTGGCCAATGTGACATATTCTCCCAAACATATTCATATGTTTGCAAGTCCCAAAATCATTTGTTTTTTAAATGCAAACATTAGCGAGTTTACTTGCAAACATGTATACTTTCACGTGGAAACATAAGCGTGTTTCATCCCAAACACCCATATACGTACCCGGAAGCACTCGTGTGTTTCCTCCCAAACCTCCATATATTTAAGTGGAAGCAAGTATGTATTTCCTTCCAAACACTCGGGTACTTACGTGGAAGCATATGCGTGTTGCCTCTCAAACATAACGGGTCCGCCAAATAACTTTTTGTTTTTGAAAATGCTATAAAAAAAACTACTGAATATTTTCTCAAATTTCTTTTTTTATTTGAAAGTACAATCCTTCCGGTTAATAATCGAAAATAATTTCATTCAAATGGCTGCCTCGGCTGACCATGCAGTAGCCTACACGATCGGTCCAATTTTTAAGCACATTATCGATTGTGTGCAGCTGTATTTCACCAATGGCTTCACGAATATTGTCCTTTAAAGCGTCAATTGTCTCTGGCAGATAATGCGATCTTCAAAAACAGGGGGCAAAACATCGAGTGTAGCTTCGGCTGTGTGGCACGTAGCGCCGTCCTGTTGAAACCAAATGTTGCCAATATCCTCCTCTTCAATTTTTGTGAACAAAAAATTCGTTCAACATGGCCCGATAACGATCGCCATTGACTGTAACGGCCACTCCTTGCTCATTTTCGAAGAACAATGGCCCAATTATGCCTCTGGACCTAAATCCGCACCAAACAGTGACTCGTTTTGGGTGCATCGGCTTTTCAATGTATGCGTGCGGGTTTTCTGTGCCCCAAATGCGACAATTTTGCTTGTTTACATACCCGCCAAGATCAAAATGAGCTTCATCTGAAAAGATAATTTTTTTTTGGCAAAATCGGCATCTTCTGTAAGTCGATCACGGGGCCATTTTCCCCATATTTCCCAGCATTTTTCAAGCGTATACACAACCATATTCGTTCAGCGGAAGGATAAAACTAATTATCTGTCAAATCAGACATGAGCTAAGTGTTACCATTCACGAAATAAGCACTAGTTGAAAAAGAAAAACGTTAGATGGCGGACCCGTTAGTAATATTAGAAATAAATTTCAATATATATATATTATTTATTATTCTTTTTTTCACTGATCACAAATATTTTCTACTAATGAAGAGTGTCTCAATAAGATTGCGCTTTATAAATTTAGTTTAATTTTTTTAGTGCAAGTGGCAACTCTGAAATTTGGCAGCTGTCACATATATTTATTCCGATTATTAAAAATGGAGCTCTTTTCGAAAGAACAACGCGTTATAATTGTGAAGACTTATTACAACAATTTGGAAAGTTATGCTGAGACCGCTCGCAAGATCCGAATAATTTTCAGTCGAGAAAGTGCACCTAATGTGTCGACCATTCGTAGAGTGGTGAAAACGTTTGAAGAAACTGGGTCGGTTATGGACAGTAAGATCCCTGTGTGCCAACGTACTGGTCGGTCTGTTGAAAACATTGCTGCTGTAAACGAGAATGTCGCCGAAAACCCGATAACATTAATTCGACATCGTCCCCAACAACTTCAAATGTCACGAAGCACTACGCAGTGAATTTTGATAAAAGGCCTTCACCTTCACGCGTATAAAGTTCAGTTTACTCAGGAGCTCAAACCAGAAGACCATGGAAAGCACCGGCAATACGTTCAATGGCTAATGGGGCAAAGTACAGTCAATGCCAATTTTTCAAAACAAAATGTCATCTTATCCGATGAAGCTCATTTCCATCGGAATGGGTTCGTGAATGCACAAAATTGTCGAACTTGGGGGCTCAGAAAATCCTCATGCAATCTATGAGAAATAAATGCACCCACAACGAGCAACTGTCTGGCGCGGATTTTGGTCTGGCGGCGTGATTAGGCCTTACTTTTTATAAGATGAGGCCGAATGTACAGTGACTGTCAACGGCATTCGTTACAGGAACATGATAACGGAGTTTTTGTGGCCTCAACTGGACGGCATGGATATGTACGACATGTGGTTTCAACAATCGATTTATTGCAGCAACGATTTCCAGAACAACTTATCTCAAGAAAGTCAGATGTTAGATCATGCGATTTAAACCGTGCGATTTCTTTCTTTGGGATTTTGTGAAGTCTAGGGTTTAAGCGAATAACCCAGAAACAATTCCTGCACGCAAAGAAAGAAAACATGTATTGCTCGGTTGCCGCAACAATACTTTGATTGATGTGAATTAATTTATTAATCGGAACCGTTCATGTAGTTCTCCCAATTAAACTCGTATATCGCAAATGTGTATTATGTTGTTGCAAACGATTTCCCGTTTGCATCAAATGCGTACAAAATTACATTTGCCGCAAATTTAAAAAGCGTTTGCGATAACTGAAATTATCGATTTTTCTTATGAGAGAACAGATTACTAAGAACGTAAATTTCTCTCATTCTCCCATTCTGTCGACTGTATTCAAAGTCTTATCCGCTCGTTTGGCATACACATAAAAGCGATCACACACTCTAATGCTTCTACACCTTGTCAATATATCTTGGATGGACAAATGACGCGTTGTAGTTTCCTGCGCTTTTAGTTGTTATTTGAATGCAAGGCAAGACAGACGTGAAAGTAGGCAGTGAAAAAACAGACAAAAATGTAAAACGAAAATCATAAAAGTTGGAAATTTAAACAAAAAAGAGCTTATGGAAGCTATAAATAAAAGTTTAAATTCCAGCTCGGAACCGCTTTCCGTTTCTCGTAAACGTTTTTTCAACTGTAATTTTTCATAACTCGTTTACTGCTACCGTTTTTCAGTTCGTTTTTCATTTCTCGCAAACGTGTTTTTATGTATGGATTAACAGATGTTCGTTTCTCCCAACTACAGTCCCCAAACGAACATCAGTTATCTGAGATTTCGTTTGGGAGGAACGCGTTTTTTCTTTGCGTGTGAGCACGAATCCGAGATCCCAAGCGTCATCGGTGAGATGCAGCCACATCTCCGTGAAAAAGTCATGGAACGAGTAATGGCGTGTCATCAGAGTTGTGGGAGCCATTTGACGGATATTTTATTCCATACTGAATCGGAACATATCTTCTTTGGAATCCAATAAAAAAATCACAACAATCTCAAAAAATAGGTGTTTTTATTTTAAGACGATAAATTGCATTCTTACTGAGACACCCTTTATAACTTCTTTACTTAAGCGACCAAACGCTTTTGATAGCCTCTGTCCGATGAATGACTGACGGGTGAATTATGAAACTAAGGCGAACCACAGACTTGTCAGTCATGAGCATGAACATCAGCTATCGTTGATGTTTATTGTCCACATACCGATCTTATTGATACCAAATAAGAACGTAGTCGAAGTCATGCTGACAATAGTTTTTGGTAATTTTTTTTCAAATTCATCAGTTAGATAAAAAGTTATCGAGCAAGCTCATGCTCGTGAATGACAGGTCTGTGGTTCGCTTAAAACACAACACATCAGCCAAACTAAGAAACATTCAGGATAGTTCAAAAATGCATTTACACACTTATATGTAGCTCTCTTGTATTCTCTGCTCTTAACGGATCATAAACAGTGCAATAAACACAGCTGTATTTGTATCCCAAACATGGATTTGTTTAGATCAGGAACGCATATATGTGATGGAAATCGATCGATTTACATCGAATACGATTTGACATAATAATGATGTTCTTTTGTGCAAAAATAATGGATATCAAACAATGTATTCTTCTTCTTATATTATATTTGTTCCCCAATATAAGGAATTATGCCAATAAAATTCGGTGAAATATAAAATCGTATTAGATTTTGACTCGATCAATTTTCATCACATGCCGGATTATAAAATTTTAATGATTGTGTCTGTAACATTTAATATTGAATAGCAAACACAATGTATTTGGACACAAATATACTTTATTTGCCACAAACACACTTTATATTTGAATCCAAATTCATCAAAAGTTACTATGATAAAGTGTCTCTCAAACCTCTCGTAACTTTTCATGAATAAGGCCATGAGTTTTCAGCGCGTAGGGATCAATCTCAGACAGATAGATAATGAGGAAACAAATGTAAATCTTAAGTTACAACCCACCACTATTTTGTTTTAATTATGGATTCATATTACCAATGGATCACATTGACTACACACGTCATCTGAACTTGACGTGAGTCATTAAAGGATAATAAAAGGTTTTTTATTTTCATAATGTAATAACCCAACGTGAATTCAAATCAAATGACTTTCAATTTTATTACCAAATGGACAGTCATTAAGAATCTGAAATGTGCCTGTCTATTTTTTTGGGTATTGCATACATTTCTTGGGGGGAAAACAGTTGGTGATTTATGGGCCGTAAAATCTATAAAACATGGCAATACTTGTTCTTTTCAAGGCACCAGGAGAGAATGAGTTTTTCATTAGAATAACATTTTAAAAGGGCGTTAAATCGCCTCATTTCTCTGGCAAAGATGATGTTGTTGAATAGGTGTGTGTTTTTTTTCTTTTGGGAGGATATACAATTACTAATGCTCTTGACTCAAGGGCGGTATAGAAGGTATTTTTATTACATTTGGCTGTCTGTCCGTGTCACGTCTGACTGTGCGTTTCTTGTTTCCCCTTTGAGCTACATACCTTTCGTTAGGCTCTCATAGGCTTTAGAATTTTGGAGATGTTTTTATTTTATTTTAAGTTTTTTCTTTTCATGCTGTTTCACAACGAGTATTAGGTTATTTTATAAATGTCGGTCCGCCGTTTAATTTCATACTTTTATACATGTTTGTCCGAACACAGACGCACACTCGCACGTACAAATACAGTAATGTTAAACAGCTCCTGGCCAACTTTTGCCCAAACATTTTTATGGACATTCCAAGAGGCAGGCAAGCAAACAGGCAGAGTTAGTCACTGTGTCCGTAAGGTAGTTTCGTTGTCGTAGCCAAGTGTAACCAACGTATACAATGCAAACACACACAACAACTGCTGCAGCGTCGTCGCCACAATCCTGAACATCAGCAGGATATTATGGGAATCCTGTTGAGATTACAGCCTTAGGATATTATTGAATCTCTTTTCTCTTTGGTTTCATGCAGAAAGGCCTTCTGCGAAACAACCAAACGGCGACAATTCTATGCTTGTATGGCGGATTGCAGAAATAAAAATGAAATATATATTTTCGCATATGAGGGAACAAGGAAAACTTGGTCAGTATGATAAGTAAGGAAAAAGGAGTTTAATGATGTTTATTACTCTTTTTTCTTTGGATCGAGTATCAATTAACAGCTGCCGCTGGTTGTAATGATAATGTTTTGCGAAGGGTTAATTTCGTTTTATATTACATTTGCCAGTAATTTGGCCTTGAGGCTATCGTTAGGCAGATTGTACACATTCGGTTATCCCGACAGGGTTAATACGTTCAAAGTTCTATCAATCCGCATTATTTTGCCTTTGATGTCCCATTTGACAATAATGAACGGCAGCAATGAGAGTGTTCAAGTAACCAGATACATTGAAAAAATTGTTTTTGTAATATTCACCACTGAAAAAAACGGCCCTTGTAAGATTACGCAGGAACTATGTACATGATTGGAACATCCATATACTTCATGAATTGAGGATCTGCTGATTTTGATTCGTGATCTGCCACGTTTTTGTTTTCAGCAGTTTTAAACAAACAAAACGATATTTGGGTCACAAGAACATATATTGTAACATATTAATTATTGTCTCTCGAACATGTAACGATATTTGGGTCACAAGAACGTATATTGTAACATATTAATTATTGTCTCTCGAACATGTAAATTAGAAAACACAATGTTTGTTTGTTTTAAACAAACAACCCCATATTTGGCTCACAAGAACGTATATTGTAACATAGTAATTATTGTGTCTCCAACATGTAATATTGAGTGGCAAACACAATGTGTTTGGACACAAGTATACTATATTTGAGACAAACTACAAACACGTTATATTTGCATCCAAACAACACAAAAAGACAGATTTTTCAGCGTGTATAAGTTCGTCAGTAATTCTGTAAAGTTTTTCGCACAAAAATGCAAGGAAGAACAGACTATCAGCAATCGGCCTGTAGAATGGGGTATATGGTCCGTTTCGATTACGACAACTATCTGGACGATATATAAGTACACGCTGAAAAACGTTCCAGCAACATATTGCAGGAACCATGTATATGTTTGCAAGCATTGTTTTCATGAATGGAAGATCTGGGTTGTTTTTTGTTTCTTTGTTGTCTGTCACAAAGCCATATTTGGGTCACAAAACATATGTTATAACATATTAGTCATTGTTTCTCTAACATGTAATATTAAGTAGCAATCACGCAAGTACTTATATACTATATTTGCGACAGGCTACAAACACGTTACATTTTGCATCCAAACAACAAAAAAACGATGAATTTTTTAGCGTGTATAAATAAGTTCGTCCATAATTCTATGAAGTTTTTCGCGCAAAAAGGCAGGTAAGAGCAGACTATCGGCAATCGGCCTTTAGAATGGGTATATAGTTAGTTCCGATTACGACAACTATCTGGACGATATACACGTTGAAATAAAACGGCCCAGCAACATATTGCAGGAACTATGTATATGCTTGTAAGCACTGTTTTCATGAATTGAAGATCAGCTTCTTTTTTGTTTACTTGTTCTCTTTTACGTTTTTGTTTTCAACAGTTTTTAACAAACAACCACACACTTGGGCCATTACCTTATTTTTCAGTGTATCCCCAACATGTAATATTGACCAGCAAACACTATGTGTTTGGACACAAACATACTATATTTCCGACAGGATACAAACACGTTATATTTCGGTCCAAACAGCAAAAAATACAGTTTATTCAGCGTGTAGCGCAACTACCCGAAAATAAAGGTAGCATCCGTATTGTGTGTGGCCGTCGGTGGTGCAATGGCTAGTGTCTGCGGCTCTTGGGCATGAGAACGTGTGCATGAGACCACCTGACATTTCCTTCGACGACGGCCATCTCGCTCAGTGATGGCGACACTATCGAGTACTTAGCTATGAGAAAGCATCTCAAAATACCGTTCGGAACTGGTGTAAAACTGAAGGTCCCAATTAGTGAGTGACAATTTAGAAAGCACACAGCTCACTGGTTGTGAGAGCTCTCCCCATTCTCTTCATGGTCCCCCACTCTTCAATAAAAAACCTGGGTGGCAACAATATCAGGAGTAATGCATTGTTAAAAGTTAATGATCACAAGGAAACAACGGACGTGCTGAAAAAAATCAGCCACTGTAACATATTCTCTCTAACATTCTCTCCGTAGGAACAATTTAAATGTTTGGAATACTCGCCAAATATTAATATATTCACAAGCCCCAAACTCAAATTTAAATGCAAACATAAACGTCGTTACTTGCAAACATATATACTTTTACGTGGAACTATATGCGTGTTTCAGCCCAAACATCCATATGAGCCAAGTACAATTTTAACCTTCCATTATTTCGAAGCAGAAGACCAATTTGACATTTTTGGAGTGACAGATTATTCGTTAAAGGTGAGAATTTACGAAATGGGTCGCTTTATGCTTGAAGAAAATTGGGAAATATTAAAAACAGTCTTCCAAATTTTGTGAGTTTTCAACTCAAACTATAAGAAATCTACGAAATAAATTCAACAGAAATAGAGTGCCATGAACGCAGTTTGTGGAGCAATTTGTGAAACGAGTTCATCAATCCGGGTTGTTATTGGACAAAAGAACTCGTGTACATGCTCGCTCAGTGCAAAATAATGCCGTTGTAGCTGAAAGTGTGATCGAACCGAACAGCCATCAATATCAACTCGTAACCGTTCGCAGCTATTGACCATTTGTCGAATTTCTTTGCGCAGAATTTTGAATAAAGACCTCGGTATGAAGGCTTATAAACTCCATTTAGTCTAAGAAATAAAGCCTCGTGACCATCTGATGTTTGCTCGCTTCTTTGAATGGGTTGAAGGTGGCTTGGGTGAAGAAGAAAATTTTTACCGAAAAATAATATTTTACGACGAAGCTCAATTTCACCTCGGAGGCTCCATTAACAAACAAAATTGTCACATTTGGGACTCAGAAAATGCACACGTCATCGAGTAGAAGCCGATGCATTCGCAACGAGTGACTGTTTGATGCGGTTTTTGTCATGACATCATAGACCTATTTTTCTTCTAATATGAGCTAGGAGCAGCCGTTACTGTTAAAGGCGAGCGTTGCCGAACCATGTTCAGCAATTTTTTGTTCCCAAAAGTTGAGGAGGATGACATGGACGACATATGACTTCAGCAGGGCGGCGCAGTCGATCTTTTACGCACTGTATTCAAAAACCGCATAATCAGCCGAAACTCAGAAGTCCACTGACCGCCTCATAGCTGCGATTTGACCCCGTTAGACTATTATCTATGGGGCGCCGTGAAATATAAGTGTAACGCAAACAATCCTGAGTCCATTTAGATCTAAAAATAAGAAGTCGACGGTGTCATTCATGGGATAGTGTCCCGCACAATCGAAAATGCTCTGAAAAATTAGGTAGATTGAATGAGGCAAGGTAAAGCAAGTAGTGGAAGCCATTTTAACGATGTTGTGTTTCATTCATAAATGTCAATGAAATAATAATAATAAAAAAATAATAAAACACCAATAAAATAATAATTTTTAAAAAATGTCTATTAGTTTTTTTTTTAAAGCGCAATTAAATTAAATTCCAAATTTTACGTGGCCTACCCTTTACTTACGTGGGAGAATTCGCGTATTCGGGTTCCAACTCCGATATACTTATGTAGAAACATGTGGATATTTCCCCCCAAACACGCGGTTATTTACGTGGAAGTATATGTGTGTTTGCTCCCAAACATTATAATATTTGGAAACAAGTTATTTTTGCGTTTAATATATCGCCACCTCAGTATTCGAGTGATTTAAAAGCATAGGATTTGACTTGTATATGTAGCACTCTGATACTGAGGTGACGGTATATACATATATAAGGTTATATTTAATTAATTTATGAAATTTAAATCAACATTTACCTCCCATTAATAAAAAAAATAAAAAGAATTAAACTGACTGAAAGAATGATGCAAAAATATAGTTACATACTTACAATAACATTAGGCTGATAATAATCTCTCTTTGTCTCTCTTTTATTATTTTGCTCTCGACAAAACACAGCGATAAACAAATATTTAAGTAAACAGTGTAAGAACCAGCTGTATTTGTATCACCAATAACCCAATATTTGGGTCACAAATATACTTATATATATTACAACATAATAAACATTGCGTCTTTCCAGCGTGAACTATGAAAAATATTTTCTGCTCTGGTACTAAACACCATGTTTCGTGGGAATAAATATTAATATCGTAATTTATTGTGGTGCAATGGTTAGTGTGCGCGGCTCTTGTACATGAGATCCTTGGTTCGAACCCTGCTCTGACCACCTTCAAAAAAAATTTCTTTCGGCGGCGGTCACCTCGCATAGTGACGGCGACACTATCGAGTATATAGCCATGAAAAAGCTTCTCAAAGATACCGTTCGGAATCGGTGTAAAACTGGAGGTACCAATCAGTGAGTGATAACTGTAAAGCGCACAGCTCAGTGATTGTGAGAAGTTCTCCCCGGTCCCTTCATGGGATGTAAAGGGAAACCATTCATTTTAATTTATACTGTGACAATAAGCAGTATGTTTCGAGGGAATAACTATTAATATTGTATATTAATATGTTTATAGTTTGTCAGTTTCTCTAAACATATACATATGTAATATCAACAAAGATATGCTTGGGAAGGTATTTTCTTTCCAGCAGGAACTTCTGTAGAACATATTATGCTCTGATAATAAATAATAAGTTTCGAGAGGAAAATGTTTATCACGAAATGTTAATATTTGGTCAGTTTCTCGAGACATATAAGTACCACAAACAAAGATATGTTTGGGGCAGGTGTTTTCGTTCCAGGGAATAATCATTAATTAATTATTCATGAGAATAATGTTTTGTGAGTTTCCTTAAATATATATGTAAGTAATATTAACAAAAAATATTTGGGACCGACAGTTTCTTTCCAGCAGAAACTTATGTAGAACACATTATACTGTGGCAATAAGCAGTATGTTTCGAGGGAACAATTATTATTATTGTATGTTAATATGTTTATAGTTTGGCAGTTTCTCTAAACATATATGTAATATAAACAAAGATATGCGTTTTCTTTCCAGCGTGTACTGTTACAATATTTGTAATGTATAGATATACAGCCTGACATTTTTTTTTGCATAATTCTCCATAATGTGCCGAAATATATACCAATCATATCAGATTTACCTCATTTATAGAATAAACAACGCGTTTGCGTGAGTCCTCCTCCACTACCAGTTTAATAAAGGAAATCGCGTTGATTTTGAGACTTTAATAGCCAAAGTAACGCAACAATTTCCCCGTATCTCAACACTCTTCAACTCCTTCCATATATTGGCATTCACCTCTTCCTGTTCTGATTGGAACTTCCCCCACCTCAAACGTATAATTAGAGTTTTGCTCTGTGCGTGTTTGAGAAATGTTTTTTTCTTTTAAATTTTATTTCTGGTAACAGTATTCAAGTTAAATGGTTTCTGAAAATTGTTATTTCGAAATTCTGTTGTTGCAGTCTAAATTTTAAATTTCGATTTCGTAAAAAATGTTAAAACGGTTTTTATGTATTTTATGAGGGACATGCTGGGCTGGTGGGCGTAGGAAGGGAGGGGAGGCAAATTAATGAATGAATGGAATAACTGACTGACTATATAAACGACCGAGTGAGTTGGGGAGCTGCGTTTTGTGCCCAGAACGGAAGAGCTATTCGTGTTTTGAGTTTCGATACTAATTGAAGTTTGCCTTTGATGATATACACTTGATTCACATCTTGGCGGGCTCATACTGAAATTTGCGGTTAGCTCGATGATTGCCTGGGTAGAAGTAGTAGGTAGTCAGACAGCCAGGTTGGTTGGTTGGTGTTTTATACTTGAGTTATAAATTTGAGCCATTAAAGTATTTTGTACTTGTACTCCTTTGCACATAACGAGGGTTGTTGCCAAAGTAATTAGTTGCGTTTGATGTATAAATGTAATGTTGTTGTTGTTATTTTTTTTAATCCACAGGAGGGGGAATTTAATGTAAAATTGGCCTCAAATTCTACGGAAAAGGGGTTGGGTGGTAATAAATTTTCAGTGATTGACGAAGAGATAAGCAAATAAATGCATAAACATTAAAGCCAGGAATTTAAGTGCCGGAGAAGGGGGGAGAAGAAAGGGTGACATTTTGGCACGTTTTTATATTATCTCTGATACAGGAGGTGGCATGATAAATTCAATGGCATAAAATGAAAATTAATACCACTTTCGTGATAAAAATATTTAATTGGTCAACTTAGTATTTCGCCCTAGGCAGAACTTTAAATGCAAAAAGTATTTCATTTTCAAGTCCTTTGAGAATTTTGTAGTTATTTAAAATTCACAAACGGAGACAAAATTTAAAACTAATTTGAACTTTATTTTGTGTATAACAGAAAAAGAATACAGCTTTTTGAGAAGCATGTTTGTAAGGGAGAGTTGAGCTGGCAATCGCTTGCTGGCCTGCTGAAATAAGGCATGTTGTTTGGCAATACTAGTTTAGGGCGACCAAACGTGCTTATTTAATAGCAGCTTTGATGTTGCGAAGTTATGACTACTCATTTAAAATTACCACATAATGAGGGTCGGCCTCCATATAAACAAAATCCCAAAGTCGAGCGCAAATATTAAAGATCACCTCGAGACAATCAAAAAAGAAAAATTCCTTTCCCAGCGCGGGAAAAACAGCCAAAATCGTTTTATCGATCGTAACATACGATAAATACGTCTCGACGAGTACTACATTTCTCGTATAGATGTCGCCGGCGTACGACGTCATTTTGGCCGCATTTAATGCAGTTTCTACTCCCAAAATTTAAAAAAAAAAATTTATACGATTAAAGCCGCTTAAAAACCAAGAACATTTTGCTTTGGAAGTTTTTTACAGTTTTATTCAAAAACAAAAAAGTTACGTATAACAAGATGTATTTACAGCATTAAATACAAATATTTTATCATGTTGTTTGCATTATGACCGCAAATTATTGCATACTTTTGGCGTTATCGAAAACATTTTCAATATAAATTATTGCATACTTTTTAGCGCTATCGAAATTGTTTTTAAGTATTTGCCCGGGATAATTAATTTTTAACCTAGTTGCCATTGAAATCTTGGTTTGGTTTTATTACAAGTAAAATACAAAAAAAGAGTGAAGATAATTATTACCAAATTTTTTTTTAAATTGTCTCGAGGTGATCTTTAATATTTGCCCTCGACTTTGGGCATTTGTTTCGTGACCCGGCCTAATGAGCAGTGATGCAGCTGTCAAATCATTAGTTTATAATAAGTGCTGCATATTGCACATTTAGAAAATTAATAATTTATAAATTTACTATTTGCAATTGCTTTCAAAACTTTCACAATTTTCTGCTGGGTATTCACCCCATCTATAATTATGAAAACGTTGTGTTGATTTTTAAAAATTTACACGGAAAATTACATGCACGATTACGTTTATGGCGTAGCGAAATAACTCGCCATGAAATAACTCCCATGAAATAACTCCCAACGAAATAATTCCCACCACAAATGACATAACTTCCAATAACGAAAAAATGAAATAAGTCCCACAAAAAATGAAAAAACTACCAATAGCAACGTGAAATAAGTCCCAAGACTTCTCCTACAGCACTTGTTATATGGGCCTTCTACAAACGGTTATTTTTTTTGGGAGTTATTTCATTGTCATAACTCCCACCAGGAAAAATGAAATAACTCCCAAAAAAACGAAATAAGTTCTGGTGGGAGTTATTTCATGTGGGAGTTATTTCGCTACGCCTACGTTTATGACTACGCTTGTAAATATTTCTGACACTTTATAATCAGAAGCGACAGAAGCGAAATCTGTCTTTTGTAGTTGTTTGTTTGCAAATATAACGTGCGTTTGGAGCTTGTAGCAAATATAGTATACTTGTATCCAAACACAACGTGTTTGCTATTCAATATTACATGTTGGAGACAAAATAATTAATATGTTATAATATACGTATTTGTTGTTGCACTATTTGCTCTCTATTGAGACCAAGAGAATAAAGGATCTACAAGGAGAGATTATTCACAGTCAAAGTTGTATGTGTGTAGCTGTATTTTTGCATTATTTTCCAGTCAGTGATTCATAAATATTCCTAAAAGCGTTTGTAAATTGCAGGTGAAGTGAGTATTACCTACATCCGTTGCGTTTTAGTTTTATTTATTCTGTCTTCAATCGGACAGAGGATTGCAAATGCGCCTGGTTGTCCCAATAAAAGTGCACGATTTTTTATATTTTTTTTTTATGTAACAGGCAGCTCTGAAATTTAATAGCTGTCGCCTACGATTTTTCCAATTATTATAAATGGATCGGTACACAAACGAAGGTAGCATTATAATTGTGAAAACCTGTTACCACAACTTAATGTAGATCATTATGAGAAAAGCTGCAGTCAACATGAATAAAACCATCAGCAGCAAAAGTCACATGCTGCTCGCGTATACTGATGATGTAGATATCATTGGGCGTCAGAAAAAGTAGGTCTGATAGTAAATGAGGACAAGCCAAAATTAATGGTTACAACGACCAGTGCTTCCACGCCATTAGACCAAAGACCATTATAATTTCGAGGTGGAGGACGAATTTATATACCTCGGATCTACCGTAAACAAAAGTAACAACGTCAGCCTTGAGATCAAGCGGAGAAATCAGCTTGCGAATAGATGTTATTTTGGTCTAAGCAAGCACTTTAGGGATAACGCCCTCTCGAGTGACTCATACAACCTGTCTTGCTGCATGGCGCAGAATCCTGTGTCTTATCGCAAGCAGGCGAAACATCTCTAGTAGGCTTCGAGAGAAAAATACTCCGAAAAATGTATGGCCCTATAGTGCACAACGGCGAGTATCGGCGATGCATGAATCATGAGCTGTATGAGCTTTATCCTGACATTGACATAGTTAAGCGGATCTAGATAACGCGATTGCGCTGGCTAGGCCATGTCAGTGGAATGGATGAAGTCGAACCAACAGAAGGGGTTTCGAAACTGAACTCGAAGGAAGACGAAAAATAGGCAAACCGAGACTCCGCAGTAGGGATCAGGTTGACGAATCCTTGCGATCGAGCTGGTTGCCGAAATATGTTGTCTTCGTTTTGTAAGGTCTCTGACCCCTCGGGATTGTTCGAGACCGGATAGGTAAGTAAGTAAGTGATATCACAAAGGTCCTTAGTGGACTAAGTGTGTCAACAGTGACAGCCACTTCTAACTAACCTAACCATGTCTCTGTAGCACACCCCGTTGACTAAAATGTCGCTTTCTACATCGATTTTGAAGAAAATTAGAACAATGATACATTTTGATTCGGGTCCGGTTTGAGTTTGATTGGTCGGATTTCTCATTCGCTGATCCGATTCGGATTCGGTACAAATCCGGTTTCGCAGATTCCATTCAAGTAACTAAGAAGAATAGGACACAATTCTTGATTCGAGATTTGAAGAGAAATTACGCCGCCCGAGTATCCGATCTCGAATCGAGAGCGGAACCGATTTCGAAATCAAATCAGAGAAGTCAGATCCGATTCCGTTGCGATGAAGAGTTGCCTATGTATTTGTGAGTAGTTGAAAAAGATTACTAGGTGCTAAATGCGTTTGACACGACAATTTGTTCCCCATAAACGACTGCATTCGTTTTGTCAATTATAAATATTACACAAAATGAATAAACAGATTATTGAAAAGAGTATGAGATAAACCAAATAGCCATAGCTTAAGTCTCAAACATGCACTACGTTTTGCTCCAAATTGTATTCAATGCAGAAACGAAAATTTAGCTGTTTGCAAAAACACAACAAGGAACGTCCACAAAAAACTCATATGCCATGTTTCATAGTAGCAGCGACAAAATCGTCGCATGTACGAAATTGTTCTGTACATCTAACTGATTGTAAGAATTTAAATTTCAAGAAAAATTTGTATCAATTCAACTTTCCCACAATAAACATTTTGGAATTATAAAAAGTATATTAAGTTTTGTGTTTCGACAGACATTTTAAATGTATTAAATTAACTCTTCCCGTACTCTTCCCGTATAATTAACAATCTGTATGTATTTATTGTAGTTAATTAAATTTGTTATACAAATTACAAATATATAATTTAAAAAAGTCAATTTACAATTGTCATGTAATTACTGGGTAAAATTATTTCGTACAAATGTATCAATATTTTATAATTCTTTTGTTGACAAGGTCCTATCATCTCCAACCCTTCATAAAAGTAATTAAGAATTATTAATAGTATTTAAATCTTACAGTCCAAAACCACTACTTCCTAAGTATTTTCTGCTGAATCAGTAAATCACATTTTGGCAACTAAGTTCTTCACAACCATCCATCCATCCATCCATTCCATACATCCATCGCAAACTTCACCTTAAATTTATATAGATTTCTTTTTTACTAAAATCCAATTAATACTACAATTCACGATGGGTTTCCTCGCACACTTCCCCATATTAAACACACAGACTTTATTCACTTTTACACACACACACATTCTCATAAACATGAGAATAATCTTTACTTCCTTCCTTCCGCTTTAGAACACACATACCGACATTCACACACCAACACACAACACCCACACACATTGTGACAGACAAAAAAAAAATATGTGTAACACAACACTTTGTTCCTTAAACAATTAATTTCGCTTAGAGAAAGAGAGGGGGAAATGAAAAGAAAGATTAATTACAAACTAACCTCACGTAACATTGGCACTCCGTTGCTGCTGCTGCCAATGGTAAAATGAGGACAACGCCAGTCGCACACGTTCACTACAACTCTCGTCCCCTTTCGTTCCTTTCAGTTCCTCATTGTGGTGTCAGTGAATATATTTAAGGTACGACCGAGTCATTCGTTCTTGCAACATTGACTCCGATTACAGTGTTTTGTACGTCGTTGTAGTTGTTGCTGCTGCTGCTGTATCAGCCTCACTACGCTATGAATAAGGCGCGTTTGGCAACCGGTGGAAATATCTTAGTTAGGGTGACTTTTCTTTTGATATCATGAATTTCCATAGGACATTTTATTTCGGGATACAGGCGGCGAAAAAAAATCATTGGTAAAGTCGATTTTATTGTCTGAGGGGTTAAGTAATAATAGTGAGCAATCAGATTTAGGTTTGTTATTCTGTGTTGTCAAATCAGCTGTGAAAAAGTTCTTTAAAAACCGAAACCCAGTTAATCGATTTGAAATAAACGATGAAACCGGTTCTCCGATAATAGCAATTCTCACAAAACCGAAGTACGGGTAACCAGCCAGAATTCGGCTAAACGGTTTCGTTTTTGAATACACTATGTGATGTACAAATATACGCACATAATGTACAATTGTAAAGGGTGTCTCAGTAAGAACGCACTTTTTCGTTTTAAAATAAAAACACGTATCGTTTGAAGTAGTTGCGACTTTTTTTTACTGGATTGTAAAGCAGACTTGTTCGTATTAAGCATGGAATAAAATATCCGTCAAATGGCCCCCACGGCTCTGATGACAGGCTATTACCCTTTTCATACAATTTTTTATGACTTTTTCACAGAGATGTGGCTGTATCTCTACGATGACGCGTTGGATCTTGGATTTGAGCTCAGGAATTGTTTCTGGTTTATTCGCTTAAATCCGAGATTTCTTTAAGAATGTATTTTTTTTTAAAAAAGGTATATTTTTAGGTCCTGTTTGTAAGAATATGTATTATATTTTTCCCGAAAAGGAAATTTTTTTAGGAGAGGTATTTCGGTTATTAAAAGTTAATGTTTTGTTTAAGAAAAATACATGAGATTGTGTATTTTTTTTTACAAAGAAGTACTTTTTTTAAGAACAGGTACTTTTTAATGAAGTGGTATTTTTTTAGGAAAGGGTTATTTTTTTAAGAAAATTTAATTATTTTCAGAAAGGCTACTTATCTCAAGAAAAGAAAAGAACAGAAAAGACAAGATATTATTTTATTTTTAAGAAAAGGTACTTTTAAGAAAAGTAATTTTTGTAGGAAAAGGTATTGTTTTAAGAGAAGGTACTTTTTCAAGGAAAGGTTTTTTTTTAAGAAATGGGAATTTGTTTTAGAATTGGTACTTTTTCCAATAAGAGGTACATTTTTAAGAGTAGGTACTTATCTCAAGAAAAGTTATTTTGTTTCACAAAAAATGTACTCTTTAAAGAAAATGTGATTTTTTAAGAAAAGGTAATTTGTTGTCAGAAAATATACTTTTTTAAGAAAAGGTAATTTATTGTAAGAAAATGTACTTTTTTAGAAAATGTACTTATTTAAAAAAAATAATTTTTTTAAGAAAGTGTACTTTTTGTATTTTTCTTCTTTTTTAAGCAAAGGTACTTCTTTAAGATAAGGTATTTTTTTTTAGAAAAAGTACTTTATTTCAGAATATGAGTAGGTATTTTTTGGGAAAATTGGTTGTTACAGGCTCCACCTAGAAAAATTCCTAGTAAAAAAGAAATTTTCCAACATGTGTTAGTCTAGACCAGAGTTCGTATTTACCCCCATTTGTGACCCATACACATCGTCGTGGGGAATGTGTAATGAACGTTTACTCCATGGTAAAATAAGTAAGGTAAACGCACTAGGAATTGTTACAACAAACACAGGCATTTTGTTTTTGTTTGGTGTCCATAATCTGTCAAATTTTCTTCATGTGCGTATCTACTGTAAATGTTAACAAAAAAGTACACAAACAAAATGCATGTGAATTTGACATAAGAGAAACACCTAAGCAAGAAATATGTTGAAATCAGCTGTTCTAACAAGTTTACCTTACTCATTTTACCATGGTTTACCCATTGCCCACAGGGTATGGGGAAAATAATGGGTAGCTACTAGAACCCTGCATGAATGCACTCTCTTTTAGAATTCATTCATTATCTCACTGTACCAATACCAACGGTCCGAATAGTGTAAACCACGAAATGAATCGATACGTTCCTATGTGCTCTTGGAATGAATGTTGTATGAATCTCTGCTCTGTTAACTACTCTGTTCGTCTCAATTCGTTTCCGAGTTATAGCCACTTTTTTATTTTGGGGATTTTCTTATTTAGGGGATTCTTCGAGAAAAAAATTCTTCCATACGAATTGGGACACTTTATGCAAAATCCTTAAAACCGTAAAAATTTTTTATTTTTTTGATTGGACGCTCCGTTTCAGTAATATAAACATGAAGGCGTTTTAGCGATTTTTATATTCGCATAATTTTAGTATTAGCGATTAAAAAAAAGTGATGCCATATTGAAGACATTTATTATTTTTTCGATTGAACACACCATTTCCGAGTTATAGCCACTTTTTTATTTTAGCGATTTTCATATTTTGGCGATTTTCGAAAAAAATTCTTCCTTAGAAAACCGGAAAAATTGCTTACTTTTTCGATTGGACGCTCTTTTTCCGTTATATAAACATGAGTGTGTGTTAGCGATTTTTTTTTTCCAAAAATTTTAGTTTTAGCGATTTTTTTTCAAAAAACTGATGCCATTGGTTAAAGCCCCCTGTGGAGGTAAAATTTTTATTAATTTTTCGATTGGACGCTCCGTTTCGGGAATACAGAAGTTTTTTCTAACTTTTTCATATTTTCGATCAAAAATGGGGCTGGGTTGTTACCCTGGGTAACCCATTACCCATCGTCGTGGATAGCTACCTATTATTTTTCCCATTTTCCTAAGGGTAATGGGTAATCGTTAGGAGTAATTCCCCATTGTAGTGGGTAGCTATCCATTATTTTCCCCATTACACTGTCGGCAATGGGTAATCGTGATAGGTAATTCCGCATCGTTGTGGGTAACTACCCACTATTTTCCCCATTACCCTCAGGGTAATGGGTAATCGTGATGGGTAATTACCCTTTGTCGTAGGTAACTACCCACTATTTTCCCCACACCCTGTGGGTAAATGGTAAACGATCGCTACCCACTCCCCATGGAAAGAACTATTAACCAGGATAACCCATTACCCGCGAAATACGAACCCTGGTCTAGACACAAACCAAAGCAAAAGTACCCAATATAGTTGATAATACGGGGTTATAGCCTAATAGTGTTAAAAAATAGTTGTTTATTTTTTTTGATTTAACCCCCATCCCGCAACGTGCGTTAAGGAACTTCGTTCCAAAAATATCAGAGTAAGGCAAAAGTTTTATGGGGTTTCATACAAAACTCTGAAGTATCTATCGTTTAATATTTCATAAATTTTGGAGCACGAGAGACATGAATTGTTTATAAGTTTAAATTACTATTGTTAAACTTCAGTTACACCAACCAAGATTATCGCTTTTGCCAGATTATCAATGTCAAACTCCTTAAGAAAAAAACGTCGATAATCTCGGAAATGCGTTAATCTTGTTTGGTGTAAATGCCGTATACTATTTCATTAATTTCGCTAGATATTAAGTTATAAAAATGATGGGTTCATTTGTCCAAACAAATTTTCTTCCAGTATTTCTTTCTTTTGTTCTAACATACTCTTCTAAAATTGGTATACGTTTGGTTTTTTTTATAAACCGTGCTTTCTAGTTTAATTCGACTACAAACGTAGTTGCGATGAAGAAATCGTATCATCTTAGTATTTTGTTGAATCAACTGGGATTTTTTTTATTTTTGTTACCACAGTTTTAAACAAACACAATTTTCTTTGTATCCAACTAATAGGTGACTTAATTTGTTTATGTTTTCATAATCGTAGTTATCATCAACTAGTCCAGGCATTCTACTACGCAATAGTCGGTTTACTGATTTGGTGGAATTTTCGTCACTAACATCATATATTTTGTTTCCTTCGTTTCTTTGCCCCAAAGATATTTTAAAAAAAATCAATATTACTGAAATTTCCTAATTTCATGAGTCTTCAAAATCTTAAAATCATTAGTTAAGCAGACACCCTAATCTTCATATACACTACATAACAAGTATGTATTTATTTAGATATGTTGTTGAAGCGTGTTTAGTTGTAAGTTTGTACCATCTTGGCTGGCGGATTCATTAAATTTTTGTTTAAATTGTATATTGTTAACAAAAGTTGATATTTATTAAAGACCCAAGAAGAAGAGCTAAGGAAAAGTGAGCAGAAATAAGAAGGTGGAGGAATATTAGTAACCCACGTTTACGATTCCTTCCTAGTATTACGATACAATAACAATGGCCACAAAATAACATTGTATCCACTTAATTGTTGGTTTTTGCCATGGAAAATGAGGAGAGGGTATAATTTCCTATCTGAAATGCGAACAGTGGTTAGGCGGAGATGCTAGCGGAAAAATTTATAGATCTGATGTTAGGTAGGAGGAAATCGTACTCCGTTGTTTGATCATAAATATTTGATAAATGTTTTAATATATTCGTGGAGAGCTGATTGAGAATCGAGATACATAAATAATTCTAATATCAATTTCTCGCCAGCATACAGATTCGTAAGGAGGTTTTCGTATTAAGGCTGGTACTAACTTCGTTTGCACGAGGAACTTTAAAAGATTAATTTTTACTAGAAGATAAACAGTTGCTGAGAAAAAATTCTATACATAATTCGAAGACCAGTTGGTGAATTTTTTAAGGAAAATTTTGTTGGCAGATCTTCGCAAACCCGGAAATATTGAATTATATGCACTGAAAGAAAAACTGTTGTACACAAGGATGAAACACTTCCGTTGAAGTGTTTGTATTTCCGCAATGAAAATTTTCCCATATCCGATTAATTTGTTGTTGCAGCAATGAAAAGCGTAATTGCGTTTGCCGCAAATGCTCAACTGTCGTTGCTATAACGAATACATTTGTTGTAAATTTTTGAGACGAAAAAATTATTAAATAAGAGAAAAGACAAGTGTTCGAGATTTGAGCTATTGATTTTGGGTTATCTCGTACTTTTGTAAATATGACAAAAGTCATTATACAAGGTGGTGCAAAAGTAATCCTTCTATCAGAAAATGCTATAAATTTTGCTATTGGCCCCTAATGTCAGTTCTGTTTTGACATTTGTGTAGTAAACACATGCGAAATACACGTTAATAAACAATGTTACGCTACACTTCTCCAGGACGCGGAATATTGCTGACTATTTATTTGACCAATAATCGGTCGGTGACTTTGGCACAACGTGAATTTCGTCGCAGATTTCCTGGCCGTCCAACGCCTACTGGTGAAACACTGCTCGCCTCGAAGAGACTGGCACAACACGAGATGCTGCCAGGCGTGGCAGACCCCGGAGTAGCCGTTCTGCAGAGAATATTGCTGCTGTAGCCGAGGATGTCATGGAAGCACCGTCGACATCGACCAGACGACGTGCCACGCTACAGAGCAATGATCAACGAGTTCTTTTTGCCGCAACTTGATGAATTGGGATTGGAAAACATGTGGTTCCAACAGGACGGTGCAACGGCACACACTGCACGTGCCACAACCGATATGCTGAAGGATGCATTTCCCGGGCGCCTAATCTCCCGTTTTGGCGATTTGCACTGGCCAGCAAGATCGTCTGATTTGACCGCTCCAGACTTCTTTTTGTGGGGCTTTTTGAAGTCGCGGGTGTATGTCAACAAGCCTCAGACTCTTGCAGCTCTTAAAGACAATATCCGTCAAGAATGTGAGGACCTATCACCGGAAGTTTTGGCCAAAGTGATGGAAAATGCCATAAAAAGGGCTCAAATGACAATCAACTGTGGCGGCCATTTACATGACATCATATTCTCGACTTGATGTAAAAAATTAAAAGACCAAATAAAAATAATCCACAAGAAGAATCAAAGTTTTTAATTTTTTTTTTAAATTACAGCCAAAAACATCGGAAGTTTACTTTTGCGCCACCTTGTATTATGTGGACTATTTTTCATGGAAACAACAAAATGACAAAATTCATTATTAACCCTTTGAAGGCAGTTAGTTTTTGCTTATTTTCTAGCACTTCGGCTAAGATTTGTGTTTTGGAGTGTTCGGACACATATAGTTTTGTAAAATATTTTAATTTTGGAGAATTTTTTTGTGAGTTTTCAAAAAAAAAGTAAAAATTATGGTTATACGTGACAGTTAGAGGGTTAATTTGTTCCACAAAAATTTTTATCTGAATCTTTGCTATAAAACTTCTGAACACATTTTGTAGGTCAGATGTAAGGAACACACAATTGTGCATGCAGATATGTTGCAGGAAAGTTCCGAGAGGCGGAAACTTTGACCCGCCCTAAAAAAAATTCTGATCAGATCTTGCAAAATGCCGATACACGTATATTTTTTTTTAGACCTTTCTACCAGAATCCGTTGACAGAACCCCATCATTTTTTTGGTGTCGCACAGTGTATTTACGAATGCGTTGATTCAACGAATCAGTCATTGATGGTAGAATATTAATTTTTGTGTTATTATTTTTTTCTTCCAAATAATCCCAAGCATATTAGACATAAAACAAACTGTGCTCCACCATCTATCGAATTGAATTTAAGAATTTTAGTTTTCATAGAACTGGAATGGTGAGAATAAAATTGAAACATATAGAAGAAGAATGGATTGATGTTACTGTCCAGACCTCATTCATATTTGGATTGTTCAACTGCCATATTTAGCTAAAAATACGAATGTGTCATACAAATCTAAACAACACGTTTGTAATTAAAAGATATACATCATTACAATGAAACATATGCACAGCAACAATGCAACATATTCATAGCAGCAATGAAACATATTCATAGTAGCAATGAAATATATTCATCGCCGCAATGAAACATATTCATGGCAACAATGAAAGATATTCATCGCGGCAATGAAATATATTCATGGCAACAATGAAAGATATTCATAGCAGAATTGAAACTCATTCATGCCATCAATGAAAGATATTCATCGCTGCCATGAAACATATTTATCGCAATAATGAAACGTATTCAACGCAGCAATGAACCCAGTTACCTTGCAGGGATGAATCTGAACGTTGCCTAACGTTGAGTAAAAATTTACGTCGCTTTGACAAACAATGTCACTCGTGTGACGAAGCTTTCACTTTCAGTGTACATATAAAGATTTGCCACGGTATCAGTTGCCCAGTACATTATTTTGTTTCATCTCGCCAAATATCAGGGCCATATGCTTCATGTAAGATACAACCAAATAGTATAATTAACTATTGGGTTTAAGTTCGAAACTAAATTCACTGAACTGTCAAATGTCATTTCAGAACATGCAATCTTTTCATATCGATATTATAATATTTACAATTAATGCATGGCCGACTTAATGTTTGTCTGTCATAGTTTCAACAATTAAAAATTCTACAGATTTCTCCCTTTGGACGACAATTTCCGAGCAAATCGCAAAGGGGGAGGAGTAATTTGAACTTTGAAGGGATGAAAGAAAAATCACATAAATCGAAAATCATTAAACGCATTCGTACTTATTAAAAGAACCCTCTGCCAACGGTGCTGAAATATAAAATATGTTTTTAACTGGCAAAGCATGACACCCCTTCGTCACTATGATGCATGCAGGCAGGCAGGAACTGTAAATTGGGAAATTGGTCCCATTGCAGCCACTGTCCTTAGGGCAGATTACTTGCCCAAAAAAGGAAAGCAAAAAAAAAATACCCTTGTTCATGAATTAAGCGGTGGCATACCCTCGACAACATACAACATCCGTTTGTTGCACGTTCTGATACTCTTTGTTGGCCGGAATCTTAAAGTAAAGCCAGTATTTTGTATTGTGTTGTACGTGTGTTGTTGCTGTTGCCATAGTGGCTGGGTCAGGTTTTACGTTTAAATGGTTTCCACTCTTCCCCCTTTTGGTAATGTACTTCGTTGGTGAGTGTATTTTTTGCCCTTTTGTTGTTACTGTTTGCTTTTCGGTGTGGCAAATGTGTCATTAGGCATGTTGCACGACCCTCTGTCATGCACCGAAATAATTATAATTTAATACACTTGATTCCGTTTGGTCGCCGCGCTGCTCTTCCAATCCCTTTTCATTTGTGTCTGCTGTTGTCCGGCGTGCCTTCTACGTCTTCTGCTGGTAGATTATGCATCTATTAATTTCCTTCCCCTGCCCGTGAATTTCAGCGAATGTTGCCGTTGCTGTTTAATGAGAATTAAAAAGGATAAAATATTTACTTGTTGTGAGTAGTAACGTAATGTATCGTATCGTATCGTAGCTGCCGGAAACCAAAATAATAGATTAAAAGAACTTTTGCATAAGAAAACATAAATATGTTTACACAGTTGCACCGACATGTGACATTTCAGTAAAGGGGAATTAAAGTCGATTAGTGTAGAAAAAAATATTAAAAAGCCGTTTTGACCTGTCAATTTGCGCGAGTAGGGGTGTTTATGACGGAAGCATTTTTGCGTTTATGTACCTGTTTAAACTTCTTGTTATTAACATTGACCCACTCTTAACACTAAAGCTTGAATTTGGTTCCTAGGTTATGCTATACTTCCAGTTCTGTACACAAAGGGAAAAGATTAGTTGGAAATCAATTCAGGCATCGGAAATTCCATAATAAAGTCAATATTTTGATTAGAATTCATAATCGTCAAACATCAGAATTATTTGTCGACGGTAGTGACAGATTAAAAATAGGTTTTACCAAATACAAGTTGCTACTACCGAACTTTAGTTGTATTAACCAATTTGAGTATTTTTAAAACCTCATTCATCTGAAATGGAAGATACGACTAATAAAAAGTACAATATTAGAATTGGTGTTGAAATATTAGTCACTATAATCATAATTTAGTTTCTGTCACAAAAACACTTGTTACAATGTTATTTATGTATTCGATTTTTCATAAGAGGCTTTGCTTTTCAAGAGAAACTACATACAGTTGAATGTGACACGAAGACTTTACAGAAAAGCTATTATTTTAAACAGAAAGTGATAAACAAAGTTGTGAAAAAACAAAGTGTATAGATATCATCCACCGAAGAATACATATGATCATAAATTGAGGTGAAGTGAGACCTTTGAACACAATCGTTGAATCTGACGCCAATATTGACGCCTTCACAAACACATACTAACAATTGTGGGCACTTGACTGGAGGAACTAGTATTGTGGATGACACAAATTAACTTAAACATACATACGATACCCAGGGTAACCCATCCCCATTTTTGATCGAAAATATGAAAAATTTATAAAGATTGTCTATATTTATTTTTCGATTCGACGCTCGCTCCGTTTACGCGATATAGAAATTTTTTCATATTTTCGATAAAAAAAATGGGCACAAAATACGAACCCTGGTTATAAATAATAATAATTTTGTTTATATTTAAATATAAAATATACAATTTTAATAAAAAATATTTTTTTTTACTGGTTTTCTATAAAATTCATAATGGCTTAAATCATCACCAAATGGTTGGGACAGCCACCAAATTCAAGTAAATACTTTAGTTGAGCATACCAATATATTACTTGGTACAACCGAATTAGTATGTAAATTTTTCGTTCATCCAACTAATAGAATATTCACCACTACAGAATAATTTGATTGCTAGAACTAAAACCCCATTGACAGATCACATTTATTCCTTGTTGCTGTGGCTTCAACTAAACATTTGCATTCTTGCAACCAAAACTGAATTACAAATCAATTGATATGCACAACATTTGGTGATACTGAACAAAATTATTGGTAATCACAACCGAATAATGAGATAGTCCAAGGAACCTCCAAATTTTAGTTGGCTGTAAATATAGTTGTGACAACGAATCTCTTCTCTGTGTGTACCTGAAAGGAATACATATTCTACCATTTAAGAAAGTCTTTGTCTTTCGGTCGTAGTTTTTATGAACCATACAATTTAATTCAGGTAGGCAATTGAGCATTTCGTCAAGTAAATTCGCGCGACATGTTACAAAGCCGAATCAAAAACAATACAAAGCCTTTTATTTCTATACATACACGCTGAAAAATCTGTCTTTTTGTTGTTGTTTGGAATTCAAGTATAACATATTTGCAGCTTGTGTCCAAACACATTGTGTTTGCTATTCAATATTAAATGTTTAGAACACAATGATTAATAGGTTATAATATATGTTTTTGTGACCCAAATCTGTTTCTGTTTGTAGAAAACTGCTGAAAACAATCACCTGACCGACAACAGAGAAAGGAACAAGCAGCAGCTATTGACATCATAAAAACCATGCTTGCAAACATATACATGATTCCGGCAATATATTTTGCTGGGCAGTTTTTTTCAGGTCGTAGTCTCTGTTTTTATTTCAATACAGTTTGTCCAACTTTTCTCTAATTTTTGTATCCATTCCAAATAATGTTCTACAAATGGGCATTTATTCTATCATTGACTTAATCTTTAAATCCAATTTACTTTCCTCCGATGTATTAATTTATGTTTGAAACCCTTTTTCCTGACAGCTGAATCTGGACTAAATGGTGCTTGATGGAGCAACTCATATATCTTATACATAGCAATTACGCTTTAGTGGAATGATTCTTGAGGAAGGATCACTTTTACTCTAACAAATGCGGTCATTATATCCTCATCCACTGGGAAGGTTAGTATATCATCACCCATTTGATAGGGGAATTGAGTCATATTATACCTTGAATCGTTACGAACAAACAAATCTATGTTGTTTTAAGGGTCAGTTTCTCAAAGTCTGGTTAATTTTATCGTAACCATAAAGTGCCACTTGGCAGAATTTAATTTTCTCAGTGTATACTTAATATATATCCCGCCGATAACGATAACGGGTGGTCTAACGCCGGTTAGTAGTTTATCGGAACGAGAAATGCCAACATCTGACAACTGTTGACAACAGCTGTTTTGTTTTCATGTTATTACGATTTAAGCATTTGGTTATCTAAAATTGAATTCCGTTCTTCCACCAGGTCAACAAGTAAATGTTCCTCGGCAACTGAGAAGTTGATCCCACGGTGTCTTTTTGTTTTCCGCCATAATTTGAATAAATTACATTTTGCACAAAAACAATAAAGTAAACATCTGATATCTTACAGTGCTGACAACATAGCCATACATTTGATCAGAGTTGCCAGCGTAAAATGTCTAACATCCTGTTAAATTAACACCAATATGAGAAAATGAAAAACCTTAATAGGTTTTAAAGTACCGGTTAGTAAGCAAGCACTTTAACCGGACATTCAAAAATTGACCCTAATGATCAGGGTTTCAGTCAGTGGTCATCTTCCTTTCTTAGTTAAATTATTGGTAAACATTCCTTTCTTAGTTAAATTATTGGTAAACATAGAATTGTGTTTTTCAGTCAATGGTTAACAATGATTTACCCACCCAATATTGGTTAGTTAACCTGTAGTTAGAACCATATGATTTTGACAATCGTATTACTGATTGTCGACTCAGGAAATCCTCATGCAATCAAAGAGAAACAAATGCACCCACAACGAGCAATTGTCTGATGCGATTGTACCTTACTTTTTTGAAGATGAGGCCGAAATTGCAATGACTGTGAACGTCATTCGTTACAGGAATATGATAACGGAGTTCTTGTGGCCTCAACTGGACTGCATGGATCTGGACAACGTGTGGTTTCAGCAAGACGGCGACTTGCGTTATCGGTGAGATACAGGCATGTCTCTGTGAAAAAGTCATGGAAAATTTCACGAAAAGAGTAATGACCTGTAATCCAAGCCGTGGGGGCCATTTGACGTATATTTTATTCAATACTTAAACGGCACATGTCTTCTTTACAATCCAATAAAAAAAATTATTAAAAAAAATAAGTGTTTTTATTTTAAAATGAAAAAGTGCATCCTTAGTGAGACACCCTATATTTCTTCTTCGGACTATCCTATATTTCTTTCGTTTAGTTGCTCGCGAAAATGTCCAGCATTTAGCTATGATAAAAATCTACTCAGTTAACCACTCGGACCGGTGTTACACTGAAGGTCACAATCAATGAGTGCAAAATAAGGAGCGGCTGTTTTTTGTTTGTTGCGGGCGAGAACTTTAAGCTGACAATACTGTTTTTGTGACAACCGATTTGACCAATTTGACAGTTCTTGGTTGTTTTGGAGTTAGTTTGGGTTGGCGATTCATCATGAATAGACTCACGACGGAGCAATGTTTGCAAATTATTCAAATATATTTTTTGTAAAATATGTACTTACCTCATAGTCGTCCATCAGAGCGATTATCAAGTCTTCTGACTCCTCATCTCTTTTATTTTGTTTCGTTTATAAGAATCTCGTAAAATTCTTTCCAATTTCTCGGTCTTCTGTCGAAAGTTATTGGTGGAGAACAGAGTCAGCATTTCTGTGGTTTTCTGAGATAATAGACTAAGTCGGAGTTTTTGAATGTTGACATTTTAATGCCCATGTAATACAATATTTCAATATTTATATTTTATTATTAATTTTAGCGGAATGAAGGAACGTCAGTTACATCGCGGGAAATGCAAAATAAGGCGGCTTTTAGCTCTCCTGAAGAATATTGTTGTTTTTTGACTTGTATTGTTACCTGTGATCACCACAGATTTGTGTAGAATTAAATTTGCATTCTGGTCCAGCGGGCTGATGTTGATTGTTGCAACATTTGTTGTACGTCAAACTCTAAAGTAATGTTCCACTAATACCAAGAAGCCCCATTATTCCTCACCATCATTACTTTGAATGTGTTCGTTTTATTTGTTACGAAATTCGTTTCATCAAAATTTTGTTGTTGTTTTCTTCTTTTACTGTTGTTCTTAAAATTTAAATTTTTTTTATTTATATTTCCTTTTTGCTACACTCGTTCTTAATGAGTTGCAGTTTGTCAGAAGAGTGCATTTCTTTTTTGGTCGTTGCATTTTCAAATTACCATCAATTAGTTTTTGTAGAAGGGGCAACATCACCACCATCACTTGATGTCCCAGGGACTGGCTGACTGTCTTTCATCTTGCAATGCTTGACAAGTCCGTTGTATGACTTTTCTCATACTTTATTGCAAAGGGGTGTTGCTACACGTGTATTGATGTTGTTGCTGCTATTGTCATCATCGCTGTGCTTCATATAATTATGTATCTTAAAGATGCCACAGCGTACGAGTAGTAGTAGTAGTACCTACATGCCGATGATGAGTAAGTTCTTGCCGCATGTCGCAAGTACAAATTTCTAGATACGTACGTCTGAGGTTGTGTCATATGCATGTGGCATATAATTATTGCAAGTACCCGCCGTACTCGTCATGTTTGTACATATGTTGGTAATGAGTTTGCTCTTGATTTTAAGTATCCACATAATGTGCGTTGTAATTTATGTTTCGTTTACTTTTCCATCCTCCTCCTTTATTCCTTGATCGTCATTCGGGGTTTGTTTTTATAGCTGCCTGCTGCAAAAGCTCTTTTCGTCCCGCCTAATCATAATGCATTTTTAATTGGTGGATTTCGCCAAGTTCTGGTTTCGAAAAATTGAGAAATTGTATAAATACATACTATGTCATGAAAGGGGGTCGATCGATAAAGCTTCGTATCCAGTTCTTGCGAAATTTTCGTAAGAAATTCTGTATTTAACTCTTTACGGATATTTTTGTTACGTAGAGTTACCACCTTTCTTTGATTTAACTTGCAAATATTTCTTTAATAATTCCTCTTCGCACTCTATTTTATTTTTAACACCTGAAGGAAGCTGGTATTATTGGCTATTATTTTTCTTGGTATCGCGTCGCAAACAATTGTCAATCAATTGTTTTCGTACGAAATAACTTGGGTGTAACAACCCTGTAATTGATTTTGCTTACGAAAGTATAGCAGAGCTACGAGGGCGGTTCCAAAACCAGCCGATGGTGCCAGTAGTTTGAAAAAAAAAAATATTATGGTGAAAAGAGGCAACCTAATAAAACATGTTTTAAGTTTCACGGCGCCACGTTGTATAGTATTTCTATTCGAGCCATCCAAAGTAAACGATCTCCGTGAATTTAGAAACATGCTAAATATTGGTCACCGTTATGTAACACAGTGCAACACGAAAAAAAATAACCATATACGGACACCACTACGTGATAAAAGACTAAAAAAAAAAAGACCCGTGTCTCCCAATTTTTGCCAAAGTCATGCACTTTTTTTTTTATGGGCCGCCAAAGATTTGGGGCCTCGGTATCATTTTCGTAAAATGTGATCATTTTCTCAGGCTCATATCTTGCAAACCGTTCAGAATTTCGATTTACTCTCTGAGGTAAAGTTGTAGCTCTTGTCATAAAGAACAAAAATTGCGAACATATAAAATCTTCACCAGGCATATTTCATTTTTTGCTACCTATGGACCTGAACAGGAGAAAAAGGTAAAAAAAATTAAATTAAAAAATTTTCGGCAAATTTTTCACTTTTGCGTGCTACCTAAACAGTGTTAAGAATAATCTCTAGGAAGTTTATATGTTCTAGAAATTTGTTTATTGAGATCTTAGGTAAATTTTTGTAGTTGATTGTTTCCTTGAATTTTGAGAGTAAATTGAAATTCTGTACGGTTTGCAAGAGCCTGAGAAAATGATCACATTTTACGAAAATGATACCGAGGCCCCAAATCTTTGGCGGCCCATAAAAAAAAAAGTGCATGACTTTGGGAAAAATTGGGAGACACGGGTCTTTTTTTTTAGTCTTTTATCACGTAATGGTGTCCGTATATGGTTATTTTGCCATGACTTAAAAAATTACACACAGTGTAATTCAATATTTCCATTTGAAAGGTCTCAGTACAAGCAATATTAAAGCCGAGCTATTTTCTACTCTGGGAGAGTCTGCTCCTTTGTTCGTGACTGTAAAATATGGGGTATCAGAGCTTAAACGAGGTCGTACGAGCAGTCAACAGCAACACCGTAGTGGTCGACCAATTGAGATGTCCACGCCAGACACGGTTAAGAAAATCCACAAATGGTATTGGATGATCGTCTGCTGAAAGTGCGTGAGCTAGCAGAAATGATAGGCATTTCAAAAAGTGCTATACATCGTATATTGACCGAAGATTTGAAGATGAGACAACTGTGTGTTAGATGGATGCCGCGCTTGCATTCAATAGAGCAAGAAAGCGTCGTGAAGATGTTTCAGTACAGTGTTTGACGATGTTTCACCCCAATAACGCCGAATTTTTGCGTCGATTTATTACCACGGACGAGAAATGGGTCCCCAATTCACACCTAAGACAAAGAAATAGTCAAAGCAGTGAACTGGAATGGGAGAATCGTGTCCAAAGAAGGCGAAGACGGTTCCATCCCCAGGCAAGGGTGCACTTGAGATAATTTTTATTGATTATTTTCAGAAAGGAAAAACCATCAACGGCGAATATTATGCTAATTTATTGCAGCGTTTATGTAATGAAATTGTGGGAAGAAGGCCGCATTTGGCGAAAAAGGAAGTGTTATTTCATCAAGACAAATCTCCAGTTCACACAGCCACTGTTGCGATGACCAAAATGAATGAATTAAAGGTCGAATTGCTTCATTACGCACCTTCTTTGCCAGATTTAGCTACCTTGGACTATTTTCTATTTCCAAACTTAAAAAAATGGCGTTGGTGGTAAAAGATTTGCCAACAATGATGAGGTGCAGTCTACGGTTGATGGCTGTTTTAAAGAGCTTGACAGTTCTTACTATAAACAGGGTATCGATGGAAGATATTGAAAATCGCTGGAAAAGATGTATCGAGCTAAGAGGAGATTGTGTTGAAAAATAAAGACAATTTTTCCCATCTTTTTTGTGTTTCTTTGTTAGGTTTGGTAGTTTTGGGATCGCCCTCGTAAGTACCAAGCAAAATAAAAGTGAGTCAATATGAGGCCGTCGGTGGTGCAATGGTTAGTGTGCGCGGCTCTTGTACATGAGATCCTGGGTTCGAACCCTGCTCTGACCACCTTCAAAAAAATGTCTTTCGGCGGCGGTCACCTCTCATAGTGACGGCGACACTATCGAGTATATAGCCATGAAAAAAGCTTCTCAAAATACCATTCGGAATCGGGGTAAAATTGTAGGTCCAAATCAGTGAGTGAAAACTGGAAAGCTCAGTGATTGTGAGTAGTTCTCCCCGGTCCCTTCATGGGATGTAATGGGAAACCATTTATTTATTTATAATATTCGGTTCAAAACGAAACGAAACGAAAATTTCGGAAGAACCGAAAATTGATTGAAGTTTAACGAAATGTATTGAGATTGTTATTAAGAAGAACAAGAATTCAACTAACCTAACTACAGGTTTGGCTAGCCCGAATTTTTCTATAAGTGCCTTAAAATATAGTGAAATCGTGGTACCTAGGAGTTATATAAAATTTAGTACTGTCGCATTTATTGAAATTAATAATTTAGTCATTCGGAAAATATACGTTTTTGCATTCTTCTTGACTCAGAATTCTCTTTGATTGAGAATATAATTTCTCTTAAGACAAAGTCACTTAACTCGAATGATGGGATTGGATATGATCGTGTAACATTTGATTTTTTTTCATTAATTTCATGTATTTTGTTAGTAGATAGTGAAATAATATAACAAATTCTGATCTCCCGAAAATTACTTCTGGTAGTTTCTTATTTACTTACTTAGGTGGCCTGAAACAACCCAGAGAGGGCAAGGGCCTTAGAAAATTTAGGTAATATGTTTCTTCAACCGTTTAGATCTCCAGCTTTTCTCTTCCAGTTGGTCTTTGCAGCGAAGTCTTGGTCGTCAATTTTTCGATGTCCTTCGAGTACCTTTCGCACTGGTTCTTTCTCATCTATGCTACTTGCATGGCCTAGCCAGCGAAAGCGCTTTATTTCTACTCTATTTTCTACGTCGATTTCGGGATACAGATTATACAGCTCGTGGTTAATCAGTCGTCGATACTCGCCGTTTTCTATTATAGGACCATATATATTTTCGGAGCATATTTCTATCGAAGACTCCCAGTGATATTTCATCAGCATGAGATATGACCCAGAAGTCTGTGCAATAAAACAAGACAGGTTGTGTGAGAGTCTGAGATAGTTCGATCTTCGTTTCTCGATAGGGGCTCTTATCTCCGAAGTGATTGCTTAACCCGAAATAAAACTTGTTTGCAAGCACAATTCTCTGTTTGATTTCTAGGCTGACGCTATTGCTTCTGTTTACGGCAGATCCGAGGTAAATAAATTTCATCCCGATATTAAAATTACTGTGTTTTCTGATATATTAACATCTATAGTCACGGGTAGGGCAATCTATCAAAGTGAACACATGCAAACAACACACAGCGTTAGCACCACATACGTGGTTGTTGTACAGCAATAGTCTCTGCCTGAAAATAAATATGATGGTATTGATGAGCGGCAGCGAACAAAGAAACAGGTCGTCGTCGCCAAAGAGTATTGAATAGTATAGTATATAATAGAAACATTGATGCCTTTGGAAACATTTATGCTTTTAGTATTATTTTATGTAATAACATAGTCGGAATGGTGCATTTATTTTGAAATATTCTATAAAGAGTCTGTCTACATGAGAGCGGAAAAAGGGTGCAATAAGTTCTCTATACTATTCATGGTAGAAATATAATAGTAGATGCAGTACGACAACAAATACAATAAGCCAAAAACAACAGGTATTTTGTTTTTGCTCAGTGCCTGTATTGTGTCAACTCAGCTGATTGAAAAATAATGAGAATGTATACAAAATTGGAAAAGTGCCATTTACAAAATGCGTGTCTTTTATTTGATATTTTGAAAGTGGTTAAGCATGAAAATTATAACGTTTCTATGTGATTTTTGTGGAGAAAAAATTTCAAAAACTGCAATTGTAGGCGAACGGTGGTTGGATACAAACAAAAGTAAACAAACTTTGACATAAGAGAAAAACTCACTGCAGAAAAATGTTCAAATCAGCTGAAATAGTGCTTCTACCATTTGTTTGTACCATGATATTATTCAATACTTTTTGTAGTCGGTCTGTTTATGACAAAACAAAAACAATTATTTCAGTGGTTAAATATTGCTTTATTTATTTTAACAATATAACATCTAATGTTAAAGCAGATGTAAGACATAGGCAGATGTAATAGCAAAAGAGCCTTCAGTACAAAAACTATTCCTTTTTTTAGTTTTCAATGTAACATTTACTAATGTGTTCATAGAATTCGAACAGGTACTGTGTATCAAAAAGGTGTTAACAAATCGCACGTGAGTTCGAACACTCATTGATTTTCTTAATTAAAAAAATCTTCATCTGTGTTAATAGGCACATAGAATGGTGGTAATATAGATAGTACAAAACTTGTACGGCCTTATTGGAAAACATTTCAAATTTTATTAGCATGTATAGAAACATTATTTTACGGTCATAATTTATTTATCTTCCTCCTACCGGGAAATCCGAAAAATCAAAAAATATGTCCCGTTTTGTCGGGAAAAAACTCAAGTCAAGTTCCAAGACCCAGGAGGAGATTAAGGGCTAATTTGTTTACATCGAACAATTCTCAGGTCCTATCACTATGAATATTCGCAGGACATTCATTATTCTGAAATTAATTTTCAGCCTTTGTTGCTTGGAAAGCGTTTGCTTGAGACAGATTAACAATCCTCTGGTTGGACCTATACTTCACTGAAAGAGAAGTGCTTTATAGCAGAGATGGAGAATATTCGTTAGTTTCTTAACATTACTGAAATGGAAAATTTTGTTGCCCACAAACGAAATGTCAGCCAACGAAAAGTTATTTGAGTAGCTTGTTTGCTGCAATAGAACATTTGTGTTTCTTATGTGTAATGGTGGTAGCATATCCTCTTACACCCCTATTCTGTAAAAAGTCGTTACAAATTTGTCACCATTGTTTATATTTGGTATTCTGGCAACACGGTGACAACGAAAAATTCACCTCGTAACAATTAATTCACCTCACAATAACAGGTTGTCAAAACCAGAGCAAACACAAGAAAAACATATGGTTTCTGCTGAAATTGAATGGGGCAAAAAGGAGAAGTAAGTATTTCATATTTTTTTGTTTATTGAATTAAAATTAACACATTATTACTTAGGAAATTTGACGCACCGCAAAAGAACAGCTATATGCTATATTGCCTTCCTCAAGGAACATCCAGAGATACTAAACGGAAATAATACACCCAAGCATCCGCGACAAATAGAAGAAGAAATTTACTTCAGCTCCAACTCTCTCATCTTCACCAAAATTTCACCACCGACAAAAGCTTCTACGCTCAGTTCAAAAAGTTCCCCCAGCCTTCTTGAGATATAGGCCTTTAAAGCTTGAGTATGTAATCGCTCATATCTCAGGTATTTCTAATCCGATCTCGTTGAAATTGGTATCATTACAAATATCTTTCTAAATTTTATAAATCAGTGCATAACATATTTATTATTACTAACCCATTGGGGATCTAATTCAAAAAAAAAAAAACAATTTTTTAAACCTGACTTTTCTGATAAAAATTGATTTTTTTCAAAAAAAATTACCATATTTTTGTGGTAGGCTCCGATAATAGACAATACCTTTTTTAAGCTATAATAGACACCAATATCCTTTCAAAGAAGATATTTACGTCAAAAATTTTGAAATACATTTGGCGCTCTTCCAATCTTTCTAACATAAAAAAGTCCTTTCTTCTTTCTGCTCCACTACCATAGCACAAAGTAACAAAAGTCCATCCTCCATTTAATTATGCACTCTTGTCGTTTTGCTACAAAATATATTATTTATTTTTTCCCGTCTACACTTTTATTGTTTACTTGTAGAATTTATACAACTTTTTTGTATCAATTTTCCGCCAAACAAAACAGCTGTCACACCTCCTCTTTTACAGGTAACAGATTTTGATACTTTTGCCAAAAAAAAAATTTGCCAGAATACCGATTTGTGACAATTGTCACATTGCTGTCAAATACACTCTGAATTTTTGTTCTTTTTTTGTTGTTTGGATGCAAATATAACATGTTTGTAGCTTGTCGCAAATATATTATGCTTGTGCTCAAACACATTGTGTTTGCTAGTCTATATAACATGTTTGGGAGAAAATGATTGATAGGTTATAATATATGTATGCATTTGTGACCCAAATACGGGTTTGTTTGTTGAAAACTGCTGAAAACCAAAACGTGGCATGACACTAAAGAAAAAAATCAGCAGATCTTCAATTCACGAAAATTATGCTCCCAAACATGTACATGTTTCCTTCAATATGTTCCAGGGGCCGATATTTTTCAGCGTGTAGTAACCGTGGTGACTTTTGTAACCCTGCCAGAATAGGGCTGTTAGACTTAAACATTGTTTAAATTCCTTTTGCAGCAAAAATATTTCCCAGCGTTGAGCGCAAAAGATTAATTAGTTGCCCTAAACAAAAAACGTTCATCTTAAAAGTCGTTTATACACGCTGAAAATTTTGCCTAGTTTCGTTGTTTGGATGCAAATATAACGTGATTGTAGCTGGTAGCAAAAATGGTATACGTGTTTGCAAACACATTGTGTTTGCTATTCAATGCAATATGTTTGGACACAATGATTAATACCTATGTTTTTGTGACCCAAATTTAGATTTGTTTGTTGAAAACTGCTGAAAACAAAAACGTGACAGACAACAAAGAACCAACAAGCAGCAGATCTTCAATTCACGAAAACTGTGAGTGCAAACATGTACATGGTGCCTGCAATATGTTGCTGGGGCAATTATTTTTCAGCGAGGATTGCTGAAACCCACTTTCATTTACTACACAATTTTTTTAATTTAATTATTCTTGTTTCTTGTTTCTTCTTGTTTTAAATATTCTTGTTTATCTTGTTTATTCATGATTGCAAGTTAGCAGGCGTTAAGCGATTGCGAACAATAGTTTAACATTCGGATTTTCGTCTTCGGTTTTGTTGAAATGATAGACAAGCAATTCCAGAGATAACGTTTGTGGGGAATCATTTGATGTGTTTACACTTGTTCGTTTTATACGTGTTTACAAACATTTGTCTGAAACAATAAAAAGATTAGGGAAAATAAAGTTCGTTAGCCACAAACGAAACTACTTTGCCGGAGGAAACATTTCAACTGTAGCGGGCAACGTTTAGTAAACGTCACAAAGTAAAAATTTTTGTGGCAAGCTATCACCAAACGTTTTTTCTTTGCGTGTACATGACAAGCAATTGTTCAAAGAACATTTTTAATACTTCTAGAGCTAAAAGAAATATCGTATGTTGAAGAAAAACTCTTCTTGACACTTCATCATCATTAGCAAAGTAGTAGAGTGCGTGTTGTTAATGTTCGTTTTTGCCGTCAGTCTTTATAGCAATAAATTTACAGCTTCCTTGCGAAAAACTGCTACATTAAAACGCAACAAGAATCTACGATTTGAAGTTTGTGGGCAACCATTCTGGCAACATACAACGTATATAAATATGTTTCCTTACTTTCAAACAAACAACTTTACAACATACATAAGTGGTATGTTGTAGTACGTAAATTGAACATGGAGCATGCAGCATGCAACATGATTGTATACTTGTACTTAAATATCGTTCATCCAAAGTTAAGAGCTCACTCAAATCTATATGAAAGAGGGTAGATAGACCAATGAAACGGGGGGTCGTAAATATGGCAGAGGACAATGACTTGAAAGGAAATAAATCTAAGTGCAGCTTGTGTAACAAGAATATGAGCTTAGATTTTGATTCAATTCTCTTCCATTTCATTGTTGTCCCCATCCATTAACATAAATCTTTTCCAGTCAAATACCGTTTTCAAGTATTGGTGGCATATTTCTTATACAAATGTATCCCATAGGTTTGAGTTTCCTAAATGATGAGGAAATTCAAGTGCTCGTTGTAATGCACAGTGCCGTGAAATCATTTTGTGTATTTTAAAATAGCCAGCAAAGGGATACTACTACCAGCACCTCTAGGATTCTGGACTAAAGAACAATATATAAAATTCGAATATGAAACACAATCATCGCAATAGTGAAACACCTTCATTTCGGCAATACCTCCACTATCGTTACAGCAATGCATTTACAGGATACATTTTCCAATACAAAAAAAAAATACAAAGACGTTTCATAAAACATATGACAATCTTCATAAAATACATGAACATGTTTCGTTATACGAATCATAATTTTTCGTAAATCCTGTGAAAGTAATTCATCAATGCGTAAAATATATATTCTACAAAATAACGAAGACGCTTCACCAGAGTTCGTTCGTAATACCTACACAACGCTGCGGGAAATGGGTAATGAAAGTTTACCCATTACACTCCTTTACAAATTTTAACTTTGGAAAAATACCAAGAACGCCACATGCCTAGATAAGTTAAGTGGGACTTATCTAGGCATGTGGCGTTCTTGGTATTTTTGGCTGTAAACCAGTGTTACCCATCGATTTTGGAATTACCAATCACGTTTACCCATTACCCTCAGGGTATGGGAAAATAATACCTAGTTTCTCACGACAATGGGGAATTAGCCATCACGATTACCCATTACACATGGGAAATGGGTAGGCGTTCTTTACCTTTACCCATCGTCGTGGGTAATGGGTTACCCAGGGTAATCCATTTCCATTTTTGATCGAAAATATGAAAAAATTAAAAAAATGTCTATATCTCGAAAACGAAGCAACGAATCGAAAAAAAAAACTAATTTTGAGGGTTTCTAAGGGATTTTTTCGTATGGACGATTTTTTTCTCAAAATCGCAAAAATCAGAAAATCGATGAAACAAAAAATTGCTATAACTCGCAAACGGTGTGATAAATGTGGATGGGTTATCTTCGGTAATCCATAACCCAGCGCCGTGGGTGATAGGTAAAGGCCGCCTACCCATTCGCCTTGTGTAATGGGTAATCGTGATGGGTAATTCCTCATCGGTAATTTCCCCATTACCCTGTGAGTAATGAGTAATCATGATGAGTAATTCTCCATTGTCGAAGAAAACTACCCAGGAAGACAAACTACATAGTAGATAATAGGAAATTGTGGTGGGTAATTCCCCATCACTGTGGGTAGCTTCCCATTATTTTAAAGTTTGTATCTGCTTATAATATCCTGCGGGTAATGAATAAACTATCGCTACCCATTCCCCAAGGCAAAAATAATGGGTTGCCCAGGGTAAATCGCGCTTAATAATCGATATAGTGCAAAATCAATTTGGTGACGACCTTATTTCAAGAAGTGGTCCTGTTCACTGGCCCCTCGTTGGTGCAATTTAACGCCTTTGGATTACATTTTATGGGGCTATCTTAAAGCATTGGTTTATGCCGACAAACCTGCAACTCCTGAAGCATGGGAAGAAAATATTCAAGCCACCAGTGACACCATATGACCAGATTTATTGGAAAAAGAAGTCAAAAATTGGACTGATAGAATAGGCCACATAACAAGTAGTCGCGGCGGGCATATGCCGGAAATCATATTTAATAAATAAATGTCATGAAATTATGTACCAGATTATAATAAAACAAAATTTCATTCCAACAATATTTCTGTCTTGTCTTGTCATTTTAATTCCTCATGCAGCTAAAAAACACCCTTTACAAGCAATACAATTTGTTTACTTCAAGTATTTTTTGAAACCTGTAGTACACGCGGAGAAAAATATTTTTTCGTTTGCTAGAAAAAAAAATGCTTTTGCCACAAAATAATTTTTTAGAAGAATATTTTTATTTTCTTATGACCTAAAAGATCAGGGGGTTTTCAAAAAGTAAGGCAAGATTTTACGTAGTGGTAACTAGGATTTCAGCCAGTGGGTATCAATGCCACGGGTAATCAAGTATGACGTTCATTTAGAACAAAATAAGAATGTGAAAAAGCGACAGGTAAACGGAAGTATAGGGTGTCTCAGTAAGATTGCACTTTTTACATTTAGTATAAATTTTTGTGTAAGTGGCATCTCTGACATTTGGCAGTTGTCATATATGTTTATTCCGATTATTAAAAATGAAGTGCTTTACGAAAGAACAACGCGTTAAAATTGTGAAAACTTATTGCAAAAATGTCGAAAGTTACGCTCGTAAACTTCGAAGACTTTTCAGTCGAGTGTCAATCATTCAAAGAGTGGTAAAAAAAAATTGAAAAAACTGGGTCGGTTATGGACAGAAAGACTCCTATATGTCAATGTATCGGTCGGTCTCTTGAAAACATTATTGGTGTAAACGAGTGTGACGCCGAAAATATCAATCGGGTGTCGGCATCGGTCTCTACGTCTTCAAAATTCACGAAGCACTGCGAAGCGAAGTTTGACAATAGACCTCCTCCACCTTCATGCTTACAAACTGCAGCTCACTCAAGAGCTCAAACCAGCAGACCATGGAAAGCGTACGCAATTCGTTCAATGGTTAATGGAACAAAGTGAAGTCAATGCCAATTTTTCAAAAAAGTCATCTGATGAAGCGAATACACAAAATTGTCGAATTTATGGGTCAGAAAATCCTCATGCAATCCATGAGAAACAAATGCACCCACAACGGGCAACTGTCTGGTGCGGATTTTGGGGGACCTTTTGACGGATATTTTATTCCATACTTAACCGGAACATGTCTTCTTTACAGTCCAATACAAAAATCACAACTATCTCAACAAATACGTATTCGTATTTTAAAATCAAAAAGTGTATTCTCACTGAGACAGCCTTTTTTTAGGCTTGCGCTGTGCGGTTTTCACAAATTTGTCGCCGTGCATCGAATCAATAATAATAAATTACATGAGGTGTCAGGGGAGACCCGGTTGGAACAAAGATCCTTTCGCTATATATTATGTACTAGTTAGTTCCAACACGCCTAAGGCGCTCGTTGAAAAATACGATAATTTAAATGGATCTTTAAGAAAAGATACTTTTTGTAAAATAATAAACTTTTTTTAAGAATTATTTTTTATTAGAATGTAGTTCTTTAAAAAAATGTATATTTTTAAGTCCTTTTAGTAAGAATATGTAATATATTTTGCCGAAAGGCCCTTTTTAAAGAGAGTTACTTCTTTTATTAAAAAAACTAATGTTTTTTTTAAGAAAATGTACTATTTTTACAAAGAAGTACTTTCTGTAAAAAATAAAGCAATGAGTATAATTTTTTTTACAAAGAAGTACTTTTTTTAAGAACAGCTACTTTTCAAAGAAGTGGTACTCTTTTTAGGAAAAGGTTATTTTTTTAAATTCATCAGGGATGATATTTGTTTATTCGGCCTTGTCATTGGTAATTTTTAATTTTATTAGTTAAGCTCGATTTTTTTATTTTAAATTTACTTATTTTCAGAAAGGCTACTTATCTCAAGAAAAGAAAGGTATTATTTTATTTTTAAGAAAAGATACTTTAAAAAAAAGGAAATTTTGGAAGAAAATGTTTTTTTTTAAGAGAAGATATATTTTTTGGAGAAATTTTTTTTCTTAAGAAATGGAATTTTTTAGAATTGGTGCATTTTTCAGGAATGGGTACATTTTGAAGAGTAGGTACTTATCTCAAGAAAAGTTATTTTGTTGTACAATAAAACTACTACAACTATTAAGAAAATTTACTTTTTTAAGAAAAGGTACTTCTTTTAAAAAAATTACTTTTTTTAATAAAAGTTACGTTTTGTAAGAAAATTTACTTTTTTAGGCAACGGTTCTTCTTTAAGATACGGGTTTTTTTTTAAGAAAACGTACTTTGTTTAAGAGTATGAATAGGTATTTTTTAAAGAAAATTTCCCTTTTTTAAGAAAAGGCACTTATTTCAGAACATTTTCTTATTTTAAACTTCTTTCACTTTAGCTTTTCTAAATTTACTTTTTATTGGGTTCAAAACTACAATATATACTAAATATTGTGTACAGGCTCCACCTAGAAAACTACCCATTAAACAAGAAATTTTCCAAGATATGTTAGTCTAGACACTAACCAAAGCAAAAGTACCCAATATAGTTGATAATACTGGGTTGTAGCATAATAGTGTTAAAAAAAGTTGTGTATTTCTTTTTATCATTTAGCCCCAATCCCGCAACGTGCGATAAGTAACTTCGTTGCAAAAACACACCAATTGTATTGTTATTGAAATTTGTTGCAATTAATTCCTTGGAAAAAGAGTTGAAATGGAAAAAAATTACAAGTTAATCAAGTGTTAGATTAAAAGTATTTATATAGATTCCAATTAAAACTCAGGGTTGATAAAACTAAGGTTCTTTCTAATTCATCATGAAGCACCAACATTTCCAGTGGCTTTCCAAGGTTTCCGTTCCAACACCTATTATATAAGTATTAAAAAATAAATAAATGGTTTCCCATTACATCCCATGAAGGAACCGGGGAGAACTTCCCACAATCACTGAGCTGTGCGCTTTCCAGTTTTCACTCACTGATTGGGACCTACAGTTTTACACCGATTCCGAACGGTATTTTGAGAATCTTTTTCATGTCTATATACACGATAGTGTCGCCGTCACTATGCGAGGTGACCGCCGCCGAAAGAACAATTTTTTTTTAAGGTGGTCAGCGCAGGGTTCGAACCCAGGATCTCATGTACAAGAGCAGCGCAAACTAACCATTGCACCACCACACTAACCATTGCAGTAATATAAGTATTACTCCATGATTTAAACTTAAGATGACTGACGATAGTTTCGAAGTTTCTGACTGTTGTCGTCAGCGTCTTAACATTCTAGGCCAGTGACCGTTGGCTATAAATACTCAGCGTTGGACGCAAAAGTAGAAACGTTTCTTTAAGTTAACAAAATGCTTCTCGTCAAAGTCCTTTCAATTGTTGTAAATGAAATTTCATTTACCATAAAACATTTTTAATTTAAAATTTTGTAAAAATGTTGTAATTTTATAATCTAATATGGTGTGATTTTTTGTTTGATTCACCGAGACACCCAACAATGAAATAAAAAGCCAGCAGATCTTCAATTATTGAAAACAATGCTTGCAAACATATACATGTTTTCTGCAATATCTTGCTGGGGCCGTTATTTTTCAGCATGTGCAAATAAATTCCTCAAATTATATATTTTATGAACCTACATTTCTCAAAACATGTGGGCTTAAAAAATGTTTGTAATATTTGTGGAGAGTCATAACACGGTGCCACATCGTAGCAGCTTAAATTTTCTTCGTTACAACCACAATTACATCTTCCCTTCCCTTCCCTTCAAGCGCTCCATTTGTTGTCCTTTAATCGTTCCTCATAACAATGACTCTTCGTGATAATTACTTACAAACGCCTTTGAATGCTCATTTCTACGTTTGCCTTATACAGGATGTGTACTGAATGCACCTTAATACCCATATCATATGGACGAATGAGGAGGTATTCCTGTGCGTGTTCCCCTGTCTACATACGTGTGTAGGTAGATTTTTATTACTATCTCGGAAATGAAATATTTTCATGTACGACGGAGTGTGTTCACACATATTTTGCGTGTTTGCATAGAATGAAATTGTACATTTCAGTTTAAGTCTGGAATTTCTCTTGAAAGCGGATCCTTTTTCGCATTTCTTTGTTTGTGTCTTATTAAGGCGATTCAAGCAATTCCACTGGATATGTGCGTGCATGTTGGGTGCACCATACACATGAACAGGTACACCAGGCTTTAGGCCCTAAGTAGTGTTTAAATTTCATAACTGTAAATTTGTTTTTGGTTTCGTCGTTCCCTTCTATCACCATTTATATAACTCAGCATTGTCCTTCCTGCCTTTTGTTGCCCTAACATCGCCTTTGCCAAGTTTAGAATTTCCATGCCATTATTTGTCCCAGCAGCGTCTGTAGGTGCAAAAACATCTGTTACTGTGTGGCATGATTAAAATCTCATGGCAGGGTAACATCTGATACGAATCTTGTCGAGGGTAGCAAACGAAGTCGTCTGTCTTATATTAAATGTCGAGTTTTTATGCTGAATAGCGGTAATTTTAGAACAAAGGGAGTGCTATCACAAAAAGTGTTCCTGCTTTTATTTTCTGGCATCTCAAAGGATGTACATATGTACGCATGTATTGTGTTCGTGTGAAGACCAGGAGGGAGCTCAAAGTATGAGAGTTATAATTTGTGTTGCCAAGTCCCACATCAAAGTTAACGGTATTTCTTTAACACTTCAAAATCAGATTCACGTGGAAAGACGTAGTCCTTATGAAGGAAGCCGTTTTGTGGATGGGAATTACTTTTTTTTTTCATCTTGCATCCTTGTTTGTTAAACAATCCGTTTGAGAAATTTTCTCTTTGCTTCCTTTTCTCTTAATGGGAAAGAATTTAAAAATGTATAAGAGCAATTTGGTTCAAGTGGACAAATTAATACAAATGAAATATGACCATCATTCAGTTTTTTTCGAATTTGGCAGAGATTTGTTAACGGATGCCCTACAGATGCCCTTCCTCTTGCTTTAGTACTTGATTTATCAAGCCAGCGGCGTATTTGTGACAACTGAAAGCAGCGTGTGATGGGATTAGGATTTCTTTGGATTTTATTTTATTCGAATATTCTTCCTATCCATGAAAGTTTTCGGTTGTTCAAATAATGAGAATCTTCGTAAGTAAGTTTCGCAGTTTGACAACTGCTGGGATTGGTCAGAACTGTGATATTTGTAGTTGGCGAAAGACTGCGACATTTTGGTTCAAGGTACATTAGGGTGTCCCAAAAATTTTAATTTTCATGGTTGCTCAAGCTTGACTGGAAGCTTATAGGGTAATGTATTTTTGAAATTTTTTTTCAGATTTTTCGGAAGAGCTTTAGAGGTCGCACGTTGCAATTGCGAACGTCGAGGGAAAAAAACATTTTTGCATTTCAGTAAAATTGTCATAACTTTGGAACGGTAAGACCTCTGGGCTTCGTTTAGGTCATTTTTGAAAGGTAAGAGGTATGGCTATCTTTCAACAAAAAAACATAAGTTACCTGCCATCTGGCTGAGCAAATTGTGGTTATGTTAATGTTTTTCCCATTTTTTTCCGAAAGCTCTTTATCTCGGCGATTTGACTTTTTTCTACTTTTTTTATTGATTCTGAAAGGCCTCTTAAAGACCTTTCCAACAAGCCCAAAACCAAGAAGCTCAGAAGTTAGCAACTTTACCCTACTACCCTCCGACCGCCAATCCGAAAATTTTGAACCCGCTGCCATCTCGCACCCTTGCATTTTCGGACATGGTCATAGTGGACTTAGCTTCATGAAATGAGCCAAGGAATACGCTGGAGAAATTTGTCCGGAACTTCCTGAATCACCCTGTATAGCTTGAGGAAAAAAATTTTTTACTGATGGGACACCCTAGTGTACATTCCCCAATGGAAAAGACGGTGACACCAAGGACATATTCTGTGAGCGCCTAGACGAAGCATACGACCGCTGCCCTGCCCATGACATTAAGATTTTTCTCGAAAAACCGCTTAAAGACAAGCCGTGGCACGATGAAAAGTGTCGTTTGGCAAGTGATGAAAAGAACACTGCACGTACGGCAATGCTTCGGCAGAGCGGTATAAGGAGAAGAGGAGTGAGGAAACTTGTTTCTTTACGAAGAAAAAGAGAAAGAGCGAGAGTGATTAAATGGAGTCTTACAGAAGAAGAATGAATCTGGGCCCCCTTTTGTAGGGTTATCTTTTCACTGATGTGAATAGTATGTTGGGAATATAGAGAGATCACTTGTCTGCTTTTATTGTCCCAGGAGACATCAATATATATGAGGGTACACGCTGAAAAATAACGGTCTCTCTAGCATATTCTCCCAAACTTATTCTGCACGAACCATGTATATGTTTGGAACACACTTCAAACATTCATATGTTTGCAAGTCCCAAACTCACTTGTATTTAAATGTAACCAGTATCATGTTTACTGGCAAACATGTATGCTTTTATATGGAAACATACGCGTTCTTCATCCCAAACATCCATATACTTACGTGGAAGCATTTGCATGTTTTACCCAAACCTGCATATACTTACTTGGAAACATAGGCATGTTTCCACCCAAACATAATAATATTTAGAAACGAATTATTCTAATTATACAATATACATGTAGTATTTATTATAATTAATTTTATCAATATAAGTATAAAATCCACATTAATAAATAATTAAGACAAACAAATTATAAGATTGTCTATACACTCTGAAAAATGTGTTTATTTTTGTTGCTTGGATGCAAATATAACATGTGTTTGGAGCTTGTCGCAAATATAATATACCTGTGCTCAAACGTTACATGGTTGTGATGTTGATGTTGAAATGCACCTGAGTTCGGGACTTGCAAACATATAAATGTTTGAAGTGTGTTCCAAACATATACATGATTCCTGCTGAATATGTTTGGGAGAACATGTTACAGAGGCCCTTTTTTTCAGCGTGTACATATATTTCGCACGTACTGGGAAAAGTTAAAATTTTGTTTAAGCAAAAAAATTTTAACTTTAACAATTTTTAACCGATTCTAAAAATCAAGCCCTAGTTTTAATGACTGGTAAACGTACTTTCAAATTAAAATAAGAAAAATATAGAGTTTCAAATAAAGTATAAGACAATAAAGGCTCCAAATTTGAGAAAATTAAAAAAAAAATTAAAAATTGTAAATATTTTGGATAATATTTTTACATGGGTTTCGTTAACAGTAATATAAACATATACATATATTTGAATAGCTTAACTATTCATGATTCTAAAACCGTTCAAAAATTTAAAATCGGTTTAAAACTGATTTAGTTAAAAAAATATTTTAGTCTGCGAAGTGTTCAAATAACCGTTTTTGCCGATAACTTTAGATTTGGAGGGTGTATTCACAATTCTGAAAATTGAAAACTGATTTACTCTACCACGTGTCATCTTTCTAAAACTATTAAACAATTTAAAACCGGTTTAAAAAAATATTTAAGTCCGTGAAGTCTTCAAAAAACTTTTTTTGCTAATAACTTCAAATTTTGAGGGTACATTCAAAATTATGAAAATTGAAAACTGATTTTCTCTACCAGGTCTACAATTTGCACCAGGTTATTTTAAAAGTATATTAATTTTTTCTATTTTGCATATATATAATCTATATAATCTGTATATATAATGTGGCAAGTTTCACTTTGTTTCATTTTATAAGAGGCTATGATTTTGAGAGCCACTAAAAGATGTTTAAAAACACTTTTGGAATCTAAATCTTTTGCAACAAAATCAGATTTGAAAAATATTTTATATTTTCTTATAGCAAATCCAGAAGGAGTACAGAAAAACTAAAACCATAATAGCTATAATGTACGCATTTATTCAAACTTGTTTCAACTGCCTAATATATTTTTACCCAATAAAATGTTTCTCAATCAACTGGGCATCATCTGTTACATATGGAGGTGGTGTGTGTCAAAGGCACAACATAATTTATCACCCTTAACAAAGGAGTTGTGTTTATGTCACACTGTGAGAACATATTTTCGAAATTATGTATTTCTCTATAGGTTTCTGCTGTAAGGGTTTCTCTTTGATTTTATTTTACAATTTTAATACATTAATATTCCACACATGCATATTCACCCCTGGCGGCGAATACTAAGCAGCAAATATTATCTACGATTATATAAATTATGGTCGGTGGATGGTCCGATAAATTAAAGCCATATCGAAATAAATCAATAGAGATTAAATCGCATTTATAATCCTTTGAAAGACTATATGTTACACGTAGCCACAAGGCGCTAAACTCCAACATCTCATATCTCTAGCAGACCCATTTTGCCGCCATAACTTCCACAACTTTCATGACCACAATAACATGTAATAGCAGGCCACACATAGCATTCCATTCCACTTGGATAGAGCTCCTCCATTGCCCGCAAATGTCCGAAGAAGAGGGGACATAAAATAATCCTATATTTAACAATATATCAAACAGCAAATCTTAATGCTTTTGAAAGTATTTAAGCAGTATGGATTTCTTTTTCTCTTTGTGTTTTTCTAAAGATGAACACAATTTACTTTTAGATATATCGACGGTTATAAGGCTCGCAAAAACACAAAATCCGCATTCAAATGCTAATGATACAAGAGAAGAGATAAATACATTGGCAGTAAATTCACTCGAAAAAATGTGTTAGTAACAACAGCAAAAAAGGCTGCCGACAAAGTAGACTTTGCCTGCTGAAAACAAATGTTTGTTGTTTTGGTAAATATTTTTGTCTGCTACTTCAGCAGGAAATTTTAGCTATTTCTTTTCTATTAGCACATGATCCCAGATTCGAACCCCAACAGAGTAAGACTTTCTTTTTAGAAAAATTTGTTGAAAACTCCTTTTCGGTTATTTTAATATTTTGATATAACTTACAAATTCTTTGTTCTTACCAGGGAGTGGAGCCGTCGATACTATCTGATCACATGACAAGAAAATAGATTGCTGTTACTTCTTATGTCTTTGGCTTAAATCGACGGAAATTCGTACGTCGATAGCTTTTTGATCTATATAGAAATAATCGTTTTGTTGAATTTTTTTAAGGCGCGGCCGTCATAAGTTTGAAAAGACGGAGAAAATCAGCCACCGTTGAAATAAGAAATTAAATAAAATAAATAAGCGCCGTCGTCGCCGCCACCGTCCTTGATTGAAAACTAAGACAGCGGCACGAGTACGGATGGAATTCCGGCACTAGTTTTGAGCAAGTGTTCTTCGACGCTGGATCGTCCACTGCGCAACGTTTTCAGACTGTCATACCGTACAGGTATTTTCCCTACTTGCTGGAAGGTTGCAAATGTCCAGCCGATCCCCAACAATGGAGAAGCTACTAATCCCGATAACTACCGGCCAATTGCGATATGTTATACGCTCTCAAAAGTGATGGAGACCATGATAAATTTGGTGAATTATCTGGAACTTAATAGTCTACTCAGTGATCGTCAGTATTGGTTTCGCAGAAACCGTTCAACTGGCGACCTGATGGCGTTGCTCACGGAACAGTGAAGTCGATCCGTGTATAGACTGGGTGAGAGCAAAATAGTGGTCTTAGATATTTGTTTGGCACCAGCCACTCATATCAAAGGTTAATTTTTTTGGTTTAGGTAGAAACTTCTCTCGATTTATTTCCAGGTTTCTTGGAGACCGCTCCATACGAGTTGTAATAGACGGTATCTCTTCCGATGTGTATACAATTAATGCGGGTGTACCTCAATGCTCTGTGCTTACTCCCTCTCTTTTTCCTATTTTCATCAACGACCTTCTGGATCGGACTACCAATTCCATCTACTCCTTCGCTGATGATAGTATGTCACTCATATTCGTTCGAGCTTCGACCCAATCTTTCCGTAGTGCAAGGAAAGAGACAAACAATGAATGACACCCTTAATCATGACTGGCATCTGAATAGTGAGTGGGGCAGGGAAAACCGAGTCGAATTTAATGCACAGTATTGCAGAATATCGCACAAGCACACTGGTGGCTCGACCCTGCCTATGATTTCAATGGGTGGTTTAGATGTTGGTGAATCGGAAGCTCTTGATGTTCTGGGCATGAAGATACAATGTGACATTCGTTGGAATAATCAAACATTTTCAACGTGTCGAAAGTAACATTCAAGTGTCTGGGCTTTTTAAAGCGGTGTAAAAACTTTTTCACCCCACCCGATCTCCTCAATATCTACACCACGTATATTCGGCCAAAAATGGAATTCAACTCTCATATTTGGACTGGGGCTCCAGCGTCCAACTTGGAGCTTCTAGACCTCGTGCAAAAGAGAGCGTTGAAGCTGGTATGCGACAGCAGTGTATCCAGAACTGTTGCTTTCTTGGAGCATCGACGAAATGTTAGCGATGTCTCTGTATTTCGGAGGTATTTTCATGGAAAGTGTTCCGCCGAGTTACATGGTCTCATTCCAAAAGTTAGGGTATTTAACAGTACGACGCGGTTTTCAAGTAAATAAAATAAATGGTTTCCCATTACATCCCATGAAGGAATCGGGGAGAGCTTTTCACAACCAGTGGGCTGTGCGCTTTCTAGTTTTATACTCACTGATTGGGACCCACAGTTTTACACCGCTTCCGAACGGTATTTTTGAGAAGCATTTTCATGGCTAAATACTCGATAGTGTCGCCGTCACTATGCGAGGTGACCGCCGTCGAAAGAAATTTTAAGGTGGCCAGAGCAGGGATCGAACCCGGGATCTCAAGTACGAGAGGCGCGCACACTACCCATTGCACCACCGACGGCCACCAAGTAAGTAAACTCAAGTAAAACTCATCACTTTTCTGTATCCTGGCCGTTGGATCGAACTGCGCATTACAGAAACAATTCGTTCTTCAGCCGAATAGTCCGTATGTGGAATAAGCTTCCGGCAAGTGTATTCCCCACTTCATACAACATCAGAAAGTTTAAGACAAACATTAACAAGTACTTCTATCTCTTTCCGCCTACTCGTATCCCCTTTTCCTAAGTCCAATGCAATGCACTGCATGTATAGGGGACATCCCCTGAGTGTTGGTCTTCGCGAAAAAAAATATCCGAGGTCTCCCAATCCCATAGCTTATTTTTATAGAATTCCACCTTGAAAAAAAAATGGTTTTCCCTTTACATCCCATGAAGGGATTGGGGAGAACTTCTTTACGCGCACTGATTGGGACCTACAGTTTTACACCGCTTCCGAAAGGTATTTTGAGAAGCTTTTTTCATGGCGAAGTATTCGATAGTGTTGCCATCAAAGGAAATGTAAGGTGATCAGAGCAGGGATCGAAGCCGCGTTTTCATGCACAAGAGCCGTGCACACTAGCCACTGGAACATCGACAGCCACAGCACGGAGTCCTACGAGTACTAAATTCGATTCGCTTGACCTCATTCAGTAACCAAATGCGGAAGGATATGGCCGACGATCAAACGAAAATTAATGCCAATCATTGTTACCACTGGTCGTCGGTGGTGCAATTAGAACGTGGGTAATATCCCTACTCTGATCATCTTATATTTCTGTCAACGATGGTCACTTCGCCTACTGAAGGTGACGCTATCCAGAAATTGATCATGAAATAGTTCCGCAACCGGGATGCTTGCAAAAGTAGTTTATACAAATCAATACCATAATAGTGCATCCAAGGCAGAGTAAATTCAGATCCAGAATCAAGCGCTTATTCATTATGCAGGAACCATGTAAAGGGTGTCCCTAAATTTACGCAGCATTTAAATTTGCTGCTATAGACGTAGAAAAGAGTTGGCAACCCTAAAAAAAACAGCTGACAGCTGACAGTTCAGGGTTAATAAAAATGGCAAATTACACGACAGAACAGCGTGTCTTCATTATTGAACAATATTTCAAAAGTAATGAAAGTTTTGCGGTCGCAATTACTGGTGTTCTGGTGTTACTGGTGTTCGATATCGCGACCACATGTCATACAGCTCGGGAGAGTCTTTAATTACTGCAAGAGACATTTTCAGGTCGCGTGTTTGCTCGATTTGGTGACCAGAACTGGCCCCCAAGATCGTGTGATCTAACTCCATTAGATTTTTTTTATGGGGTTTTTTAAAATCACAGGTCTATGTTAACAAGCCCACAACCACTCGTGCTTTAAAGGAGGAGATTCATCGTTGCATCAACGAAATTCGACCAGATTTATGCAGAAAAGTCATGGAAAAGTTCGACAAACGAATACGTATGTGTATTGAAAGCCGTGAAGGCCATTTGCCAGATGTTTTATTCCATAAATAACCCTATCCTATGTACTTTACGATTCAATACAAATATTACCATAAGAAGAATAAAAACTTTGTTTTCTATTCAATTCAAATGTTGCGTGAATTTTGGGACACCCTTTATATGTTTGGAATATACACATACTTACGTGCAAGTATTGTTTTCATGGATTGAAGATCTGGTGCTTTGTTATTGCTTTGCTCAATCACGTCATGCCAAAAAAGTACAAGATCTTCAGCAGTTTTCCACAAATAAAGCCATATATCGGTAACAAGAACATACACTGAGAGAATTATCTTCACAATAACTATGAATTTCTTCATAGATTCTATGAAATGTTTCATTATTTTTCAGCCAAAGAAACATTTCTTCTTTCATAGATTCCATGAAATTAAATTTATTAAATTTTTCATGAAAACTTAACAAATCTTTCATGGAATTTATGAATGTTTCATAGATTTTATGAATCATTTTCATGGAGAGAGGGGGTGAGAATCATGGGGAGTAATAACGATTGCTTATTGTGTTTGTAACGATTATTCGTTTTTATCGCGCAAAGAGAAATACGAAAATATGTGGTGTTGCTGTTTATGTCATGCAAAAACAACAAAGAGTAAGCAAGACCAGAATCGTAACAAAATACCACGTTAGAAAGATAATAATTTCTATGTTGCCGGCTCCAACTCTGATGTAACACCAAACTAATCTTTGCTCATTAAGTGTATAAAAAATTCTAACAAATTTCTTTTTATGAAAACTTCATAACAATAATAAAATGATTTCATACAATTATTGAAGAATTTTTTATGCAACTTTTCTATGAGCGCGTTCGTAAATTTTGCAAAATTCATAATGTTTTATTGATAGGATCTATGAATTCTATGAAAAACTTTATAGGATTAATGAAGAATTGTTAATGAAGAATGTTTCATTAATATTATGAAGAAAATTCTTTCAGTGCATATTATAACATAATAATTATGTCTCCAACATTTAATATTGAATAGCAAACACAATGTGTTTGGACACAAGTGTACTATGTTTGTGACAAGCTACAATCACCTTATAGTTGCATCCAAACAATAACAAAAGACGGAGATTTCAGCGTGTACAAACTCCGAATTAAGTTTCCTTATGCGAAGTGTATATCGTTCGAAGGTCACTAAGTATTATAAACTTTATGTCATTATTCCAACAACTTTTTTGTTTGAGTGTTGTTTGCATGGTACACAGTAAAAAACACATTAAGTATACCAACAAAAGCTCGACTTATGTTATTTTAATACCTTAATACACCGACGAAAATTGTGAATACTCAAACCTAAACTTCTATTCAAATAACTTTATGACCATACGATGGATTGAAACGGAAAAATGCTTCCCACAGAAACCGAAACAATAGACGGGCAATACAAATATTTTCTTTCAAATTGCAATCTATCACAATGTGAGATTCGGAAACAGAGACTGCTGAAAACTTAAAATAAAACTAACAATAATACTGTGTGTGATTAGTGCAGTAAAAAATCTATATTGAGTGAAACCAATTGATCTCGTGTGATGTTGATACGACCGACGAGTCCAATGGCAACGTTATTAAATATTTGGCCACAAAGTTGTGCTGGGAAATCAAAAGGCCTTAGCTGTTTGAGGGAGAAGTTCAAACAAAAGATTTTAAAATTTCCGTTCAACGTCCGTTCAAGACCGAAATGTAAAGGATCCTTAGATGATTGTTAACATTCAAAATTTAACAAATAATTAATTTATAAAAGCCATTTGCTGCTTTTATCCCACTTATACAAATTTAATTATTATTTTGTAAACTATACAACATGAAGGAAGACAGTTATTTGCTTGAAAGCGTTTATAGAACTCCTAAAGTGGATGAGGGTATTTGAAAAACAATTTTAATTTTATTATTTCCAAACTTTTAGATTTAATTAAAATTGTCGTATGTAGACCAACCCCTATTTAAGGGATATAAAGTGGATGCAAGTGCAAAGAGTTGTGAGAAACTAAATAATGATTTCAAAAGGGTTCACTGAACGAAGACTTCGTTGACACTGCATTACTTCAGCTTTGATGTGTTTGATACTTTGATAACGTAAATTATTTAGAAGAGCCTTTCAGATGATATAATTTCAAAACTATTACACTGCGGAAATTAAAACAAAATACTTGAGCGGAGTTAATGGCCGTCGGTGGTGCAATGGTAGTGTGCGCGGCTCGTGTGCATGAGGACGTAGGTTCGATTTGTCTTATTTCGTTGTTTGGTTTCAAACATAAAGTGTTTGTAGATTGTTGCAAATATAGAATACTTGTGTGCAAACACGTTGTGTTTGCTATTCAATATAACATGTCTCGGACACAATAATTAAAATAATTAAATTTATTTGCGACCCAAATGTGGATTTGTTTATTGATAACTGCTGAAAACAAAACGTGACAGACTATAAAGAGACATAAAGCAGCAGATCTTCAATTCACGAAAACAATGCTTGCAAACATGTACATGGTTCCTGCAATATGTTACTGGGACCGATATTTTACAGCGTGCAATTTTGTTTATTAAAGTGTTTACTGATATTTTGATTTTTACAGGCTTTGGATTTTACACCTAGTGGGAGGTTATTTCGACAAACCTTCTTCGGCAATCGCTGTTCACGCTACAAATGTTGCCAGCAAGACGGATTACGGATAAACCGAACCAGCATCGGAACTCTGTAACTATTTAACTATACAAATCAGTAGTTAAATTATCAAAATTCATAAAATTTTAATACAATATTTTCGAATTCTGTCAATTTAGCTAAACATTTTTATCGTTAAAAATTTACAGAATTCCGGTGTAGGTGGAAGTTATAGACCGCCAAAACCCGTAACAACTACGACCAGAGTAAACAAATGTCTATGTCACCATCATTATAGGTCAAACAACTAAAGATACTGATTGATTCATAGGATCAAAAATAGGGTAAAACTGTTTTTCCCACTTATGTAAGTCCTTCAACTGACTTGGCGTGATTAATTATCTAAATTCAAATTCCCGGTGAGCAGATATGTACCAATGGTCTTGTTGAAACCCTTAGTAGATTCGGCAAAGTGTCCAACACTTATCTGGTTAAGTCTAGAAGAAATATTAGAAATAGGATGTATCACTGGTGTAGAGACCATACAAGTTTGCGGTATCTTCAGATCAATTTCTATAAAAAAAAACATCTGCCACTTTAAGCCTTCGTCTGGTAAAGAGGTCTCCCAAGAGCTAACCCAAGAGCTGTGGGTTGTCAACTGCATTTACGGTTATGGGTTGAAGGCCAAGGGCTTACAAGACAATAATCACACCCGGCGTAAGCATTCCCAGACCTTGCATTGTGATCGAAAAGGAGCTAAATATGCTCCTGTTAACGGGATATAAAGACAGAGACAACGTTTCGGTCAGCCTGGAACTGCAAGGATCCAATATTTGGTTGGTCGCATCTTACATGAATTAAAGCAAATAAATAGTTTACCATTTCATCCCATGAACTGACTGGGGAGAGCTTCTCACAATCAGTGAGCTGTACGGTTTGTGGTTTTACAGTTTCTGATTGGGACATACGGTTTTACACCTATACCGAATGGTATTTTGAGGACCTTTTTCATGACTAATTACTCGACAGTATCGACGTCACTAATCGAGGAGACCGTGGTCGACTGAAATGAAAAGTGGTCAGAGTAGGTATCGAAACCACGTTCTAATGCTAAAGAGCCGCGCAGTCTAGCCATTGCACCACCGATAACCTCTAATCTTATAAGCGCCGTTATAAAACGGGGCCACGAACATAAACCCCGGGGGTAAAATACCACTTACCATTTCAATTATCCTAAACTCAACATCTGCCAAGGACTGCCACATATCTCTAATGAGGTGGCCCAGCAGTTAGATGTTCACATCATATGGAGGCCATAATATTCAAGGGAACTGCAGTGCCCATGAGCTTGCGAGACAGTTTTTACCTGAACTGTAATATATTCGCATGCCCCTAGCGACATGTCCTTCAAGAACTCTACTATATGATTGTTCTGGGGATGTGGACGATGGCCACAGATTGTGTATGCTCAAGACAAATCAGACAGATAGTGGATAGGAGGGTATCCATGAAGCTTCTACCTCCAGTCAGGTCCAAGGTAACAGTGCTTGTTTAAGTTTTGACGGGACATTGTCTGATTAGTAGACATGAGTCGAGACTAAAGGTCAGGTCATATTATTTCTGTAAAAGCTATAACGATGAGGGAGAGGAAGAATTCACCGAACATCTTCTCTCAGATAGGCGAGAGAGAGAAGGTCCAGTAGGATTTCGTCATCCTTATTGGGGTAGTGTTAGTGATGGTGATGGTGATATTGATAGTGATAGTGATAGTGATAGTGATAGTGATAGTGATAGTGATAGTGATAGTGATAGTGATAGTGATAGTGATAGTGATAGTGATAGTGATAGTGATAGTGATAGTGATAGTGATAGTGATAGTGATAGTGATAGTGATAGTGATAGTGATAGTGATAGTGATAGTGATAGTGATAGTGATAGTGATAGTGATAGTGATAGTGATAGTGATAGTGATAGTGATAGTGATAGTGATAGTGATAGTGATAGTGATAGTGATAGTGATAGTGATAGTGATAGTGATAGTGATAGTGATAGTGATAGTGATAGTGATAGTGATAGTGATAGTGATAGTGATAGTGATAGTGATAGTGATAGTGATAGTGATAGTGATAGTGATAGTGATAGTGATAGTGATAGTGATAGTGATAGTGATAGTGATAGTGATAGTGATAGTGATAGTGATAGTGATAGTGATAGTGATAGTGATAGTGATAGTGATAGTGATAGTGATAGTGATAGTGGTAGTGATAGTGATCTGGTGTCATTTCTCCTCGGTTTATTTAGGCTACTTTACTCCTTGCGAAACAAAAAGAAGATCGCCCGGTGGTCGCTGTGGGTGTAATGTTCACTAACCCTCCAGCCATCGATTATTCACGTCAGGGAACTGCTCAGCAACGTAAGATCAATTACAGATCCTTTACCAGGGGCTCCGAAGGTAAATATATCTGCTTCTTTAGCCAGCACTATGTCACCGTTTGAAATGGCTTCCAAAAGGGCTTTGTCCCTTTTGTTCGTTCTTCTAATTCCCCATTCAACTACCCTAATAATTAAAGTCACCCGCTATGATGTTCGGCTTATGTTCTGCAGTATCTCTGATTATTTTGTCCTACATGCGCTTAAATTCTCCCAGAGATGCGCTAGGTGGGCTTTAACAGCTGTGTATGTATATTCCACCGATTTTCGCTCTGACAATACCATCTTCCGAGTTTTCAGCCACACCTTCTATTGCGCGGTTTCGACATGTCCATGTCGCCATATGCTCTTTTTTATGAGTTACCCAAACGCTGCTATCCAGGTTTCTATACTGATCACATGTGATGGCGGGCGACATCAACACCAGTCTCGCAGATTGCCCGCAAAAGCAGGTCCTGTGCCGCCTGACAATAGCTTAGGTTAAGTTCACTAATCCCGAAGGTGGAAACATGGATCAAAATGAGTCACAGGGAAGTGAAGTATCACCTAACCCCCCTAACCCAGTTTTTCACAGGCCATGGACGATTTAGGAACTACCTATTGAAGTATGGACACGATACCTAACCGATGTGTCCAAATTGCCCTGATATGGAAGAAGATGCAGAGCATTTTATCTTTAGTAGCCCAAGATTTCAAGAAAATCGGAACAACGTGATTATCTATGACCTCAGTTATGAAGAAGCTGCGCATAGAAGAAGTACGAAAGGCAAGCAAAATGAAGTAGCTTAAATGGCATACCAGCCCCGCAAATTAATACTGTCACAGCTAATCCCGCGGGGAGAGTGGTGGAGACTTGGGAAGGCCATTTGATGAGTAGGCGGCACAAATGTTCTGAATCTCACATAATGAACTTGTTCATAAATTGTCGAAGATTTGCGCGCCCCAAGTGATTGTAACGGTAATAGTGATAATCCACAGAAATACATGAGTGTATCACCCAGTAACGTACGCAGGATTTTATTTCAAGGGGGGGCACAATTTGATATTTAGGTCGAAAAATTGCACTAAATTCAAAAATCAGCTATTAAAGAAATAATAGAAGTCTTCCTGAAATATTCTCATTTTACCACCTAATAGGAAGTTTATAGCAAAATCAAATTGACTATCTTAGCGCTATCCTCATCGGGCTCAGTATCATAGTAATCCTGCATAATTTCGTGTTGATCGTCGCAATTATGATGCGATCAGATGTAGTCCTATCCTTGAATAGAGTGAATCTTGGCTTGGGTGTAAAAATAATAAGACCGACCTCGTTGCTGGATTGTGTCTCATTGCCTGAGTGTGTAAAGCAGTGGCCAGATGATAACTATTAAACCAAAGTGTTAAGATCCGAGTTGCAGATTTTTCTGAGAAAGTTCTTACATTCCAGGTCCGGGATTCCATAGTTCGGTAATTAAATTGACAAAATTCGGAAATTTTATGTTGAAATTTTATGAATTTTTAAAATTTAATTACCGATTTTTATCGTTAAAAAGTTAAATAGTTTGAAAAGATAAATTGTTTTAAGCGAAAAGTCGTTGTCGAGGAGGGATTTTTGTTGTTAGAATTTGTTGATGTTTCTGTAATTATTTCGCTGTTAGATGGGTTATTCATTAGACCACCGCATCCGTTCGTAGAGCTGGGGCTTCCAACACCTCTAGCTTTAGTTATAGCAAATATGTTGGGTGGTTGTATTGTGTTATTTCCTTAAACGTATTGGTGTTGTTATGATTTGTTATACACCCACAGAAAAACTAACCGAATTAACTGCAACCGAATCTAGAGGTTGGCACAATCACATTAGACGTCATCGCATTAGATGTCGTCACAACCGCATTAGTGTTTGTCACAACCTTTGCTTCAACCGAATTTTAGTTGTGGGGACTAAATTCAGTCGCGACAACGTTAATTCGTTTGTGGCAACTGCAAATTGGTGACACCAGTGGAATTTACCGAATTAGCTGCAACTGAATTTAGAGGTTGCCACAATCACGTTAGACGTCATCGCATTAGATGTCGTCACAACCGCATTGGAGTTTGTCAGTCCGCATTGGAACTAAATTCAGTCGCGACAACGTTAATTCGTGTGTGGCAACTGCAAATTGGTGACACCAGTGGAATTTACCAAATTAGCTGCAACCGAATCTAGAGGTTGCCACAATAACATTAGACGTCATCAGATTAGATGTCGTCATAACCGCTTTAGAGTTTGTCACAACCTTCAATTTGCTTCAACCCAATTTCAGTTGTGGGAACTAAATTCAGTCGTGACAACGTTAATTCGGTTGTGGCAACTGCAAATTGGTGACACCAGTGGAATTTACCAAATTAGCTACAACCGAATTTAGAGGTTGCCACAATCACATTAGATGAAATCGCATTAGATGTCGTCACAACCGCATTAGTGTTTGTCACAACCTATTAGAGGTTGCTTCAACCGAATTTTAGTTGTGGAAACTAAATTCAGTCGTGATAACGTTAATGCGGTTGCGGCAACTGCAAATTGGTGGCAACAGTCGATTTTACGTTTGCTACATATAACCTCTTTTCAAACAATTAGTTCTGTGATCTTCTGATCTCCTTCCTCTGACTTTAGGATTATGACCAAAAGCTATTGACATAATGAGAAATATTGTATCCCTCATGTACGGTTTATATTTTTAGATCCACTGATGGAAGCTTATCGTTTTCCAGAAATTGCGAATGTAATTTCATGCCTCATTACTCGACAGTGTCACCTCCCCATCTCTTTTTAGGGTACCCATAGGCAAAACGACGAGTGGTAGTCAGTGTGGGAATAAAACCAGCATTCTCATGCATAAGTGTCGCAAATGCTAACCACTGCACCACCGACAATAGGGGATTAACTCTATTACACCATTGCATACAAATCATTCAACTATGAAGGGTAATAAATTGACACAGTCTATTCAGTGTATTTACTTACATTTCCAGTTGATTCCATTAATTATCCCTTTAGGAAAACTTAGACATGTACTCCAACCTTGCCTGCCTTTGAAAAAATATGCTTTATTTGCAGAATTTCAATTCCATCGAGAGATAGAGATGGAAACATAAAATTAATGAGTTCTATTTACATTTTGCCATTATTATGTATATTTTTTATGCGCTTAATAGTCAAACCATGAAACCAACTCCCTCTTTTCACAATTCGATTAAATGTCTATGGAGAGAGAGAGACCACCGCTGTCCTTCCCCCGTATTTCGTTACGCATGAATTACGATTTTTAGTCCCGGGGAAAAAATAAAACAAAACCAGAAAATGGTACTATTCGTGCTCTAAACGAAAACAATCAATTATACGAAATCTGTATTATTTTTTTGCGCCAGAACTTTTTGAAACACAACAAAAAGAAGATCATCATAATGTACGTCCTCAATTTATATACCTCCCCTACCAAAATCGAACACAATAATGACAGCAGCAACAATAACACAGGGGTAAGCGCAGAGAAGAGTGCGAGATGGGAAGGGGGAACAAAGTGTAGAAGAAATAAAATCCTCCTCATACTCGTACGTAATCCAATTCATGCTGTGCTCATTTTGCACGCATCAATAAAATCATCATCATCATCGCCATCTCAGTCACCGTCACAATAGTCACTATCAACGCCAGCCATTGCCATGGTCTCCCTGACTGTCCGTCCTCATTGGAACCGGCAAACACCACAAGTTTGCGTCTCTAACGACCAGAGCCAAACGCTCGAAAACAAAAGAATCCCTCCTCATTCGCACGACCAACTCAAATTGCCAACGCTGTCGCTGCTGGTATGAGCTGAATTAAGTCGAAAGAATAATAATAAATCCAACAAGTAAACATAATTTATAATTTACTTGAAGTTCTTTTACAAACAATAATCATCCGCATCCCTAGATACAATCGTTGGTTGGCTGGGTTGGTGCTCGTATTCAGCAGAACACAATTTACACAACAACAACATGATGCCTGATTTTGAAGAAAAAAATAAAATAAAAATAATGATGAAGAAGAAACAATAAAAACAATTCCAGCAGGAACGGGAGTATAATCTCATGTTTCGCACAATCCTCATAAACTTCCCAACAAACTGCAGCATTGGAAATGTGTCACTTTAGAAACAAAAACAACTGAAACCAAATCCGCTCTCTACAATCTGTTGTCCTTCGAATGAGAATGGGAAATTTACGCGCTCTTGGCTCTATGTGTGTGTGTGTGCCTGCATGTCGTTGAGGACAACCTGCTCATACCTGCTGTTAATGCCTGTCGTCGTCTTATTGCTTTCCTATCTTTACCCACTCAATCTCAATCTCGGGACTTGCAAACTTTTCAGATAACAGAAATTCAATGAGAGATAGAGAGATAGCACTCGCAGTTACAGGATTACAAGTGTTTTAGTATGGTGTCGCCTAACATCTGCTTTTGCACTTGTGTGAGTTGTTTTTGAAACTACACTCACTCACACATACACTGTAAATTATTGACAGTCATATTCTCTCGCAGGATGCCATTTGTTATCCTTGCCGCCAGCCATCAATTGCGGCAAACATCTTTCATGGGTTTATGTTGTTCTTGTTTATCTTCTCTAGTTTATTTCAAACATCAATCATAATGAAATATTGGCGTTATCTGTTTGCTTAAGGATCTAAGGAGGATTTCTATGCATTCGTTTTTCTCACTTCTCTGTCTCTCTCTCTCTCGCACTCTCTGTCACACTAAAAGGAAATGGAGATTTTGATACGGGAAAATATAGCAGACACTTCAACAGGTGATGTCGTTTTGTTGTGCTGCTTGATGATGACGTATGTTTTTAATAATGAATCCTGCGAGGTTTTCACTCGCGATTGGCTCAACATATGGGTTTCAAGAATTAAAATATTGCAAATATGTTTGAATGATCCACAGTATTAGGAGGATTATTATTATTTAAAGAACATTAGAAGAGGTGACTGTGAAGTATAATGTGCGAAAGACTAAAACCAATTATCGCTGACCTGATTGGACCATACCAGTGTGGCTTTAGGCCTGGGAAATCGACAACTGACCAGATTTTCACGCTACGCCAAATCCTGGGGAACCGAAAAAACCGTTTCCCATTACATCCCATGAAGGGATTGTGGAGAGCTTCTCACAACCAGTGAGCTGTGCGCTTTTAAATTGTTTCCTCGCTGATTGGGACCTACAGTTTTACACCGGTTCCGAATGGTATTTTGAGAAGCTTTTTCACGGCTAAGTACTCGATAGTGTCGCCATCACTAAGCGAGGAAGCCATCACATCTCGAAGGATATGTAAGGTGGTCAGAGAAGGGATTGAACCCCCGTACTCATGCACAAGAGCCGCGTATACGAGCCATTGCACCACCTACGGCCTGAAGAGCACCCACGAAAACAAATCGACACCTGTCATCTATTTGTCGATTATAAGGCAGCCTTCGATTTCCTGATACGGGAAAAGCTCTACGAAGCAATGCCTGAGCTTGGTATTCCTGCAAAACAGGATGACCTTGACGAACACAAAATCCGCAGTGAAAGTTGGTTAGGATCTTCTCGAACTATTCGAAACTTAGCGAGGACTCAGGCAAGGCGATGCTCTATCGTGTGATCTCTTTAACATCTTAATGTAGATCATTATGAAAAAAGCTGCAGTCAATATGAATAAAACCATCAGCAGCAAAAGTCACAAGCTGCTCGCGCATGATGATGATATAGATATCGTTGGGCGCACAATGAGAGAAGTTACTGCGGAATGAGTAAGCAAAAGTGGGTCTGACAGTAAATGAGGACAAGACAAAATTAATGGTTTCCACGAGCAGGGCCTCCATGCGATTAGACCAAAGCGTGAACGTTGATAACCGTTGTAATTTCGAGGTGGTGGACAAATTTATATACCTCGGATGTGCCGTAAACAAGAACAACAACGTCAGCCTTGAGATCAAGCGGAGAATTGTGCTTGCGAATAGATGTTATTTTGGTCGAAGCGGACACTTTGGAGGTAAAGCACTCTCTCGAGTAACAAAACTCCAACTATACCAGACTCTCATACAACCTGTCTTGCTTTATGGCGCAGAATCCTGCTTCTTATCGCAAGCAGACGAAACAACTCTAGGAGTATTCGGGAGAAATAAATAAATAGTTTCCCATTACATCCCATGAAGGGAGAGAGGAGAGCTTCTCACAATCAGTGACCTGTCCTGTCCGGTTTATAGTTTGATACTCACTGATTGGGACTTACAGTTTTACACCGGTTGATAAGCTTTTTCATGGCTAAGTACTCGATAGTGTCGCCATCACTAAGCGAGGTGAACGTCGTCGAAAGAAATGTAAGGTGGCCAGAGCAGGGATCGAACCCACGTTCTCATGTACAAGAGTCGTGCACACTGACCATTGCACCACCGATGGCCGCCTTCCAGAGAACAATACTCCGAAAAATGTATGGCCCTGTAGTGCACAACGTCGAGTACCGGCGAAGAATGAACCATGAGCTATATTCCGACATTGCGCCGAATTGTAAAAGCAAGACTCCGCTGGAGGGATCAGGTTGACGAATCCCTTCGAACACTTGGTATTACCAACTAGAAAGATAAAGTAAAATATCGAACTGTTTGGCGAAATACTGAATCTTCATTCTGTAAGGTCCGTGACCTCCCGGGGTTGTTCGAAACCGGATAAGTCATTGATAACTTGGAAGCCACAATTGTTCGTGTTATTCGTGACGTACGGCCAGCAACGATCGAAAAGTGGCCCAAAATTGCACGTCCAGTATGCCGCCTTGAACAGCCGCAGTGGCCTTATGCCCGAAATCATTTTCAAATGTTAATACAAAAATCTAAAATATTAAACACAAATATTTGATAAAAATTAAATTTTTTGTGATATTTTTTGCAATTTCAATTTCAAAAAACGAAAATGGTTTTCCGTTACATCAGGGAGAGCTTCTCCCAACCAGTGAGCTGAGCGCGTTCTAGTGTTACTCTTACTGATTGGGACCTATAGTTTTACACCGGTTCCGAACGGCGCGATTCTATCGCGCGAAAAACAACATCGTTTTGTACAACCGTACAACAGTACATACTTAACACTGCAATTCAATATTTGCAATTTCGTCTTTTCCGATATTCTTTTATTGCGCCAGATTTTGTGCAGGTTTAGGAATGTCACACGGGCCTTATTTATTCGATTACCTATGTATATCCGCTGCGTAGCCACCATCCTTGGTAATATTGCATCGTGAATATTCGATTCATTTACGTGTTCAATTAACCAATTAACGCACCATCAAATGTGAGTGGAGTATTGCGTTCTGTTCGAAATTGTGGGTTTCGTGATTCCTGACAGTATTTCGTCAGGTGTTGTAATTTTAAATATTGCGTAATGAGATTATTTAATTATATAAATTACAAGTTAGCAGAAAATATATATCTGATTGCTCAACGATTCAAGAAACGTGAAGTTGTTCGCATCGAGGTGCACGATTTACCTGTGAATGCATATTACAAGTAAACTGAAAACCGATGTAAAATAAATTAAAATTGCTATAACAACATGTTTATTCTCATCAAACATAACATGTTTATGGCATTCAAATTATATTTTTGCGAGCAAATATATTGTATATCCCAGTGGATATTATATAGTTCGCGTCAAACACAATGTGCTCGTGAGCAACAATATATATGCTTGGAACGAAATATATTATATCATGTTCTATTTATTGTAATTGGCTTTAAAAATAATATGTGCATTACAATTTTTTTTTGGCAAACATATTGTATTTAAGGTCATATTTAATTATAACAAGTAAAAGTGTTAAATTCGGCTGTGCCGAATCTTTGATACCCTCCACCTTAGTGTTAACCAGCAAAATATTAAATTTTAAAATGGACCTTTTTTAAGAAAATGTACTTTTTAAAAAAAATAAAAATAAGTTACTTGTTCACAAATGCAATTACTTGTTCACAAATGCTCACAAATGCAGGATGCTCACAAATGCTCACAAATGCATTGCTCACAATGCTCAAATGCTCACATTGAAAATGTACTTAAGAAAATGTACTTTGAAATGTACTTTGAAATGTACTTTGAAATGTACTTAATGTACTTAATGTACTTTGAAATGTACTTTGAAATGTATGTACATTTGTTAAGTACATTTCCTAAGTACTTAAGAAGAAATGTACTTAGAAGAAATGTACTTAAGAAATGTACTTAAGAAATGTACTTAAGAAAGAAATGTACTTAAGAAATGTACTTAAGAAATCATCTTAAGAAATGTACTTAATGCAATGTACTTAAGAAATGTACTTTGAAATGTACTTAATGTACTTAATGTAGTTTGAAATGTACTTTGAAATGTACTTAAGAAATATACTTTTTTTTAAGAAAATGTACTTTTTTAAAAAAAATAAAAATAAGTTACTTGTTCACAAGTAAAATAAAAAAGCATTTTTTAAAATAAAAAAGCATTTTTTGAAGAACTGTTAAAAAAAAAAACAAGCTGGGACGAGAGTTGAACCAACAACCCTCAGACTCCAACGCGCAACCCTTTACCCATCAGGCCACAGCGACCTTAGATGAAGTGTGACAAAATTCATATAATGAAAGTACATCTAAACATTCTAAAGTACTTACCTATTATAAAGAACAACAAAGATTTTCAACATGGAAATTCACCACACGGCAAAAGGAGTAGTTTAGTATAAAACTACAAAAATTAATGTGAAAATTTTATGAGTTTTTTTACGTTTCCAATCATAAAATTTTTTCCAATGGACCAATTTCGCTGATTTTCAATACCAAACTGCTCAGGAATACGTGGAACATTCTGGCCAAAAACCAAACCGCGTTATCGCCGATTGAAGTCGTGAGAATGTTTTCAACAGACGGACATGGCTATATCGACTCCGGTTGTTATAAGGATCAATAATATATTTACTTTATGGGGTCGCAAAGCCTTATTTCTATATGTTACAATCAGAATGACAAACTGATATATACCCTCTATCAGTTACAGTGGAGGGTATAAAAATGTTTATATCGTCTTTCTCCCAACGTTTGATTACATATGCTTAAACTAGATATTCTTTTCTGGATAACAACATATATACAACATGTGCTGTGGTTAATGAGATATCTTTTATCCACGTCAACTTGTTCTGTTTTGATTACAAATACAAACCCATTTATTTAAATGAAATTTTAAAATTGATTTAAGGAAAAGCTGTCACGCATTTTATTACCTTCATTGATATGCATTTGAGTATTTCAACCCTTTTAATTTTCCGAAATATTTCTATTACTTTTATATTCCTTCTCTAGGGTTTTACGTTATACAATTTATTTATATCGTTTTTGTATTCGACACATCAATTAAAAATGATTCGAAAACAAAACTGAAGCTGAACATCAGCATTTCATCTCTGTTGTAGGTTATCGCTTAACATTGATTCATGGGATTCCTTTTGCGTCGTCTTCCTTGAAGAAACACCAGTAAACACCGAACCCCATTTAACAAGAAACAATTCTAAAGTGATGATGAAACTCTAAATTTAAAATGTATAAATTCAATTTATCCCAGATAGTGGGGCCAGGTAAATTGATGAAGGTTTGAAATTCAAAACACGTTTTAACGTTTTCCTTGTACTCATCCTTGTGGGGCTCTAGTAGGTACAACTCCATATTCGCAGGGAATATGATTAAGTGTGATACGCATTGGAATAGCAAGAGATAAGAAACGTTCATGTTACTCGCACAACTATGGACGTTAGTACAAATAAGGAACAGCCTCAAAAGGAGGTTATAGAAATGTATAAGTCACATAAGACTAGTTGGGTTGCAGGAAGTTAAGAATTTGGGTCGTTGAGAGACGGTTATATGTGTTTGTACAATAATAGAGTGTATCGTATTTTTAATTTTGTTTTTGTGATTTAATCAAAAGTTGCCCGATACACATGTCAAAAATGCAAAAAAATATACAAAATAGAGAACCTACATCATAGAGTAATGACGTACAGAGTAGCCAACTCTCTCAGTAAATTGATGACATTTGGTGTGTTGCAGATGGGCGGTTGGATTTTGGAAAGTATTGCTTTAATAATAGCAGATAGAGGCAATGTCTCAAACCAACCAACAATAAATCAGCAACGGTATTTCGTTTTGTGCATTAAAATTTGTGGGAAAATACACCACAAATATATACTAACAATAAATTATAACAAAAATGTCCAAAATACGTTTAAAATGCACAGTTTTTCATCAAAACATGATGATATGATAAATTTAAGTCAACAATTTTTCTAATTCCCTCTGGTGTAAGTCAATTTACGTCAAATAACTCTCTATCGCACCGTCAGCCCCACGAATAGTGTGAAAGGAAATGTCAGATGAGAAGAATGACATCTCTATATCACATTACTCTATAATCTACAAAATGCGACTAAAACGATTATCTATAGACCTCGTTGTAATCGATTACAATTCTAAGTTGGCATTGATATGTCTTGAGTTTAAAGGGTCCAATCTGATGTTTGAAATGTTGATATTGAAAAACATTTGACATATTGATATTGAACAATATTTTACCCGTACCATGCGTGTGGTACCTAACAGTCTCTCTAATATAACGCCTGAACGGCAGCCATATCAAGGAAGATGATGAATTCACGAGCTGGAACATCCAACGCAGACTCTGCCGATCTTTACATTGCAGTTTCTTTCAAAATTTGCTGACAGTCACTGTCATTCTAGAAAATTGTTTCAGTTTAGAATGAACATTAGGAACTGGAATAGGAAATTGGTCGTGTAAAGCCACATGTTGTGTTTTTGTTGTTTCATTCAGAATCCCTCGAAGTACGAATATCTATCGGCCAAAATGTGAAAACGCCAAAATTTAATTAGTCAAGTAATCCAAATCATTGTGACTTATTGCCGGCTTGTTTGGTTGACAGCTTATCGACGCTTTTCCTAAATTAGCGACAATGTTTAAAGAAATAAATTCAATGAAATGAGGTTGCAGAATACGAGGGCGGCCCTAAAACTAGTCGACGTGACGTATAGATGTTGCCAATACATAGTTTAAAAAAAAATAGTATTTTGGTGAAGAGTGGCAACCTTATAAAACATATGATTTAAGTTTCATAGCGCCATGTTGTTTAATATTTTTATTTGAGCCATGAAAAATAAACCATCTCATTGAATTTGTAAACATTGAAAGAAGTGGTCAGCGTTATGAAATTCAATATTTCCATTTGAAAGGTCTCGGTCCAAGCAATATTAAAGCCGAGCTAGATTCTACTCTGGGGGAGTCTGCTCCTTCGTTTGCGACTGTAAAGTATTGGGTAGCAGATCCCAAGCGAGGCCATACGAGCTGCCAAGACGAACACCGTAGTGGACGACCAAGTGAGGTGACGGTTAAGAAAATCCACAAAATGGTATTGGATGATCATCGGCTGAAGGGGCGCGAGCTAGCTGAAATGATAGGCATTTCAAAAAGTGCTATACATAAGTGCTGCACAGAATCGAGGGACCGGTTCGGAAAAGCCGATTCTTTACGAGAACCGACCTCAAACGAGGCGGTACGAGCTACCAAGACGAACAACGTACTGGTCGACCAATTGGTTGTCCACGCCAGACACGGTTAAGAAGATCCATAAAATGGAATTGGACCTTCAACACCTTCAGTCGGCGAGCTAGCTGAAATGATAAGCATTTCAAAAAGTGCTAGACATTAGTGCTGCACAGAATCGAGGGAGAACCGACCGGACCGGAGCTTACAAGAACTTAAAGACGGGTCCAAATGATTCCTTGAGGGCCGAAAATCTGGTTCAAAAGAACCGAAACCGATTACAAAAAGACCGCAAACAATTCTACAGGATCAGAAAATTTGGTTCAGAAGCACCATAGAACCGTCCCTGAAGGAGTGGACTCATTTCCAAAGGAAACAAAAGAGTTAACCTTTGGGTGAGGGTACGAAAATGTGAAGAAGTCTTATTAAATTTTATATTCTTATAATAAGATATTTCACTTAAGCCTCTTTGGGACGGCAATTTGCTGAAAACCGAAATCGGTCTAAGTACCCGGTTTTTCCAAGAACCGGACTCGACAGAATCGTTTGTTATTATTAAAATTTACTACCGAAACTTAGAGTCAGTGGCCTCAACTTTAAGAGCGCTACGTCCAATTTATGGTCGTCATAATCGTCCTACCAGATCAACTATTGAGCGTCTAGTGGAAAAATTTTAATTCACAGGCACAGTACAAGACGTTCCCGTGCCAGTGAGACAAAGATGTGCCCGTAGTGTCGAGAATATTGCTGCCGCTGAGGCTTCAGTTCAAGAAAGCCTAAATGTGACTCTCACACGTCGTTCTCAAGCGTTGGGCATCTCTGTGACGTCGTTGTGGCGAATTTTGCGAAAAGATCTTGGCCTACATCCTTACATGATCAAATTGACGCAAGAACTGAAGCCGCTTGACCACCATAAGCGGCGTATGTTCGTGAATTGGGCTGAGCAACAACTTGAAAATGATTCGGATTTTCATCGGAAAATCATCTTCAGGGATGAGGCTCATTTCTGGCTGAATGGCTTCGTCAATTAGCAAAATATGCGTTATTGGTCAGACAGCAATCCACACGTAATCCATGAGTCATCATTGCATCCCGAAAAAATTACGGTTTGGTGCGGTTTATAGGCCGGCGGCGTCATTGGGCCGTACTTCTTCCGTGATGATCAAGAATGGCATATTACTGTGAATGGGAATCGCTACTGTTCAATGATAATTGAATATTTTTGGCCCCAATTGGAAAATATGGACTTGGAGGACATGTGGTTCCAACAGGACGGCGTCACAAGCCACACAGCGAATGCCACAATCAATTTATTGGAAACCAAGTTTGGTGAACGTGTCATCTCACGAAATGGCCCAGTCGATTGGCCGCCTCGGTCGTCGAAATTTGGGTTCAGCGTCTGGACTTCTGCAAGCGTGCCCGTGGTGGCCATGCAAAAGAAATCGAGTTCCATACATAATGGCATCGAACGTACTTTCACAGGAATAAAGAATTTCATTGGTATCTAAAACCGGTTTTGTTTTATTTCAAAAAGCGCTCTTATTGAAAAACCCGTTATAACCGTGGACGAGATATGCGTCCAAAACTTCACACCTGAGGCAAAGCAACAGTTACAGCAGTGGACTGGAATGGGAGAATCGTGTCCAAAGAAGACGAAGACGGTTCCATCTGCAGGCAAGTTCTCGGTGTCTGTTCTTTGTGATGCGCATGGAATAATTTTTATTGATTATCTTCAGAATGGAGAAACCATAAACGGCGAATATTATACTAATTTATTGCACCGTCTAAGTGATGAAATTGTGGAAAAGAATGCCGCATTTGGCGAAAAAGAAAGTGTTGTTTGCTATGACCAAAATTAATGAATTATAGTTCGAATTGCTTCATCACGCATTTTGTTCGCCAGGTTTAGCTCCCTCGGAATATTTTCTGTTTCCACACTGGAAAAAATAGCTCGGTGGTAAAAGATTTTTCAACAATGAAGAGTGGTGTCTGCGGTTGATGGATATTTTAAGGAGTTTGACAGTTCTAACTATAAACAGGGTATCGAGCTATTGAATATGGCTGGAAAAAGTGTAGAAAGCTAACAGGAGATTATGTTGAAAAATAAAGAAACTTTTTCCCAACTTTTTTGTGTCTTCTTTGTTAGGTCGGCTAGTTTTAGAACCGCCCTCGTAGCTAATAAACACTCTTGCTGTTAACTAACTACTTTTGAAAGATTAACAATAAGTTAGAGATTTTGTCACTGTTTTATGGAAGGTTTTTGAGACGAAGTCCAGGTTTTATCGATAAATTCTTTGAATTGTACGCAGTTTATCGCAGCCATGTTACCGATAATCTTATTTTCTAATATTTGCCGTTTACACCACACAATTTGAGATTAAATTGACATTTTAGGTGGCAAATTTGTGTTTAGATCAATTTAGAGCAACTCCATGCCATGACCAAATTATCGAAGACGGCGGCACAACAGAAACATTAAATTTCCGACTCTTGGTTTTGCGAGTTTTGTGAAATGTTGGGATGTTTTTGAAATAACTGGAGATTTAATATTGGTTCAAATCGGCTGACATTTTAAACAGATGGGAGCCAATTATATCGGCGGTGGCGTAAGCTTAAACCAAGTTTTGGTGGCGGCGACGCGTCGGAAAATTTTTGATCGGCTTCCGAATGTCAAACAGTTGATTTATTGTGTATGTCTTTATTATGGTTGCATTTTTATGGCTATTAACTGTGTTGCATCAAATTGTATAAAAGTTTAAACTGAGGTTAACAATTAAACTTCAGTTTTTACAGATTAAAATTGTATGAGTAATCTTCTGGGTCTTGGTTTGTGTAACTGCAGTATTAAGGTCGAACAATATTATTCTAATATTAAGTATATGATTTTAAGTGTATGCACGTGTGAGTACATTAGACACCTGAACAAGACGCCTCGTATGACCATTCAAGACATTTGCTTTTTTCAAGACATTTACTTTAGCGAAGTGGCGACAACCAAGTACTTCCGGATACTGTCGACAAAGCGTTCGAGTATGCGTTTGTACACAAAAACACACTACGATGTGAAGCGAAGTAGAAGTAGAAGTACTGTCTTTGTGTGGTCTTCAGCTGCACCTCCATACACGAATGAGTTTTCTTCAGAACACTGAAGTATTTGGTTGTCGCAACTACAGTGCATGTATTGAAAAAAACAAATGTCTTGAATGACAATTGAAGACGTCTTGTGCAGATGTCTAGTATACTCACACGTGCATACACTTACCATGTCTAGTGTACACGCTCTTGTTCGTATTATACATGTTCAGAAACGTTTTTTATGTTTGCCGTAAAAGTAAGTTGTATTTATTTTGGGTTAAATTTAAGTTATTTTACAACAATACAAACGCTCTTTACAACAAACGTCTTTATTTTTGGGGTACAGCTTCAACTGTTACGTTCTATATTGGGTATACGTATTAACGTAAATATTTTAGTGGTGAACGATCTTAAAGGGTTTTTGTTTGCGTGTAACTATAGTGAGTATAAAACTGGAAAGCGCACAGCTCACTGGTTGTGAGAAGCTCTCCCCAATTCCTTCATGGGATGTAATGGGAAACCATTTTTTTTAACTATAGCGCACGTACCAGTTAGACGACACAGTGCAACACAAAAAAATATAACCATACTCGTGTCTCCCAGTTTTGCCAAAGTAATGGATTTTTTTATGGCCCCTAAAGATTTGGGGCCTCGGTGTAATTTTTGCAAAAAAGTAATAATTTTGTCAGGGTCATATCTTGCAAACCGTTCAGAATTTTGATTTACTCTCTGAGGGAAAGTTGTAGCTCTTGTGATAAAGAACTTGTGAACATATAAAATCAAAAATCTTCATATTCAAGGTCAAAATCGCAATTTCCTTTTAACATTTGTGCTTCTGTTCAGGTCCATAAGTAGCAAACCGTTCAAAATTCAAGGAAACAGTCAACTACAAGAATGTACCTAAGATCTCAGTAATACGATATGAACATATGAACTTCCTAGGAATGATTCTTAACACCATTTACTTCAACATTGACATACTATGCTATCTCACCGAACGCAGCAGCACACAATATAAAAGCGACACTACGCCCATATCGAGGCATTACATAGCGCGACGTCAACGAGAGCTCAGCGGTGAAAGTTATAGAGAAAGTGCTACATCACATCGATGACATTAACGCTGCATTTTATTCATTTCGACGAACTTTCCCTCAGACAAAATGATCACTTTTTTTGCAAAAATTACATCGAGGCCCCAAATCTTTTGGGGGTCCATAAAAAGAACGGGCATGACTTTGGGCAAAACTGGGAGACACGGGTCTTTTTTTTGGCCTTTTATCACGTAGTGGTGACCGTATATGGTTATATTTCCATGACTTAAAAAATTACACATAGTGTGATCTTGAGTTATGACCAAGCGACTTTTAAGGTTAGGACGTCGCAAACCGAGAGATCTTTATCCATTTACTGGCGGATCTAAAATGCTCCTACCAGTGAAATATAAGACAGGACAATTCATACCATTATCCACAATATATTTGGGTACGAATCAGATAGGAGCGGAACGGAAAGGATCCCTTATGGCGGCTCGATTAGAAACAAGACCAGAGGGTTAATTCAGGTGGACAGATTTGAAGTTAAGTGACTTACATATGTAAAAGTATATGTGATCTTATCAGGACTTTGAAGTCGAAGTTCAATAACTTTGCCAGAAGATGGCAAAGATTTAGATGAAGTTTGGTTTGCAGAAGATTAGATGAAGTTTGGCGTTATTTTGTAGACCCTATTATTTTTCTTCAAAGCTGCCACCGTAAAGTCAGTCATAAATAGTTTGAATGCGTTAAATTTGTTTGTGTAGTTGGAGTTTGAGTTAGGAATTTAAAAAATGGAGTGTTGGAGTCGGAGTCTGAGTTTCTTAGATTTAAAATACCTGTTTCTACCTGAACACTCGATTAAAAGGGGGTTTCTACATCAAAAAACAATGAAACTCTGATAAAGATTCATATTAACAGTTCATCAATTCAATAAGGCAGTCAAAGGAGAGTACATTTTCAATAACTTCGACCCTTTTCGTTGAATTAAAGGTAAAACAAATTGTTTAAACGTATTTCATTAATAAGGCTTTGCTTTTGTTTAAATCACTGGAATCACCTACAGACTCCATCAAACTATCCTTGTTAGGGATGAGTTGCGTAGGGTACTCTAAACAAATCTGGCAGTTGAAAACATTCTGATAACAATGACGCCAGTGTCTGATATTGACCAGTACACAAATATGTTAAAACTTTTGCCTAAATGAAATTGACATCGAAAAGTGACAACCATCCATATAAGAAAAGTGTCCGGCCAACTGATTGGAAGGTCTTGCGCCTGAATGCTTAAATGATTGAATGAATAAAACGCAGGCATAGTATGTGAAACAATTGAAAGAGTTTCCATTGTTTGAAAATAATTTGAAATATTTATGAGATACCCAACAATCTATGGAACTAGATAAGAAGTCACTGTGTGTTCAGTGCCTTTGGAAGAAGAGTAGGGAGACAACTGGGAACATTTACAATATTTCGAAATTAAAAATAATCTTTATATAAATACAATAAGTACGATTTCATGTCTGATATCGTAATGCACCCACCATATGTAGATGTTGTAAATACGTTTTGTTGCATGATGGAAATTTTGTTGATGCTGATGCTGATGATGATGATATATGATTTCTAATGAAAGGCATTAATGACCATAACAAGAATTCTTAGGTTTTTATTTCTTCTTCCCAAAAACCATTTGTATAGAGGATTTCCTTGTGTTGTGCCCTTCAACAAAATTATCCGTGTGTGTGACAATTGGTTGGAAACCCCCCCCAGTTTCAGACAAACGACCCATTGAATATTTATGATTGTGGCAAGTATGAGTTTGACGGTGCGATTTGTTCAAATGTCGTGTCATTCCATTGTCTGCCATATAAGATCTATTGTTGTCGCCGTTTTTGCCGCTAGACTCCGCATTTACTCGTATACATTTGGATAGTCAGTGAGTGGCACAAAGGAAGTGTTTCCCGTTACAGCCCACTTTTTCAATTTCTCTTGTACGAGCGAGTCAGAGGCAGGGCTGGGCTGGCTGGGTTGAGTTGAGTTGACTGGCTGAGTACTTCTCGCCGCTGTCTGATATCAAATCTAAATTCGTTGTGGGTATTAAACCTAGTGGTTTATGGTTTTCGTAACAGAAATTATAATCCTACAGACATTCAACCGGATGGACGGACATTTGGATGGATGGGTGGACAGACAAGCAAACTTTGTCTTTGTAGAAATTCTCCTGGTTAAAGTTGAGCTGCCCGATGTGTTTTAGCGCCCATTTTAGGCAAACAAAAAGAGTAGAATAATTAAATTCTATTCTATTTTTTATTCTAAATTTATTTAAAATGGTGCTTTTGTACAATTCAAATTGAAATCGGATATTTCCTTCACGAGGGGTTTTACAAACAATTTCAGAAATAATTTAAATTATTTTAAGATTTTTTCCCCCAATTCTATCTCATCAACTCGCAGTGTTCTCCAAGACTTTTGCAGCAATAAAAATGGAGAAAATTACAACAGTGAATATGAAATTACAAAACGTTTAACGTATTTGTGCGATAAGAACCGAATCTGCAAGAATCAGTTCAGTAAACCCCATTCACTTACAGAACTAATTAATTGCAAAGAGGTTGCGTACTTCCTTACATATCCGGCCTCGAACAACCCCGAGGATCAGGGACCTTACAAAACAAAGATATCATATTTTGCCAACCAGTTCGATCTTCTGCCTTACCTCTCCACTTGGCAACACCAAGTCAACCTGATCCTTCCAGCGGAGTCTTGGTCTTCCTATTTTTCGCCTTCTTTCGAGTTTGTCTTCGAAAACCTTTCGTGCTGGTTCGTCGTCATCCACTCTACGGGCATGGCCTAGCCAGCGTAATCGCATTATTTTGATCCTCTTAACTATCTCAATGTCGGGATAAAACTCATACACCTCATGATTCATGCGTCGCCGATACTCGCCGTTGTGCACTATAGGGCCCTAAATCTTCGGGAATATTTTTCTCTCGAAGACTCCCACAGATGTTTCATCTACTTGCGATAAGACCCAGGTTTCTGCGCCATAAAGCAAGACAGGTTGTATGAGAGTCTGGCACAGCTGGACATTTGTTACTCAAGAGAGGGCTTTATCTCTAAAGTGCTTGCTTAGCCCAAAATAACATCTATTCGCAAGCATAATTCTCCGCCTGATCTCAAGGCTGACGTTGTTGTTTTGGTTTACGGCAGATCCGAGGTATATAAATTCATCCACCACCTCGAAATTATAACGATTATCAACATTCACCCTTTGGTCTAATCGCATGGAGGCCCTACTCATTGCAACAATTAAATTGGTCTTGTCCTCATTTTCTCTCAGACCCACTTTTGCTGACTCCTTCCCAATTCTCGAAAACACCGCAGTAACTTCTCTACTTGTGCACCCAATGATATCTATATCATCAGCATACGCGAGTAGTCTGTGACTTTTTCTGCTGATGGTTTTCTTGGTTGACTGCAGCTTTTCTCATAATGATCTCCATTAAGATGTTAAAGAGACCACACGATAGGGTGTCGCCTTGCCTGAGGCCTTCGAAAGGTTCGGTAAGATCCTTACCAACTTTCACTGCGGATTGTTTGTTCGTCAAGGTCATCCTGCAAAGGCGTATGGGCTTTGCAGGAACACCAAGCTCAGACAATGCTTCGAACAGTTTCTCCCATATCGGGCTATCGGAGGCCGCCTTATAATTCACAAATAGATTGTAGGTGTCGATTTGTTTTTCGTGGGTCTTCTCCAGGATTTGGCGTAGCGTGGAAATCTAGTCGGTTGTCTATTTTCCGGGCCTAAAGCCACACTCGTATGGTCCAATCAGGTCAGCGATAATTGGCTTTAGGCTTTCGCACATTATACTTGATAGAACCTTATATGATATGAATAAAAGGCTTGGTTAAAGGTTGGCACACGGACTCGGGTCAACTTTTTTTAAAAATGGGACATAGTACATTGAAACTCCAATCGCAGGGCATGCATTCATCTAACCAAATTTTGCTAATTAGCTGGTGCATGCACCTTATCAGCTCAACGCCGACAGCTTTAAACAGCTCCGCCGGTAATCCTTCGGATCCTGCGGCTTTGTTGTTCTTAAGCCGGGCAATAGCTGTTCTGACCTCGTCGTGGTTAGGAGGGGGCAATCGACGTCGTCGTCTATATTGTGATCGATTGTCGCATCGTCATTGGACATCTCTGGTACCAGTAGCACGGAGAAATGATCTCTCCATATTCCCAACATGCTCTGCACATCTGCGATGAGATTTCCGTCCTTGTCTTTACAGAAGGGGGGGCCCTGAACCATGTCCATAAGTTCCGTTTTTGACTTTTTGGTAGAATTTTCGGGCCTCGTTCTTCCTGCTGTATGTCTCAATTTTCTCACTCTCGCGCTTTTCGCGTTTCTTACGCCTGAAGAGACGGTTTATCTCCTTTCTTTTTTCCCTATACCGCTCAGTGGCAGCTAGCGTTACAATTGACTGAAGCATTGCCATACGTGCAGCGTTCTTTTCGTCATTTGCTATGCGACACTCTTCATCGTACCATGGTTTGCTGCGAAGCGGTTTTTCAAACCCAAGTACGGTTGTTGCGGCAGTTTTTACAGAGTCAGAAATAGGTTCCACTGCGCTTCAGGAACGTCATCGGGAGGAGATGGGTTCTGTACCAAAAGTTACGAGAGCTTCCTTGAGTACGCTCTGGCTACCTCTGGTAATTGCAGTTTCCGATGTCCAGCTTCCTCTGCGTCTGGTTTCGTACGATTTTCGCCCTACTTAATCTTGTGCGAACCTTTACTGCCACCAGGTAATGATCAGAATCAATGTTAGCTCCTCTGATCACTCGTACGTCCATTACACTGGATGAGTGTCTTCCATCAATTACCACGGGATCAACTTGGTTCTACGTTCTTTGATCAGGGGTACCCAAGTGGCCTTGTGGATGGATGTCTTTATGCTAGAATCTTGTACCACTAATGACCATGTTGTTTGCCGCGGCAAAGTCAATCAGCCTCATACCGTTGTCGAAAATGACAGCAAGTAGACTGTCATTGCCAATAGTTGCATGAAACACATTCTCCCTGCCTACTTTAATATTAAAATCTGCTAGTACAATCTTAATGTCATGGCCAGGGCAGCGGTCATACGTTTCCACTAAGCGCTCATAGAATATGTCTTTGGCATCAATATCTTTCCCTTCTGTCGGGGCATGCACACAACTGTCGCGATAATTTGTAATAACCAGCCATTCTGGGTGAGACGCAGACCAGGATGAAACTCTCAATGAGTTTGTCTTACCTGGATTTTATTCTCCGTTCCCCTAGACGCTGAAAAAAACGGCCCCAGCAACATATTGCAAGAAACACGTACATGTTTACAAGCACTGCTTTCACGAATTGAAGATCTGCTGCTTTTTGTTTCTTTGTTGTCTGCCTGGTGTTTGTTGTTAGCGGTATTCAGCAAACAAATCCACATTTTGTGTCTCAAAAACATATATTCTAGCCTATTAATCATTGTTTCCCAAACATGTTATATTGACTAGCAAACACAATGTGCTTGAGTACAACTATAGTATTTTCGCGACAAGCTATAAACAAGTTATATTTTCATCCAAATAAGAAAAAACTACAGATTTTTCGGCTTGTAGAGTCAACCGCCGTTGGCCAGTTGTGTTAATTCATCCGCCTTCAAACAAAAGATCAAAAATATATGCCAAGAAGACCAGGGGTATTTGAATAGTTTATAAGATACCCGTTAGACAAAGATGAGATAACCTTTAGTTCACAGTGAGGCCTCGCTTCATGCAATAATATCTTTATCAATTTTCACTGAGGGTTTAAGGAAGAACAATAGTGCGCTATTTGGCAACCGTCGTAGAAGAGAACGAAAAAGTCGACCCGATTCACTTAAACACATTTCTCTCTCTCTCGTAATAACTCGATTATTTCATACTTTTTACCCACTTTACGTCATTTTATATAAACATGGTTGGAATCTCTATAGTTAGATACAATAACATAATCAAAAAACTGCTCGTGTATTGAAATATCCAACGAAGAGAATAAGAGATAAAACAGAGAAACGAGGCGCTTCACATGATTTCTTTGTTGCCATTCCATTCCGTGAGTAAATTTTCTCCCCTATGTTTCAACTGAGCAGGGATGCCAGACAAGTTCAACTCAGCAGAGATGCCATATAAGTTCAGACATACTTTTGTAGAGTCTTTTTCCGTATTGGGCTATAGAAAACAGATAAGTATTAAAGTAATGAATAACCTTGATGCTTGAGCTTGTATAAAATTGGAAGTAAAAATTAACATAATGCTTTTATTTAAATAATAAATATCTTTAATATGTTGTTAGTTTTAATTTAATTATTAAATTTATTCATTTTTGATATATACAGGGTGATTCAGGAAGTTCCGGACAAATTTTTCCAGCGTGTTCCTTGGCTCATTTCATGAAGAAAAGTCCACTAGGACCATGTCCGAAAATGCAAGGGTGCGAAATGGCAGCGGGTTCAAAATTTTCGGATTGATGGTCGGAGGGTAGTACGGTAAAGTTGCTAACTTTTGAGCCAGTGGTCGGATTTTAAGAGAACTTTCAGAATCAATAAAAAAAATTAGAAAAAGTCAAATCGCCGAGATACAGAGCTTTCGGAAAAAAATGGAAAAAAATCACATAACCTCAATTTGCTCAGCCAGATGGAAGGTAACTTATGTTCTGTTGAAAGATAGCCACACCTCTTACCTTTCCAAAATGAGTTAAACGAAGCCCAGAGGTGTTACCGTTCCAAAGTTATGACCATTTTACTGAAATGCAAAAATTTTTGTTTTTGTTTTTGGAATCGAAATAACGGCACACATTTATTTGTTTTTGTAAATTAACACGTTTAAGATTTTATTTTATTGAAATTTTTGGCGGAAGAATCAAACACATAAGGAAAAAAAACATTTGATGTTAAAGGAAGTTTTCAATGTGGTTCCCATTTTCTTCTAAACACAATTGCAGCCGTTTGCGAACCACATCCGCCACGATTAGTTCACTCATCTTCTCACGAACTTTCACCGCAGCTTCCTCAATGCGTGCAAGTAACTGCTCACGAGTCTGAATCTGCACAGAATACACCCAATCTTTCATGTAGCCCCACAAAAAGAAATCAAGTCGTGTGAGATCCGAAAGCTCTGTATCTCGGCGATTTGACTTTTTTCTATTTTTTTTATTGATTCTGAAAGGCCTCTTAAGGACCTTTCCAACAAGCCCAAAAAACCCGACCACTGGCTCAGAAGTTAGCAACTTTACCCTACTACCCTCCGACCACCAATCTGAAAATTTTGAACCCGCTGCCATTTCGCATTTTCGGACATGGTCCTAGTGGACTTTTCTTCATGGAATGAGCCAAGGAATACGCTGGAGAAATTTGTCCGGAACTTCCTGAATCACCCGTTAAGATGCATTTTGTATTTTCCTTTTCGTATATGAGAATAAAATCATTGGAAACGAAAAACCATTAGGAAAGGTTTCAGTTTAGAATTTGAGAGGTAGTAGTGCATTTTCCAAATGCTGGTGTCGGCGTGCAGCCGTGCCTTTTCAAAGTGCTGGTAGCGCAGAAGGAGTGTAGTCGTGTATTTTCAAAAGGCTGGGGTCATAGACGCAGTCTGTCAATTTGGTTCAGAAGTCGCAGTCGTGCCTAATACCAGCAAAATTTGTATATGTTATAACATTTCCCAAATTATACAGTGCAACACGGAAAAATATAACCATATACGGACATCACTACGTAATAAAAGACCAAAAAAAAGATCCGTGTCTCCCAGTTTTACCCTAAGTCAGGCACTTTTTTTATGGGCCCGCAAAGATTTGGGGCCTCGGTGTAATTTTTTCAAAAAAGTGAGAAAAAGTGAGATCTTAGGTACATTTTTGTAGTTGATTGTTGCCTTGAATTTTGAACCGTTTGCTACCTATCGACCTGGACAGGGGAAAACGGTAAATAAAATCGAATTTTTTAAAGTTTTTTATTTATATGTTCACAAATTATGACAAGAGTTACAACTTTCCCTTAGACAGTAAATCAAAATTCCCAATGGTTTGCAAGATATGAGCCTGAAAAAATGATTACTTTTTTGCAAAAATTACACCGAGGCCCCTAATCTTTGGGGGGCCATAAAAAAAGTGCATGACTTTGGGCAAAACTGGGAGACACGGATTTTTTTCTTTTTTAGTCTTTTATCACGTAGTGGTGTCCGTGTATGGTTATATTTTCATGACTTAATAAATTGCACACAGTGTTATCACCAACCCAAAGTTAGAGCTAACGAACAGTTAATCCTGTCAGTAAAATTTCAAAGTTATAACTTATATTTTTTTTATTTTTTTATAACTAGAAATTATACTTTTTTTTATTACTAACTTATAATTAATATTTATATACTTAGCCACATAAAATTTATATATTATTCTTCACCAAAAATTTAACACAATTCGATTTAGTTTAGTATAGTTTATTTTAGTATCTTTATATATTAGTTTAGTATTTATTTTGTCAAAAATGTCAATCCTTTTTCAACCGCAAAACACAGTAAAGCACTTAAGTATCCCACAGCCAACAATAACGCTGGCATTTCGAAATAGGAAACACTCAATGGCTGGGTACCCAAGTAGGTTGTTTTCAGGAAGTGAGTGTGACCCATCGCTATGCCTTCCGCCCGTGTCTGTTCGTCAATAAACTTCAAAATTCCCGCATCGAACATGGTTAACAAGTAATGATTGAATAGCGACTCAAATGGCCAGTTCTTCTGTATTGGTATAGATCCATACATTCCATATATGGGATGCGTTACCTTGCGCAGCAGAGGGCGCTGCAGCAATTTCTGCTGGTACAAATAATAATCTGCTTTGTCTGAGATAATAGTATAGGCATAACGAGCATCCAGAGAATTCCGAATACGCTGATATGTGGGAATGTCCAGATGAAAATAATTATCCGAAACCAGCTCAAACGAATTGTAGAGCTGCATTATTTCCTTGTCCATGTCATTAATTAGAATTGGAATTTTACGTTGTTTTAAATCCGCCAGGGTTTCTATTTGTGACTCATAGACATTGGTTGCCAGGATGCTGGACAAGAAGGTCACGTACAAATCGGATATGATGAAACCACCCAATGTTAAAATGGCATAGGCGAGCAATTTCCGAATGCCACGCCATCGTGGTATTCCGAACGGTAGGTACAGAAAACTTTGCAGGGCTTTCAGGAAATATTCTCCAATGTCCCAGTATCCGAATTGTAAACGATTCATAAATGAGAGCGCAAATGTTATATAGCTCAGCGTTGCAATAATGAAACCCCACAAATTTTGATCAAACGGCTGCAGGAAATATTTATAATTCGGTATAGTTTGGGCAAAGGGAACGACCAGACGGACATAACTTATAAACAATGGCGATGCAATCACGTAGGACTTTTCGTTGAGGGGTAAAGTGTCGCCACACATATCTATTTGATGACTTAGAAGATATCCGAGACAATCACTCAAGGCATAATTTTTGATAAAATTTGGCATTAAAACCCATTCAATGGTTAAATTAATACGCTGCGCAAACATTTTGATCAGGAGGGGAACATAACCACGATATACGATATCCCCAGTCTTGTTGTAATACACTAGTGCTCGAGGTGGGTTATGGGCGACACTGACACGTATAGGATAACCGTGGCAATTTATATATTTCCCACTCCCTTGTAGATACAATGAGGCAGATGTAGTTTTAATGGTTATTTGCGGAGCAGGATGGATAGTATAGACTATCTTGGGCTTTTCAAATGATGTCAACAGAATCCTGGACACTCCTTTATGCCAACATTGTTTAAGGAAATTGTCTCGAAGCTCCGAATCTGTAGTATTCATATTATTTGTGAGGAATATAACATTTGTGCTGGACAATCTTTTGATAACCGTTTGCAAGTGCTCCCATTGCCTTTGGCTCCACTGCCAATTGTCCATGATAATCAGGGCTAAGATCTGGGAATTGAATTTAGGCTGCAACTCTTCTCCACCGTGAAGTGTTAATAATATTTTCGGTTGCTCCAACTTGTTCCATGTAACGTCATCCATTTTGTACATCTGCTGAGAGGTATGATAGTCGAACACCGCCAATGTCTGGGCTTTTATTCCAAAATAAATGGAATTAATTAATTTCACAAGTTCAATGTTTATTTCACCACCATTCACTTTGGCTGGCAATAAACTCATAATGAGTACAGTAGCAAGTTGTATTGAAATAGTCATGTTATATCGTACCTTGGTGAACAAGTCAACTTCATATGTGATAACAATTGTCTTTTTATATGAAAATATTTAAGGATATTTTTAGTCAACATTGATTTCGTGCAGAAAAAGGGGCTGCTTTGAGGTGACTGGTATTGTAATAATTCTACATCATATTACTTTTTTATATAGGGTGGCGCGTAAGTAACGGTGTAATTTAATTAGTGAATTAATTCTGTGTTTACGTATTTTTTTTAGTGTTTTTCTGAAAACTGGGAAAATTTATGACGGAAATACTCTAACACAGAACACAGAACTAAAATTGTTCCATTTTATGTTGAAATTCAGCATTTCTGTCATATTCGAAATGCATTGATGGAACGAATTTCCGAATTTACCGATTGATTGATCTTCCGAGTGCTAGAAGACTTATTGCAGTGGTGATGCGTAGGCCTATAAACTTCAATTGATTCACGAGTTGAAACCTAATGATGCACAAACACCCATTCAATGTAGTCGCCGCTTTCAAGAATTGTGCCTAAAAAACAACGAGTTTTTTCACAAAAACATTTAGAGCGATAAGGCCCACTTTGGCCTCAATGGTCACCTGAATAAACAATAATGGAGAACATGGCTCCCCGAAACTTCAAAAATAATTGCTGAACATCAAATGCTCCCACTTATATGAGCAGTATTGTGTGGATACTGGCCGTCGGTGGTGCAATGGTAGTGTGCGAGGCTCTTGTGCATGAGAACGTAAGTTCGATCCCTGCTCTGACCAACTTAAATTTCGGACACCTCGCTTAGTGACGGCCGCACTGTCGAGTATTTAGCCATGAAAAGGATTCTCCAAATACCGTTTGGAACCGGTGTAAAACTGTAGTTCCCAATCAGTGAGTGTAAAACTAGAACGCGCACAGCTTCAATAGTTTGCGAGAAGATCGCCCCAATTCCTAAATGGGATGTAACGGGAAACCATTTTTTATTTTGTTCGGAATACCTTCAGAAAGGATCATTGAACAAGATTTTATCGAAAACCACGAACAAGTTGCGGTTAACGTGGATGACATTCAATACCGGACCACGATTAAAATTTGTTATGGCCAGTGCTGGAGATAATATCGCGTTTTCCTGATTTTTATTTATTCGCTTTCGCTCGATTTAACGATTCCCGATCTTTTTCTTTGGGGCTACATAAATGTATATGTCAATAAGCCAAGAACCATCCAACAGTTTAAGGCCACTATCATTCTAAGAAAATTGTTGAGACATGCTGTGGAAATATCATATCATGCCGAAACAAACAAAGGGCCCCATTTGAAAGATATTATCAACACTTATAAAGTCTGAAGTAAAAAATAAAATACTATGATTGGGAATAAATTATGTGACTTGTTGGAAGGGTTTGTTGTCAGTTACACAAATTCAATTAAAAATACGTTTATTACTTTTTTTTTATAGAAAAATATAAGGACAATAATAGTTTTTCAAATAATACAGTAGGGTGGTCTTTCACTATAGCTGTGCCGCAAATGAAAAACGACTTATGTGCATTTTTCATACCTTTCAGGATAGCATTTTTAAAGTTCAAAATCGTTTTTAAATAAAATATGAAGAGGCACCAACAAACTAATGTAGTTAATTGGAGTCACCATGTTTTAAGAAGGTGGCGCACCAATTGTGCTACAATAAGAAATGCAAATAACTTTTTTAGTCAATGTATTTCATTAATTTTTAGAACGAAATTTCTTAACACACGTTGCGGGATGGCGGCTAAATGAAAAAAAATTAAGCAACTTTTGTTTTAACACTATTATGCACAACCCACTATTATCAACTACTTATATATTGTTTACTTTTGCTTTGGTTTGTGTCCAGACTAAAGGCTTGGATTATAGAAAAAGAAATTAACTAGATGTATCACATATGTTGGAAAAGTTATTGTTTAATGGGAAGTTTTCTAGGTGGAACCTGTAACCAATAGTTAGTATATATTATTGTTTTGAACCCAATAAAAAGTAAATTTAGAAAAGCCAAATTGAAAGAAATTTAAAAAAAGAGTATTTTCATAAATAAGCGCAAAGTAAATTTTGTCAAAACACATACGTATTCATATTCTTAAACAAAGTACCTTTGCTTAAAAAAGTAAATTTTTTTACGAAAAGTCCTCTTCTTAAACAAAGTAATTTTTTTTTTAGATAAGTACCTTTTCTTAAAAATTTACATTTTCTTACAGCAAACTGCATTTTCTTAAAAAACTACATTTTCTTTAAAGAGTACCTTTCTTGTGAACCTAATAACTTTTCTTGGGATAAGTACCTACTGTTAAAAATGTACCTATTCTTGAAAAAAGTACCAAGCTAAAAAAATCCCATTTCTCAAAAAAACTTTTTCTTCAAAAAAAAAAATATCTTCTCCCAAAAAAATTTTCTTACACAAATTCCTCTCCTTAAAAGTACTTTTTCCTAACAATAAAATAATACCTTTCCTTTTGTTGAGATAAGTAGCCTTTCTGAAAACAAGTACATTTTCTTAAAAAATAACATTTTCCTAGAAACAGCACCACTTCTTTAAAAAGTATCTGTTCATAAAAAAGTACTTTTTTGTAAAAAAAACTTCATAATCTTATGGGGTTTTCTTCCAGAAAGCACTATTGCTTAAAAATAGTACCTTTTCTTGAAAAAAAACCTTAGCATTAAAAAATTACCTTTTCGGGAAAATATAATACATATTCCTACAAAAGGACCTAAAAAATACATTCAATAAAATTTTTTTTCTTAAATAAATTTATCATTTTACAAAAAGTATCTTTTCTTAAAGATCCATTTAATTTATCGTATTTTTCAACGGGCTAATACTAGTACATAATATATAGGGAAAGGAACTTCGTTCCAAACGAGTGTCCCCTACACGTCATGTGATTTTTTTTCTATTATATAGAAAATTAAATTTTATTTTATATAACAATGTAATTAGATTTGCAAAAATTTAAAATGTACAAAATAGAAAATCAAAATAGAGAATCACTTCCAAGATTTATTTGTGAAATAGACAAACATGAAGATTAGGTACTCGCAAAGTTCAAAGTTTTTCCAGTATACTCGTATACTGGGTGGTCCATATACAAGTATATATAAAAATTAATTGAATCAAACTAAACTTAATTTCTTTTGGTATGTAATGGGTTTATTAGTGTTTATACTTAACCATAAACTTATAATTATAAATTGTGAATTATGCTAAACACAGAAAATGTAAATGAAATGGAATTGTCAATCTGAATTCAGATTAAGACCCTATAATTAAGTCATTAAATTAAATGCTATGTAAGAGATGAACCGAATTAATGTTCCATACTGATTAAGTTTCACTGTCAGTTAATCTGTAAACCATCAAACTTGTATGTCTCCATCTTACAATAATCTATATAAAAATCTGCAAATAGATAAAATCTGTAAATTGTTAAAACTCTAGAAGTAAGCTAACTTGGAATGAAATGCGAAAATATAAATTCACTTACTCAACAGAACGCAAACGGTGAGCATCAATTTATTTCAAAGTGCCTACTCTCTCTCTCTCTCTAACTCTTTTCTTGGTAACCCGCTAATGTACTTTTGTACTTTCTATTTCTCTTGATCTAATACTTTTTAAATAATTTCTCATAAAATTTGAGAAATTATTTTTTGAGAATTATCTCATAAAATTTGAGAAATTATTTAAGGCATATCAACCCGCAACATTAGCTCAACCATCATCCCTTTAAATACAGTCCACTCCGCAAATGATTAAAGGTTTAGCTGTTTGAATCCAGCCATAATTTCCAAGGAAAGTGCTCAACCAGCTAGCAACTCCTTATAAATCTGTTCAATTAGAAATAACAAATAAATGGGGTACGCAGTGAAGGTGCCCTTTCTATGTCAAGAATGGCTCGAACGATATTAGTCTTAAGAGTGTGGATCGTTTCTGGATTATTCACGACACCCCACAAGAAAAGTCTAAAAGGGTCAAATCGCAGCTCCGAGGCGGTCAATGGCATCGCTAAGACGGCTGATAACACGATTACCAAACTCCCAATAGAACTTTTCCCAAATACTTCGGAAAGTATACAGAGATTGTGTTTGAAACAAAAAAGACAACTTTTTGTTCTGAATTGTTTATTCTAATTCAAAACTCAATTGTTCTCAATTGTTTTACACAAACCTAAATATTCTGAAACGTTTTATGTTTGTCTGGATTCTGTTTACACAACAGGGCCGAGTATATCCTATTAATCATTGTGTCTCCAACATGTAATATTGAATAGCAAACACAATGTGTTTGGGCACAAGTATTACTATATTTGTGGCAAGCTACAAATAAGTTATACTTATACAAGTTATACACAACCAAAACAAACCCGGATTTTTACATCCAAACAACAACAAAAATATCGATAGTTCAGCGTGTATGAGTACTACTTTGCCAAGTACTCTTTATATACAATCACTTCACCAAGGTTGCCCCTTTCCTCAACACAGTGATATTTGGCCGGTAATTGTGCAAACAAAATTACATTTCATGACTCCTTCAAGATTTGTATCTATTGCAAATAGAAAATTAATACCTTGACTAAGAATATATTAGGGAGAAGTTCTTGTTAAAAGCATTATCAGATTTTGACGGCAATTACCTGCCTATCCAAACCATCAGAACTGTTTTGAGGGAGGTATTCGAATAATTGATAATAATGTATTTATGTAGTTTTCTAATCTAATTTCGAGATTGAAACAAAAAACTTCAAACCTTTTAGTACCGACAGCTTCTCACAGTTCAATTCTATTTTCAGTTGCCATTTTTTGTCGTAGACATACCATCATTCTTTCAATCTTTTTCAGAATTTTACAACTTGTCTGAAGGCAAAGACGTTAGAAAAACTATTAAGTGTAATTTTATAACATTTTGGAAGTTCACCCTACTGGGTCCGGAAATAGTCCGAATTTGTGAATACAATTATTTACGTATTTTTTCGAGAAGTGTTTTCAATGCAGCGATATTTGTTTCATAGCAAAAACCTACAAAATCGATGTACAAAATTGGCATTTTAAATCTGACTGTGAAGCTTTTCCGATTGCCATGATTTGTACCTCAAAACAATATAATGGTCAAGAAGAGCTTCTCTAAAGTTGACTCAAACACCTACTTTGCCTTTTAGGTTGGAGCCAACAGTGTAGGATCGTAAGTACTGGATGCGGCAAAAGTATCTTACGGGTTGTTCTAATACACGTACCTTTTTAAGTCATATATTAGTTTAATACTGTTACACTATAGTCAATATCTTACCTACGGGGAACAAAATAAGTCGCTTTATGTTTGAAACCCCTTAGGAAATGTTGCAAACTTGTTTCCAAAGAAGTTTTTACTTGAATGGAGCACCCTGTTGTGAGACTGTCCTGACAGTGGACAAGACTCATGGTCCCCGTCGTCGTACGGTGTATACTAGACATCTGCACAAGACGCCTTGAATGCCAATTCAACCAATTTGCTTTTTTTCACGACACGTTTCAAGAAGTTGCAGCAACCAAATACATCAGTGTTCTAATACAAAAAAGCATTCGTGTATGCATTTGGAGCTGTAGAGAAAAAATCGGCTATACTACAATTTTTACTTCGCTTCACATCGTATTGGGTTTTTGTGTACACACACATCCACACGTAACTGACCTCTCAGTCGGCAGTACCCCGAAATATTTGGTTGTCGCAACTTCGCTACAGTACATGTGTTGAAAAAAGGCAAATGTCTTGAATGACTATTCAAGACGTCTGGTACAAATGTCTAGTGCGTACCGACAATAATGTGGCTGATGTGGTCGACTCAACTCAATCCAAGAACATCAAATCGCCATCGATCTCCACAACTCGGCATTTCACGCACCAGCATGAAGAAAATTTTACTACTTGACTCGGCAATTGAAGTTAAACGAACATCCACTTCATTGTGGCTTCCCAGTTCAGGCCTTACAGAATCTCTAATCCGAAATCGAATTTGAACCGAAAATCATGACGTTTGACGATGCGCATTTTCATCTCAGCGGTCATGTTAACAAACAAAATTGACTCAGCCGGGGATCGGAAAATCCGCACGTCATTGTTGAGAAGAAAACGCATCCACAGAAGAGTGATAGTTTGGTGTGCAGTTTGGCGTGGTGGTATCATTGGACCATTTTGTCGAAAATGCAGCTGGAAACGCAATTTCAGTCAACGGCGAGCGCTACTGAGCCAGGATTATGGGCTTTTTACGGGCTGAAATGGAAGATATGAATTTGAATAATCGTTGGTTTCAGCAGCATCGCGCACCGTATCACACAGCTCATCAAACAATCCATCTTTTGCGCACTAAGCCCAGTAGGACCAGTATGCTATACGTGTTCGCATTCGTATAGTATACAAAGTAGGCAGGAGCACTGTGATCTTCATTATACCTCTCTAATATACGTTTGTTAAGGAATGGCCGCTAGAGTGGGTACAAACAAAATGGCATACAAAGCATATGGAAATGTTTACAAATAATCTTCGTGTTTGTCTTCGTATCTGATAAATAACCTTTATCTACATTGTGCATTGTAATGTTTACAATTTCAATACAATTCTGATGAAAATGTATGGCTGAATGGTATACAAGTTGAATTAAATTGTATATAGAAACATTAGTAGCGTTGTCCTCAATGCTGAAGAGAAAATATAAAGAACTGTGTACAACCACCACTACTAGCCGGTTATTACGAATACACACGTTATCCACGTTTTCAATAAACAATGTATGTATGTCCAATCAAGTATAATGTCCAATCAAAATTATCGTGAAATCGAATCAAAAATTTTAAGCTTCGTCAATGTACACTTTTTCAGTAAACAAAGTAAGTGAAGATGTATGAAGTTGAATTAGAGGCGAACACAAACTTGTCAACTTCGTAACTATACTCTATATACAAAGTATTGGAAGATGTGTGGAGTTGTCTTTTTTGCCTCCTACACAATCTCTGTATACTTTACGAAGTATTCGGGAAAAGTTATATTGGGAGTTTGGTAATCGCGTTATCAGCCGTCTTAGCGATGCCATTGGCCGCCCCGGAGCTGCGATTTGACCCTTTTAGACTTTTTCTTGTGGGGTGTCGCTAAGGACCGATGCTATGTGAATAATCCAGAAACGATCCACAGCCTTAAGGCTAATATCGTCTGAGCCATTCTTGAGATAGACCAGAAACCTTCAACAAAGACTTGGAAAATTGCACCGACAGGATGGGCCCGTGCGAAGCCCATTTATTTCTTATTTCTAATAAATGCATTATATACCAAATGAAATTAAGTTTAGTTTGTTTTAGTTAATTTTTAGAAAGATACTTGTATATGGATCACCCAGTATATAATGGAAAAGCTTTGAACTTGGTTGTTTGCGAGTACCTACTCTTCATATTTATCTATTTCACAAATAAAACTTGGAAGTGATTCCTATTTTGATTTTCTATTTTGTACATTTGCATTTCTTGAAAATCTATTTAAAGATGTTGAAGTAGTTTTTTTTACCCAGAACAGCGTCGAAGACGTATCCGTTTCCAGCAAGATGGAGCAACTGCACACATAGCCAGACTGGTTATGACGCACCTCCAACGAAAATTCCCAAGCAAATTAATATCCAGAAGCTCCATTTTCCGCTGGCCCCCAAGTTCACCTGACCTGACTGCATCAGACTTCTTTTTATGGGGTTATGTCAAGTGGCCGTCGGTGGTACAATGGGTAGTGTGCGCGCCTCTTGTACATGATATCCTGGGTTCGAACCCTGCTCTGACCACCTTAACAAAAATATCTTTCGGCGGCGGTCACCTCGCATAGTGACGGCAACACTATCGAGTATATAGCCATGAAAAAGCTTCTCAAAATACCGTTCGGAATCGGTGTAAAACTGTAGGTCCCATTCAGTGAGTGAAAACTGGAAAGCGCACAGCTCAGTGATTGTGAGAAGCTCTCCCCTATCCCTTCATGGGATGAAATGCGAAACCATTTATTTTATTTTTATTTATGTCAAGCAAGAGGTGTACGAGACGAAACCAAGGAATTTGACCAAATTGTAGCAGTTCATAAAAACAATAATTGAGGCGATCCCGACTCCAATTCTTTAGGCCGCAATGTATAATTTTCTGATCAAGTGTTGCATATGCACCGGGGTCATTTACGGTCTATCATCTTCAAAACCAATTAGTTATATAAAATGAAATTGAATTTTCTATACAATAGAAAAAAAAAATCACATGAGGTGTCGGGGACGCCCATTTGGAACGAAGTTCCTTTCTCTGTATATTATGTACTATTTAGTTCCAACTCGCCTAGGGCGCCCGTTGAAAAATACGATAATTTAAATGGATCTTTAAGAAAATATACTTTTTGTAAACTGATAAACGTTTTTTAAGAAACATTTTTTTTAGAATGGTTTGTTGTTTTAAGTATATTTTTAGGTCCTTTTGTAAGAATATGTATTTATATTTTTCCCAAAAAGGTCAGTTTTTAAAGACAGGTGCTTTTTTTTATTAAAACCTAATGTCTTTTTTAAGAAAATCTACTATTTTTAAGAAGAAGTACTTTCCGTAAAGAAAAAGCCATAAGAGTATGAATTTTTTTACAAAGAAGTACTTGTTTTAAGACCAGGTGCTTTCTAAAGTAGTGGTACTCTTTTTAGGAAAATGTTATTTTTTTAAGAAAATGTACTTAATATTTGTATTTCGTTGTTCGACCTTTTTCACCAATCAATAATCCATAGTTTACGAGATGGAGGTCAGGTTTACTTTTTTTGTATTTATTTTATTTTTATAAATACAAAAAGCAAACCTGTGCTCAGGGCACGTTTTAGTTCACCTCAACAGAATGAACTAGTTCATTCATCTAGTTCACTAGTTCATTGTATCATTTCAGCTTAACAGTTCATATGAGCTGGGAACTAAAGAGCTCATTTCAGTTTAACTTTTAGTTTTAGTTCAATCTGCTGATCTGATTTTTGCAGATTTTTAAAGTGTTTTGGGTACTGTGATATTTGTTTATACCAAATCGCACTGTTGAAGATCGACTTAACGATTGGGTTATTCCGTTTCTGAAATATTTTGGAATAAAAGTGGTGATTAGCGCTGTAGTTATTGTGTACAAGCCGGCAATATGTCCATTCCACAAAGATTGTAACATTAGGTACCTTTGTGCAAATTGAGTGAGACAAAGAGAGCATGAACTAGAAAATGGCGGAGATAACTGCACAATTGAAATACAAAAAACTACTGAAACAATTGAACTACTGAAGCAAAAGAGCGGAACAGTGTGAACTAGTTCATCTAGTTCACAAGAGTGAATCGTTCAATTTAACTAGTTCGTTCGTGAACTACACAACTCTAGATTATTTATTGAAAATGTACTTATTGTACTTAATGTACTTATCTCGAGAAAATAAAAGAAAAGGTATTATTTTAATTTTAAGAACAGATACTTTTAAGGAAATGCATTTTTGTAAGAAAATGTATTTTTTTAAGAGAAGGTATTTTTTTTTGAAGAAAATGATTTTTTTAGAAATGGGATGTTTTTTAGAATTGACCATTTTTTTCAAGAATAGGTACATTTTTAAGAGTATGTACTTATCTCAGGAAAAGTAATTTTGTTTCACAAAAGAAGTACTCTTTAAAGACAAGGTAGTTTTCTAAGAAAGTGCCATTTGTTGTAAGAAAATGTACTTTTTTAAGAAAGGGTACTTATTTAAAAAAGATACTTATTTAAAAAAAAAAATACTTTTTTTAAGAAAAGGTACTCTTTGTAAGAAAATTTTACTTCTTTTAAGCAAAGGTACTTCTTTAAGATAAGGTAATTTTTAAAAAAAGGTCCTTTGTTTAAAAATGTGAATAAGTATTTTGTTTGGGAAAATTTACTTTTTTTTATGAAAATGCATTTATTTAAGAAAATTTTCTTTTTTAGACTTCTTTCACTTTGGCTTTTCTAAATTTACTTTTTATTGGGTTTATAACTACAATATATACTAAATATTGGTTACAGGCTCCACCTAGAAAACTTCCCATTAAACAAGAAATTTCCTAACATGTTAGTCTGGACACAAACCAAAGCAAAAGTAAACCATATAGTTGATAATACTGGGCTGTAGCATAATAGTGTTTAAAAAAAGTTGTTTAATTTTTTTTGTCAGTTAGCCCCCATCCCGCAACACACGGGAACTTCGTTCCAAAAAATTATAAATAAACAATTTTCATATCGTCGTTGCGCCAGCGGAATGAACTATGCGTAATTTTGGGAATAAAATTGTATTGCACAATTGAAAACCAGTTGTATTTGTACATACACTGAGGTAGCTTTTTCCTGATATTTGCATTGGCTTTCAACTACATATATGAAAGACGAGGTTGTAGAACAAATGTTCCAAGAAAAAATATATATGACTGATTTCATTGGAGCAGCGATGATATTCGTTTTTTCGAGTTTAAAAGCCTAGAATGCAATAAAAAAACCAAGGGTATCGATGAGACCGCTGAGCAAAGTAGTACTTGGAGAACAAATAGAGAAGACGCTGTCAAAGAAGAAAAGGTGATAGGTGACTGAGTTGCGTGGTGTGATTTTCATACTTTTACTGCCGCGAGTCAAGGTAATGTACAAAACACATCAATTGGAACTAAATTTTGTCAATTAAATCGTTTAAAAAAATGGGATATTCAGTGAAAAAAATCAAAATATAATGAAGTGTTAGAGTAAATTTATTTGTGTAGATCCCAATTCCCACGCAAATTGTTAAAATTAAAGATTTCTCTCGTTCCACTATCTTTCTCTATAGGTTTTCCAAGTAGCTCGCGGTCTTCGTTTAGTGCAAAAAAACAGCTGTTTCAAACTCTTATTAATGTTACTCGGTGAAAAAAAACTATAACAGTTTTAGGACAAAATGGCTGTAAACTAATATTATCGGCTCGTGTTTCAAGTCGATATAATCCGATGAAAATGGCGGCCGCCATCGTCTCAGGAAAATACACAGCCGCGCCAAGCCGCCGTCTCATGATCGATCGGCTTGTATTTTTGCCAGCCATCCCACAGAAAGATGTCTAAAGTTGAATTCTTCAATTTGTTGTGTTCAAATATGAAAGCGGGGTTTTCAATAGGAATTGATTGTTTGCCAAATACATTGGGGCCGCAGAGGCAGACACACGACACCACCACCAGTCAATGCGGATTTCATTCATTCATTCCTTCATCCTGCTGCAATTTCCATTGATTCATTTAACATACTCAGACGTCTTAGGTATTCTCGAATGCCATGAAACCGGCGTCGTCCTCAGTACTTATGATAACAACAGCAGCAAGAAAAAAAAAAAAGCAAAACTGAAATGAAAATAAAATGCCATAGCTGTTCATTGAAAAGCCATCATCATCGTGAGTGCTGAATGTTGAATTCATATTAAAATTTATTGTTGTCAAGTATGTAAATGGAAATTGATGACGATGTTGAAGCTTAGACTGGAGGCGGCGGACTGGGATTGGAACTACGACTGAGGGTCTGCATAAGCGCAAGCCAACATTGTTTGCAAAAGCCGTCGCAAAAGCTGATACGATATTAACATCCATGTAGTGTAATAAAAACGTACATGCAAGTCATACATAAGTACATAATAATCTGGCGTTTTGTCAGACATTTGTTCTCAGCCAGTTCGTCGTCAATATTCTAATTATTCGATGACATGAAAAAGTCGCTTAAAAGTCGTTTTTTATCTAATGAGTTTAGAAATTGTTGGTTTAGGGCGCAACAACAGTTCTTGGATATTTTTTTTTTTTAATGCTTTTGTACTCATTATGTAGAAGAAGTCCTCATGTCACAGATTAAATTTAAAATCATTAGTCACGTTCGTTAAACTCAAACCTATGAATGTATCTAAGCAATTGATGTTACTTGCAACACATCTCATACCTTAACCACAATGTTCGTTAACCAAACTTTGTCAGTTGCTCAGTCGCCTTACATAGCCATAATTGCAAGACCAAAAGTCAAATGCACCTCATATAAAAGATTTGGCAGATATTCTTTTATACGATCCCTTTCAGCACACATGTGTATAAACCTTTCACGGTGTTTCTATTCTGGCAAAAAAATGTTCAATATTTTGTTAAACTTTGGCCTTTTGTCTTCGTTTCCAAGTGAAAAGATTTAGATATTTTGAAAATTCAAAAATTTTAAAAATTTATCGTTCTTGTACAATTTTTAACAATTCCATCACGCAATAAATCAGCGTAATATTCGCCATTGATGGTTTTTCCTTTCTGAAGATAATCAATTAAAAATGCGCATGGGCATCCCGAAAAATAGACGCCATGACCTTGCCTGCAGTTGGAACCGTCTTCGCCTTCTTTGGACACCATTCTCCCATTCCAGTCCACTACTTTGACTGTTCCGTTGTCTCAGTTGTGGAGGGTTGGACCCATGTCTCATCCATGGTTATAAATCGACGCAAAAATATAACATTATTGCGGTGATACATCGCCAAACACTCTACTGAAACATTTTCACGACGCTGTTTTTTCTCTATTGAGAGCAAGCGCGGCACCCATCTTGCGTACAGCTTTCTCATCTTCAAACCTTTGGTCAAAATACGATGTCTGTATAGCACTTTTTGAAATGCCTATTATTTCAGCTAGCTAACGCACTTTCAGCCTACGATCGTTCAATACCATTTTGTGGATTTTCTTAACCGTGTCTGCCGTGGACACCTCAATTGGTCGACCACTACGGTGTTCGTCTTGACAGCTCGTACGTCCTCGTTTAAGCACTGGTATCCAATATTTTATAGTCGTAAACGAAGGAGCAGACTCCCCCAAAGTAAAAACTAGCTCGTCTTTAATATTGCTTGGACTTAGGGCTTTCAAATGGAAATATTGAATTATATAACGGTGACCAACATTTTCCATGTTTACAAATTCACTGAGATCGTTTACTTTTGAAGGCTCAAACAAAAATACTAAACAGCGTGGCGCCTTAAAACTTAAAATATTTGTTTAACAAGGTTGCCACTTTTCACAAATTTTTTTTTAAAGCTACTGGCACCCACGTCAGGTCGGCTATTTTTAAGACCGCCCTTGTAGGTTGCAAAAATCGATAAAAAATGTATGAAATTGTAATGGGAAAATAAAAAATTAAATGGGAAATTTCGATTTTTCCTTTAAGTGCTCTTAAAATGTAATGCACATGGAGTTGTGAGAATGGAGTTTGTTTGTCAAATAGTGAATTTGGATATATCAATCGAAAAACGAACAGAATCGTAAATTGCAACTGTCATTTCCTGTTTGACTAAATTTGAAAAATATTTAACTTTCTCACACAACGACAAGAATTTTGTTCGTTTTTTTTTTTCAAAATTGTTTACATTCCTCCAAATCTCAACTCAACTCAACTGATGCATGGTCGGTCGGTCGGTCGCTGGAACGTCTGTCTATATTAAACATATGAATTTTATATGAATGTGTATATTTTTCCCATGCCACTTCAAACAACCAACAACAACAACAACCAACAAGAAAATGCAATATAGTCCCCGACAACGACAACAATGAAATACAAGTAAACATGTTACAAAAGTTTCGCAAGTTTTTATGCTCAAATAACTCAAAGTCACACTTGAAATATAATTGAAATTTAACACAAAACTACGACTGAGCAAAAGAATTCATCACACTTTTGTTGAATTTTCAACACACACATATGCGGAGCATACATAAGCATAAACATATCCATACATTCATACATGCATTCACTTTAACACTTCACATACGAACGTTGTATTGCACAAAGGAAGTACCATCCATTTATATGCGACACAGTGGAGGAAAATTGTTATTGTGAAGTTTCATTTAATAAGACGACAAATTGTAATGAGCATTTGCAAACTGACAATGATACCACAGCTTTAAAAAATACAGCACCATAAAGTAGGACAATTAAAATCTGTGTCTTCTACAGTTTAACTTGTGCCAGACGTTTGAAGGTAGTAAAAGGATTAACAAAATAAAGCAAAATATCCTTTAGTTGATTTAATTGTATGCTATTACAATTTACTTCCCAAAAGCCCTACCTTTCATCCTAAGTAATTTTAAGAAGGTAGTAATCTTGGGAAAGACAGGGTAAGAAGACCAGATGTTTGGAATGACTAGTAGGAGAAACAGTTGTTGTCAGTAAATTCTTTAATCCAGAGTGGAATTTTGAAATTCATGTACAAGGTGTTTCAAAAGAAGTCATCCGATGTTGTTTGGCTCTCATTTTTATAAATGAAAAACTTCGATTCTGTTTTTTGATTATGTTTATTTGAACCTTTAGAATTTTATTGGTTAAGGTGAGAATATGATATCGGTTAAATGGGCGCCGTCACAATTGATTACCATATGGGCTCGTTTTATGGCATTTTTCATCACTTCGGCGAGAACTTCGGGCGACAGATTCTCGCACTCGTTTCGAATGTTGACCTTGTGGGGTTCCGGGGTCTCGGGCACAAAAAAGTCAGGATCGGTTAAATAGGGCGATATTGCGGGCCAGTGCAAATCGCCAAAACGAGAGATGAGGCGACCCGGGAACGCCGCCTTCAGAATATCGGTTGTGGCTCGCGCAGTGTGCGGCGTTGCTCCGTCCTGTTGGAACCACATGCCCTCCAGTCCTAATTCGCCGAATTGCGGCAGAAAAAACTCGGTTAACATGGCCCTATAGCGCGCCCCGTCCACTGTTGTCGTTTGACCAGCGGCGTTCTCGAAAAACAATGGCCCGAAGACTCCTCCAGCGTGAACAGCGTACCATGCAGTCACTTTGAGCGGGTATACTGGCTCCTCGTGCATCACTCGTGGATTTTCGGTGCCTCAGAAGCGATAGTTTTGCTTGTTCACGTACCCGCTGAGGTGGAAATGAGCCTCATGGCTCACCATGATTTTCCAATCATTATGATCAAAAATGCCATAAAACGAGCCGTCAATTGTGACGGCGCCCATTTAACCGATATCATCTTCTCAACTTAACCAGTAAAAGTCTAAAGGTTCAAATAAACATAATCAAAAAACAGAATCGAAGTTTCTCATTTAGAAAAAAAATGAGAGCCAAACAACATCGGATGACTTCTTTTGAAACACCTCGTAGATAATAGATCGAAATTTTCGTTAAAACAAATCTTAAAGATTGTTCGACGATATGGAATAATTCGAGACGTCTATTTAAATCAAATTTTACGCCATAATTAATCCGACGATTTCCTCTTCTTAGTATATAAATATATCTCTTACGGTGTATCCGTCATTTCCAGTACCAAACAAGTACGTAATATCATTTGTTCGTATCACTATCATTCTTGCCAAATTTAAGTTGATGCATCTAATACAAATGTTATCCACCAGGGTTAAGCTTACGACTAACCAGTCTGTTTACCTCTTAATAAAGGGTGTCCGAAAATGCGCACAAGATTTCGTGCCATTTGTGGGGTGAAGTATTGTTGTTGAAGAAAAAAGAAAGCGTGACAGGGTTTAGGTTTATTAAAAATGAAAATCTAAATTGAAAAACAACTCGTTTTCATTGTTGAGAAATATTTTAAAAATAATGAAGGCTTTTCGAACAAAATTATCTTCATCGATGAGTTCAGTTTCGTCTTAATGGGTTGGTAAATCTTCGAATTGTCGCATTTGGGGTTCAGAAAACGCACGACTTCATCAACGGCGTCCCAGTGTTTGGTGTAGATTTTGGTCTGGGGCCGCAATCGAACAATATTTCATCGAAACTGCGGCAGGTCGACTAATAGCAGTTAAGGGAGCTCTGTCGGGACAGGATAATCTAGTTTTTTTGTTCGTTAATTGTTTCATAAAAGATGGTGCCACACGTCGTACATCCTAAAAAACAATTCAATTATATTTAATCGTGCTTGAATTTTGGGATATCCTTTATAAATATATTACCAATACTTTACATAAAATACGTGTTTCCATGTTTGATTTTTCGGATTTTCTCTCAAGTTGGCCGCAGCAAGATTTCACCGAGGGTCCTTTCTAGTTGAGTTTTGTTTGTGCTTCGTGGAATTTAGTACGGCTGCAACTGGGCCTTTTCTATTCACTATACTGATATGTCTGAGCTGAACTAAATCGCTCTCTTTTGATTAGCTTAAATTCCTAAATGTTGGGACAAAAGTCATACAGCTCCTGGATTATACAGTGTCGATATTCGGGGATATTATTATTAAAGTAATCGATGCTGATATTTTTCGGAGCACTTTCTTCCGAAGGCTGCCTGTGTTTGTTCATGTGCTTGGTTTATGATTGAAAGATCGCTGATATTTATCAGGACAAATAATATAATAGTCTGATTAAGCTGGATTTTTATTTTTCGATAGTGTGATTAGAAATGCTTCCAGATAATAAAAGCTTATTTCTCATTAATATCCACGTTAAGATGATGAAGAGATCGCGCGATAGGATTTAGTCCTGTCAGAGACAAGATATTTACCAACCAATTTGGTGTGTAGGCCAATGGAATACTACAGGAATACGAAGCTAAATCATATCGTCGTAAATTTTTTGTTCGCATCAAGCTATCGGCTGAAGCTTGAAAATCATCAAGCAGTTGGTGAGAGTCGGTTTATTTATCGTGGGCTTTCCAGGATTTGGCGTAACGTTAATAACACATCTATCGCAAATTTTCCGGACAAGAACTAATTTGATAGACTTCGATCAGGTTTCGAAAATTCTCTTTAGTCTTTCGCATATTATACTTGAGTGGAACCTGTATTCAATGAATAATAGGCTTTAAAAAATTCTTTACACCATTGCACCCCATGAAGGTACTGGGGAGAGGTTATCTATCTTTCTTAGAGAGGTGTGCGATTTCTAGTTTTGATCTCACTGATTGGTACCTACAGTTTTACACCGATTCCGAAGGGGTATTAAAAGGTTTTATCATTGCTAATTACTTGAAAGTGTCACCGTCACTAAGCGAGGTGACCGTGGTCGATATAAATGTAGAGTGGTCAGAGCAGGGATCGAACCCCCGTTCTCATGTACAAGTGAAGTGCATACTAGCCATTCCGCTACCGACGGTCATATTCTCATTTCACTATAATTATAGCACATACACGTTGATCGCATTTTTGAAAACCGGGCTCTCCATGCTGAGGGTCTCACCGTTAGTTTATCTGTTCATCCTGTCGGAATTAAACAGCTCTTCTTGTAGTTTGCCCACACCCAAACCTTTGTTATTTTTAAGTCGCCAAATTGCTGTTATGGTATCGTCTTGGTTAGACCATATGCAAATGATATCATCGTCTTCAATTCGCTCCATTTTGAATTTGGATTTTGGATTCTTCTGGTAGAAATAACTTCGCTCCACTACCTCTGCCTATCTGTAACAAGATTTACATACTCTTCCTGGCAAGAGGAGAGTCACGTACCATGACCATTGGTGTGGCTTTCAACTCTGGTAGAATTTTTGATCTTCGAACTTTCTTCTCTATTCTTCCAGTCTTTTACTCTAGCGCTGTTTCTAAAACGTCTAAAACGTCGAAATAATGTGCGCACACTGAAGAAAATCCAAATTTATCGATTCTTCGTCGGTCGCAGGAATTGGGGCTCTGTGTACAATTTTGTGCAAAGATTTTGACCTGCATCCATATAAGATCCAGCAGGTGCAGGAATTAAACCCACCAGACCACCATTAGCCGTGTTCTTTCACCGATTGGGGTCTAGAGCAGTTGGAAACTGACCCGATGTTTGATCGCAAAATTGTGTTCAGCGATGAGGCTCATTTTTGGCTTAACAGGTTTGTCAGTAAACAAAATTGCTGCATATGGAGTGAGACCAATCCACAACAGGCCCTACAGACTCTATTAAAAAAATGTTTTCCCATTACATTCCACGAAGGTATTGGGGAGAGATTCTCTCAACCAGTCGGCTGTGCGCTTTTTAATTTTATACTCACTGATTGGACCTACAGTTTTTAACCGATTACGAACGGTATTTTGGGAGGCTTTTTCATGGCTAAATACTCGGTAGTATCGCCATCACATGCGAGGTGACCACCGCCGAAAGAAATGTCAGAGCAGGAATTGAACCCAGGATCTTAAGTACAAAAGGATCTTAAGTACACACAAACCACTGCACCACCGGCGGCCTATTTCATCTAGAAAAAGGCACCGTTTGGTACAGTTTACACGCTGGTGGCATCATCGGACCCTATTTCTTCAAAAATTAAGCCATAGCTCGCATTACTGCCAAATGAGTTCGTTACCACACCATGGTCAATGATTGTTTGTTTGAAAATGTGGATGATATTGATCCAGACGAGATGTGGTTTCAATAGGATGGCGATTTATTGCAATCAAAATTTGGCGAAAAGTTGATTTCTAGAAATGGAATTGTCAATTGACCTCCAAGGTCGTGATTATTTCCTGTGGGGCTACGAGAAGTCACTGGTTTGTGCTGATGAACTACCAACAACTGATGCCTTGGAGGCCACATTTGTTCATGTTATTCAACACATACGGCCGGAAATACTCGAAAAATGTACCCAAAATTGGACACACAGAATGCGCTGCGTCATGAACAGCCGCGGGGCCATTTGCCCGAAATCATTTTCAGATGGTTATGCCGGGTATTGATCTTTCGAATAAAATTTAATTTTTTTTGGGTTTTTTTTTAGAATTTCAATTTGTATTGGTCTTGAAAACACTTTACATTAAGTCCCATATCCCTCATTTGCTGCTGTCTGGGACAGCTTATGATCAGAGAACCCTAAGGCGAGATTAATATTTGTAACCTGTGACCCACCAAGTAGCTGTCAACTTAGCTCAGTGATTGCCCCAAATCCAGCGGATCTTGCAAACAATAAATTGATAAATCTGCTAAAAATGTATCATTCAGGTTCATGTTAATGAAATAAATATTTTTCTAAATCAAAATATAATAAATTCCACCCACTGTGTATTCGACTTATGAACGGGTGCACGATGTTTGTAGTGCTGTCTGTCGGGCTGTGTGTATGTCTGTACATTCACACTTGTTATTAAAGTTCTACTCAAAGATCCAAAAGCCAACAACAAAAACCGGAGAAGCAGAATGAAAAAAAAAAACAATTACAACTGCAACAACAGCGTGGACGGTTAACGAAAAAATCAACCAAGTGAAGAAACCCTGTGGCGACTCCGTTTAGATAAAAAAAAGTGCTCATGAGCACGTTTTATGCCACATTGTTGCAAGAGAAGCCAGTGCGGCAAACAGAATGCGCACTGATTTGTTATCGGCTTTTGGGATATCAAAGTGGATGAACATAGAGATCCAAAAGTCAGACGACGACGACGACGACGACGACTATAACATCAGTGGCAAACAATATCGCAACTTTATGTTGTAAATGCCACTTTAAGCAGAGCACAGAGATTGTTCGCACATAAGGACTAACCAGTGGACTTTTTTTGTTTAAAGTTTACAATATTGAAAATCTGATTACATATTTAACGTATCCATGAGCCGGTTATCTTATATGGAATATCGTAAAATGTATATCAAGGTATTGCCATGTGAAATTTCGTTCCGTGTATGAAGCTTTCCAATTGTTATCAATAGTAATTAGAAACAGGGTAACCGGACGAATGAATGACGGATGTGTGGATGGATGAATAAACGCAAATAAGATAGTAGATGATAAATGACAGTAAATAAAACAAAAAAAAATTTTAAAATTGTATTTATTTTTAATTATTTCAAAAATAATTTAAATAAATACTAAATAATAAGGTAATGAATGTGTAGAGCTTCTCACAATCAAAAGCTGTGCCCTTGGATTCACTGATTGGAACCCAGAGTTTTAAACCGATCGCGATTTTGGGAAGATTTTTCATAGCTAAGTACTCGATCGTGTCGCCAGCATTAAGTTAGGTGATCGTCGTACTCACGTACTCATGTACAAGAACCGCGCACACTAACCATTGCACTACCGATGACCAAATATCAGAAAATATAGGTCTATGTTTAGCAATTTATGACAAATACTTGTACAGTCTTATATCCTTTATTTTAATTATCCATTCAAAAAAATTTACAAATTTGTATGGTCTTCCATGCAAAATATTTTTTACAGTGTAGGATATGTTCTCAAGTTTTAAAATGTAAACATTAAACTGGATTTATTTCAAATCACACGTTTCTTGTATTGAAAAACGTGAATAATTTACGGGGAATTTTTCTCTCAAATACACCCAGGTGTTTTTCATCAATATGACTCAAGTTTCGGCACCTTATGCAAGGGCAGGTAAAATGGGAATACCAGAATACCAGGGAACTTTTCTCTGTCGAGAGAGCGCTTAGTTCTTAAACTGCTTGCTGATCCCAAAATAACATTCTCCTACTTATCTTCAGGCTGACGTTTTTTGTTCCTGTTCACGGCGGGTCCAATTCATATACATACATTCATTTACTACTTCAAAAATAAATCGGTTGTCGACATTCACGTGTCGACCCATCCGAAAGTTTTTTTAGTCGTTGACACCATTATCTTGCCCTCATTAATAGCAAGATCCAGCTTCGTTGATTCTTTTTCGATTCTCGGAAAAACTGCAGTAACTTCTCGCAAGGATTCGCCCAATGATGTCAGCGTCGTTAGTATACCCGAGCAACTTATGGCTTGTTATGTTGATGATCGTGTTCATATTTACAGCAGCTTTTCTCATTATTATCTCCATTAAGAAGTTGAAGAGATTGCGCGAAAGTGTAACGCTTTGTTTTTGTCCTCACCTGGTACAGAATGCGGATTCGATTGGTACACCTCCCACTTTCGCTGTGGATTTGGTATATTCCAACGTCATTCTTCAGAGGCGAATAATTTTTGCCGGTATCCTAAGTTCAGACATAGCTTCGTACAACTTCGCCCATATGGGACTATCGATAGCAGTTTTGTAATCGGCAAAAAGATGGTATGTGTCGATTTGCAATTCGTGGGTCTATTCCAGGATTTGGCGTAGCGTGAATATTTGGTCACTTGTGGTTTCCACTGGTCTAAAACCACACTGAGAGGGTTAAATCAGGTTTTCAACAATTGGCTTTAGTCTTTCACATAAAACGACTGATAAGACCTTATATGCGATGGATAAAAGACTGGTACCGCGACAGTTGGACTATACACACGGATCACCCCTTTTGAATAGAGGACTTAGTACAAGGAGGCTCCAATCATCAGACATAGTTTCCCCCAAAAATATACTGCATATAAGTTGATGCATGTATGCAAACAGTCCCTCACCACCGGGCCCATTTGTGCCCGCCACTTTATTATTTTTTACCCGGATGATTGACATTCAAATCTCATCTTGGCTGGGTGGGGGACAATCTACACCGCCTGCCACAATTAATGTCTCCTGATCTGCACTGGAATATGTTGAGAGGAGTTGTGCTGAGAAGTGTACTCTCTTCATTTTAAGCACACACTGCTTATCTGTCATCAGATTCCCATTCTAATCCATGCAGTAGGTAGGGTAGTCCATCATTCCGTCCGTTTTACGGTCTTCTTACTCTCTGGAAATATTTTCGGGATTCAATAATTTGCACATTTGCACATTTCGGGTTTTTCACTCTCTCTCTCTCCGCTCCCAGTGCCACTTTTTTGCCTAAACAGTTGGTTTTCCTTCCTTGTCAGTATTTTGTACCATTCATTCGCAGCACGCGTTACAATTGACTGTTTCGTCGTCTTTCCGGGGCTTCTCTTCCAAAGAATTAGACATATGCGACTTATGCCACCGTGAAAGTTTAGAGGTTGTTGCAACCGACTTCAGAGGTTTTCGAAATCGACTTTAGAGGCTTTCATAACCACCATTAGAGGTTGCAGCAAACGTCTTTAGGGGATGTCACAACCGACTTTAGAGGTTGTCACATCCGACTTTTGAGGTTTTCACACCCGACTTTAGAGGTTACCGACATTAGAGGTTGCAATAAACGTCTTTGGGGCATGTCACACCCGACTTTAGAGGTTATCACAACCGACATTAGAGGTTGCAATAAACGTCTTTGGGGCATGTCACACCCGACTTTAGAGGTTATCACAACCGACATTAGAGGTTGCAATAAACGTCTTTAGGGGATGTCACAACCGACTTTAGAGGTTGTCACAACCGACTTTAGAGGTTATCACAACCGACATTAGAGCTTGCAACAAACGTTTTTAGAGGTTGACACAACCGACTTCAGAGGTTGTCACAACCGACTTTGGAAGTTATAACAACCGACTATAGAGGTTGCAACAAACGTCTTTAGGGGATATCAAAACCGACTTTAGACGTTGTCCCGTCCGACTTTAGAGGTTATCACAACCGACATTAGAGCTTGCAACAAACGTTTTTAGAGGTTGTCACAACCGACTTCAGAGGTTGTCACAACCGACTTTGGAAGTTATCACAACCGACTATAGAGGTTGCAACAAACGTCTTTAGGGGATATCAAAACCGACTTTAGACGTTGTCACGTCCGACTTTAGAGGTTATCACAACCGACATTAGAGCTTACAATAAACGTCGTTATGGGTTTTCACAACCGACTTTAGAGGTTGTCACAACCGACTTTAGAGGTTATCACAACCGACATTAGAGGTTGAAATAAACGTCTTAAGGGGTTGTCACAACCGAAATGGTCTCAACCGCCTTTGGAAGTTGTCACAACCGAAGTTTGAGGTTGCCACAACCGACTTTAGAGGTTGTCACAACCGACTTTAGAGGTTGCAATAAACGTCATTAGAGGTTGCAACAAACGTTTTGGTAGAATGTGGCAACCGATATTAGAGGTTGTCACAACCGGCTTTAGAGGTTGTAACAAATGTCTTTAAAGATTGTCGCAACCGACTTTAAAGATTGTAACAGCCGAATGTGGCCGTCGGTGGTGCAATGGTTAGTGTGCGCGCTACTTGTACATGAGATTCTGGGTTCGATCCCTGCTCTGACCACCTTAAAATTTCTTTCGGTGGCGGTCACGTCGCATAGTTTCCAATCAGTGAGTATCAAACTAGACAGTGCACAGCTCACTTGTTCTGAGAAGCTCTCCCCAATTCGTTCATGGGTTGTAATGGGAAACCATCTATATACCGAATGTAGAGGTTGTTGCAATCGACTTTATAGGTTATCAAATCCGACTTCAGAGGTTGTACCACACGACTTTAGAGGCTGAAACAAACGACTTTAGAGGTTGTTACAATTTAAGAGATTGTTACTTCTGGTATGCAAAATTAATTTTAAGTCGTTGTAAAGGAAGAGAAAATTTCATATTTGAAGCAGTACACCAAAACTTATAGGAATATGCGTTCAGCAATATTCAAACATTTAAGTATCTGACAAAGTAAAATGTGAAAATTACGATTTTATATTTTTTACAGTTAAAACCATCTAACATATTAGTTTCTCTTTCTATTTTAAAAAAATAATTTTTATCGGAAACTTTGACTTTTAAAGGATATCTTAGACTTGGAGACGGAGTAGTCCAATTTTTTACGACTCCGACTCCAGGCAAATATCGCAAACTCCGACTCCAAGACTCTGCCTCCGACTCCATAGCACTGATTTGATTAAATTTTTTGCCCGAGATGAATTCTTCTGGCCTCTATAAAACACGCAAATAGTTCTTGGATAACAAAATGTTCAAACCATTAAAAACGCCAAACTTTATAATTCTGATGGCAGATACGGCGTATCTACACCGGTTTTGCCATATCTGAAGACTTAAGTGGCAACTGTCGTGAATAATAACGTATCTGTAGGTTTTTATTAGAATCCTGGGGTAAGGACGTAACTTCCCTGACAAACTTCTGACAATTTACGCCTATAGTAATTTTTTTATTTTTCTCTTTTTCAGACGATGTCTTCGGGTCACCCCTTTTCAAGTAAGTAAGAAGGAAACACATTGTTAACTAAAGGGGTTTTTTTTACCTACATTATTTGTCTTCCTTTAAAAACTTTACCCACCCCTAATTACTTATGGTCATAATGAAATGGCTACGGCATAAATAGCAAGACAGGCTACAAGCTTAACTAAGTATTTAGATATGGCGAATACTGTATTTAATTCATGATAATATCCAGCAAACTAGTCGCATATGATTACCAACTGCCAAAATGGTATCCCAGCTACTTAAAGTTTAGACTCTACCACAAGTTAACTGCTGGGACTCCGATACCCATGAGAGTTAAGTGGTAACCAGTCGGTTATCAAAGGCAATTTGATGATGGAAAATCCGTAAACATAATGAATGATGAAGTACGTACGAGTAGGAATACGAGTCCAACCACATATCCATATTGCACACATTGTTGCGATTTAGTTGGACTTGTATGAATTCACTCGCTGCCACTGTGAGTGGTTGTGGCGCGGAATTAATGTTAAAGTTTTGGGATTGAATGAACATTTTCATTTTTGTTACGTTACATTACATTACGTTACGTTTTTAGACTTCTATAAATATTAATTTCCAATTTATGACTATATTCAGAATGTACATGGATATGGTGGATATGGATATGGATACTCGTATGCATGTAATCCAAAGCCTGTCGATGACTGTTCATGGTATAATGAGAGTGTTGTCAGTCAGTTATTCCAGGGGCTCCATGTTCAGAAAGGAGATTCCAGTCATACAACAATATGCTTAATGTTAATGAATGTAGTCGATAGCAATGGAGATGGGAGATATGAGAAACCTACGTAAAATTGTTTTCTACTTGGATACCAGACACGACGACATACACGGTATTGAATAACATAACATTCATCACATGTTGCGGCTGCTACCACACAGATCAGTGCGTTAGTCTGTCGGTCCATTCGTCCATACGTTCAATTCTCCCGCAGTACAACCACCTATCCATCCGCTTGTCTGTCCGTCCATTCGATGTTGTTGCTGCTGCAGTTCCTCTTGATTCAATCACAGTCATCCGCATTTAGCCAACATTGTTTTGTATGCGTCATTGCGTCTGCCGGGATTAGGTTTCAAATTTAAGTCACACAAGTAATTTGATGCTAAATATGGTTCAGCATAACTACAACATACAACCTCGCATCATGTTGGTGGTGGACCGAAGAAAAGACAATCAGATAGACGGACTTACACTCAGTCCATCATTCCACGTTCATCTCGAGCTATTGTAATGCCCACCGTACACCAAGGCAAACGACGTCATTCTCTTATGCAGTATAATCACTTTAGTTGCTACAACATTAATATAAAGCGATAACTTGGTTTGGGGGGAGGGATGGTGGCATGATGTCATCAAGGATCCTTTGTTTTTCAGATAAAATCAATTCTCATTTCATCCATATTATGTATTTTTACTCGAGTATTTTTGCAATTCTAATGAGAAATTACTGCAAATGATATTTAAAATTTTGATAAAGGGGAAAATCTGATAAAATTCTTTATGACAGGATAATAATTACTGGCATTGGAAAGTAAATATTTTGCCGTTGAAATGAAAGACAACAGACCTTATAAAATGTCAAACAATACAGTTTTGTTAGTCATATTTTCGAATCTTACCTTAAATATAATCCCAAGTTAAATAAAATTAGAAAATATGACTATTATTCTTTGCCATTTTATACGATATTTTCTTCTCCAGTAAAAAATAAACTATAGTTACGTTGTTTTGTATTTCAGCTAACGATATACAAGGTGGGGCAAAAGTAATCTCCCAATGTTCTTTTGCTGTAATTTGTTTATTTAATCCATTAGAATTTATTCCATCAAGTTGAGAAAATGATATCGGCCAAGTGGCTGCCGTTAGAGTTGAAGACCATACCGTCTCATTTTATGGCATTTTCCATCACTCTTGCCAGAACTTCAGGTGACAGGTTATCGCTTTCTTGGCGAATATTCTCCTTAAGGGCTTCAAGAGTCTGAGGCTTGTTGTCGCACACCCGCGACTTCAAAAAACCCAATAAAAAGAAGTCTGGAACTGTTAAATCCGGTGATCTGGCCAGTCAGTGCAAATCACCAAAACGAGAGATTAGGCGACCCGGAAATGTTTCCTTCAGAATATCGATTGTGGCTCGAACAGTGTGCGCTGTTGCACCGTCCTGTTGGAAACACAGTGTCAATTCCAGTGTCAATTCATCCAATTGAGGAAGAAAAAATTCGGCAATCATGGCTCTATAGCGCGCGCCGTCCACAGTCGTCATTTGACATTTGGTACCATTTACAAAAGTTATAGGGTTTTCCAATAGGGTGATTCCTTTTAACCTACCTTGTATGTACGATATGTGGGAAATATTAGACATATTTTTTTATGATACAAAAGTTCATCCAAATTTTTGTATCCAAGAGTGGACAAAACAATTTCGAACTACAAATTTATTAGTAGATCTAAAGGCAGACGTGAAAGGTCCCAATGCAAAGGGCACGATTTAAATTTTGTAGAATTATTTTCTGTGTAATTGGCTGCTGTGAAATTTGACAGCGTCTACGATTGTTTCGATTTTTAAAAATTAATCGCTACACAAGGGAAGAAAGCGTTATGGTTGTTAACTCCCATTACAAAAATGGGGAAAGTTACACTGAGACCGCTTGCAAAGTTAGCGAAATTTTCAGTCGTGGAAATGCACCTAATGTGTAAACAATTCGAAGAGCCTGTCTTTCAAAATCATTGCAGCTGTAAATGAGAGTGCCGCAGAAAATCCAGGAATATCAATTCGGCATCGTTCATAACAACTTACAATTTTACCAAGCAACGAATTTTGACGAAAGGCCTTCAGTTTCAGGCCTAACTCAGAGGGGTCAAGGGCTTGACAAAATGAAGATAATATGTTTCTCCAACCAGATCGATCTTCAGCTCAGTTGGTAAAACCAAGCTTTCGCAGGCGATATTCTGGTCTTTGCGGCGAAGTCTTGGGCGTCATGTCCTTCGAGTACGTCTTCGAATACCTTTCGCACGGGTTCATTCTGATACATTCTACATGCAGAAAATCTTAATTTTTTGTTGTTTTGTTGCTTGTCGCAAATATACAATACTTGTGCCGAAACACACTGTGGTTGCTATTCAATATAACATGTTTGAGACACAATGATTAATAGGTTACAATATATGCCTTTGTGACCCAACTATTGCTTGTCTGTTTAAAACCGCTGAAATCAAATACGAGAGAGACAACAAATAAACAAAAAGGCACCAGATCTTCAATTCATGAAAGCAGTGCTTGTAAATATGTACATGTTTCCTGCAATATGTTGCTGGGGCCGATATTTTTCAGTGTGTATGTTGATATGCATGTTGATATGCATAAATACGTCGATGTCGGGATACAGATTATACAGCTTGTGGTTCATATGCTGAAAAATCTGCCTTGTTTTGTTGTTTTGTTGCAGATATCACGTGTTTGCAGCTTGTCGCAAATATAGTATACTTGTGTCCAAACACATTGTGTTTGCTATTCAATATTACAATGATTAATAGGTTACAATATATGTTTTTGAGACACATCTATTGCTTGTTTGTTTAAAACAGCTGAAAACAAAAATGTGACAGACAATTATGAAAAAATGCAGTAGATCTTCAATTCATGAACACAATGCGTGCAAACATGTATATGGTTCCTGCAATTTGTTGCTGTGGTCGTTGTTTAGTGTGTTCAGCTATCAGTGTGAAAGGTGTTAATAATTAACAGTTGTTTTTGGAAAATATTTTATTCTTGTCGTGTCACGTTGATAAATCTGTCTTTTTGTTATTGTTTGGATGCAAATATAACGGGATTGTACCTTGTGCTAAATATAGAATACTTGTGCCGAAACACATTGTATTTGCTTTCAATATTGCATGTTGGAGACACAATGATTAATAGGTTACAATATATGTTTTTGTGACCCAACTATGGCTTTGTTTATTGGGGAGAAACGAAAAAGCAGCAGATCTTCAATTAATGACAACAGTGCTTGCTCATAAGTGTATAGATGTTCCAAACATATACATGGCTACTGTATAATTTTACAGGGGCCTTGGTTTTTTAGCGTGTAACATTTACACACAATTCAATAAAATTGTCACTGTAGTTTTTACATAATTCTACAATTTCTGGAATATTTAAAAAATCTCTTATGATGTACAGCATTTATGCGACATATATGTAATTAACAAATTTCAAAGAAAAATTATGTTTCTGTCTCCGGATAAATCTGAATACACAACATTTATGATGTACTCCAATATTCCACTCGCATCCAATCATGCATATTCCATGAGATGGAGCTGAGCTCAGCAAATACCAAAAGATAAAGTAACAATTTATGAATGTCTGATTAGTATCCATGTATCATGGTATCTGCTTCCCACAAAAGTCATTCAATACTGAGATCATTCAGTATTCATCGTTCAGAATATTCACGCCTTAATGAAAGTTATTCAAACATAAATTGCTCTAAACAAATATGCAACGATGATGAAGTCTTTCATCTCCAACAGGCATCTGAAGGCGGTGGCGGCGTAATGGAAACGATTGTCTGTCTGCCTTACCCTCATGAAGATTTATTCCATTTCATCTCTGGTTGAAGATTTTTCATGAAAGCAACATAAGAAGTTCAACCGCAAAGTATTCGGATGCAGATGAATTCGAATGCATATTCACATAATTCTTGAGATTTGTATTCATGTATCATCAACATCATTTACGATATGTAATTACGTAAAGGCTACAATCTCTAAATTGTATGTGATTGTTATGAGTTCAGTTTGGAAACAAACGATTCTAAGGAAAAAATCTCATGTTCCCTAAATTGACGCCCTTTAGAAAACGGATCAGACGAAAATGTTGTCGACAAGAATAAAGTTCATAATAGCAGGATTATGTATTACAATATGATATGACACTTGGAAGATAGTTCATACTCAATTGTATTCATAAAAATTTGAAAACAATTGTAAACAATTATTGCGAGCGGGTTTGTAATTGTCTTTCTCGAGCTGCAGACGAGAAACATACAGTTTGAATAAACAGAACAGAGAACATCATAAGGTTTTTGCAAAGACAACAGCTTTCTAAGAAAATTGCCTAAAGTTAATGTTACACTATCGTATCACATGGAAAGATTTGCGCAGGGAAAAATGGAATGAATCGCTCTTCAACTTTAAAGAATTCGTATGCTCATTCTGTTTTGAATAAACAGAACAGAGAACATCATAAGGTTTTTGCAAAGACAACAGCTTTCTAAGAAAATTGCCTAAAGTTAATGTTACACTATCGTATCACATGGAAAGATTTGCGCAGGGAAAAATGGAATGAATCGCTCTTCAATTTTAGAGAATTCGTATGCTCATTCTGTTTTTAGTTTACACTATGAGACAAAAATAATAATTTAAAATTAAAATGTGTTTGTCTGTTTTCTTTCTTTTATTTCGTTCTATTCTAAATACAACCATAATCGCATACGGTCGTATGGTTGGATTTAAGACCTAAATCGACGGAAACAACACTTTATAGTTGGGACTGTGACCTATCAAGGCTTGGACTAATGAATTGTATTATTTCTTCGTGAAACATTGAGAGATAGTCATGCCAGTGAGTGTGCTTTCCTGAAATATCTATTATTCGAACGAAAACCATCAATTTTTCAATTAGTACTTGAAAGTTTGTAGTATAAACTTCACATACATTAACATTTGAAAATCCATTTTGATTAGCGTGTGATAACCCATATATACGGTTCTGGCTCCCTCTAAATTCGGTTGTAACAACTTCTAATTCGGTTGTGGCAACCACTTCTGCAGTTGTGAAATATGTAATTCTTATGCGGTTATGACAATCTCTAATTCGATTTTGACTACTTCTAATTTGGTTGTGTTGACTTCTAGCGTGGTTGTGACAAACTTAAAATTCGGTTTCGCCTAATTCGGCTGTCTCAACCGAATTTTTGTGTGGATGTATCGGGTAACAAAAGGCAACCCTTTAATCAATATAGAGATTTTCGGTGTTGCTGTGCTTTCGTGGGAGTTCTCTAGGATAATAAAAATCGGCTTTGAACATTACGCTTACGAGAACCTTGTATGGATAAAAGTCATATACCACGGTACACCCACACATATAGAGACCGAATTAGCCGTTACCGAATTTAGAGGTTGTCACAACTACATTAGATATCATCGCAAAGGAATTAGAGGTTGTCACAACCACATTAGAAGTTGACATAACCTATTAGAGGTTGCTTCACCTGAATTTCAGTTGTGAGAGTGAAATTCATCCGTGACAACCTCAAATTCGATGGCAACAGCCGAATTTGTGTTTTCTACAACCTCTTTTCAAACGAGTAGTGAGTGTAGCATATTTCCGATACCGGATACGGGACGCTGAGACTCTAATGGGCAAGCATGCATTCGTCAGTTCAACGCCGTAATCCAGAGGGCACAGCTCTGCGGGTAGTCCGTCACGACCTGCCGCGTTGTTTTTAGGCTGGAAAATTGATGTTCAGATGTCGTATAGATTAGGAGGGCGGCGATTGTCACCATCGTCTTCTATTTACGTGTATGGAACTGGGTCTACTATAAGGTACACTATATAACTGTGTTGGACATTTTTTTTAAATGTGGTGTTAAGGCGAAAAAAAAATGTAGCCAATGTAGCCATTTTGACTATAAAAAACGTCTTAGAATCCGAAAACCGTGGTATTAGTTTTCTTCTTATTTTATGTGCACCACCACTTTATTTATTTCATCCAGTAGGATGACGAAAAGATCTCACCATAGATGGCCACTGTAAGGGGAAATAGTTGCTAAAGTCCGGTATTCAGATTTTATGAAAGTTTCGTTGCCATAAGAAGTAGGTACGTGTATAAAAAAAAACAACGAAAATTTAATGAACCGAAAACATCGCTCACTTTTCATTTGCTTTTTACTCATGTCTTTGCGAAAATTTCGTGGGCAACATCAAGTACAGGGTTGTTACGCTGAAGTTATTTTGAACGAAACAAATTGTTTGATAATTGTTTGGGACTGGAATTTTTATATTTTGATTAGTTTAGTAAACTAAAGTAACACCACATGCATTAATAATAGGATGGAGTGCAAAGATGAATTATTAATGAAATATTTGCCAGCTAAATCAGAGATATGTGGTAACTCCCTGTGAAAAAATTTTCTGTTTAGAGATAATTGACCCAATATCCCTTTAAGCACCAGAGATATTTAACGTAAAGGTTTCATGCGTTAACAGGCTTTGGCCAGGAATAACTACACTGGGTTTGGGATTTTTGCAGTTTTGTTGTTAATAAAAACTTCCAGAGCGGACGTTTCTTCCGATCGCCAATATTTCAAAAAATATAGACTTTTCAAAACTTGAACCCCCGATATCTCAATAACGAAGCGAGATATTGAAACATTTTATTCAATTTGTCCGTCTTATTTTAGCGTGTGCCTGAGAAAGGATTGTCGGATCGCGAGGCCTCGGATATCGTACATTCGTAAAAAAAAAACAATATAATAACTTCGAGTCGATGTGGCCGCCGAAACACCGCCGCTGACCAACAATTGATTCAGTCCCCTCCGGCGTCAATACCGGAACGGCTCCACTCTGTGATAACGTACAATTTCAATTAATTATTCTTCAGACTTATTTCCCTCTAAAGTTTCTATCCCTTCAGATTATGCCCAAAATATAAATAACGAGATATACAGTTTAGGCAGTTTTAATTTTTTCCAAAATCTTGTGTAGCGTGTGTTTCTGAAATGTCACCACAGAGCAATAGAAAAAACCTTCTATGCCTCTCTTCGTGTTCTCTTTATGACGACGAGGTAGTAGGCAATTCCATCGAGTTCGAGTTGCTTTGGTAATTTACTCTTTGATTGTCATAATACGGACATAAATAATCATTAGTATCAATCATTAGTATTAGTATCAAAACAAATTGGCCGTGGGTGGTGCAATGGTTAGTGTGCGCGCCTCTTGTACATGAGATCCTGGGTTCGATCCCTGCTCTGATCACCTTAAATTTCTTTCGACGACGGTCACCTCGCATAGTGACGGCGACACTATCGAGTATTTAGCCATGAAAAGGCTTCTGAAAATACCGTTCGGAACCGGTATAAAACTGTAGGTCCCAATCAGTGAGTATAAATCTAGAAAGCGCACCGCTTACTGGTTGTGAGAAGCTCTCCCCGATTCCTTCATGGGATGTAATGGGAAACTATTTATTTATTTTTATAGTATAAATCAAACACTTTTAAACTTAGTTTGCTGCATGGTCTATAATATGTATGTCTTCTTTGGTCTCTCATTCTACATCATTTCCCTAGTGGCTTTTCGATCAGTTGTGCCATAGAAATCCCCTGATGACACTGGCAGGGTTCTTCGTGCATTTTTTCACATCACCCGTGTAGAATGTGTAAAATTCATTAACGGTGACAGATTTCCTTTTTAAGGAACTTCATTTTTTATTGCAAAATGACGGAGAATGCAATTAAAAAATATAACAAAAAAGACCATAACCATGACTTACAACAACCAGCTCTGCCCTTGATACTTGCATTATTTTCGGATGATTTTCTTGGATGTCTAAGCCCCTTGACGTCAAACGAAACCATCCGTAGTCTTGCGGTGACATTGGCCATCATCATGTGAAACAACAACTTCCATATTTCAATTTCCTAATTATGGACAATTTAATATCATAGGAAAAATGCGGTTTCTTTGCAGTAATTATGAATTATTTGTGGTCTAATTATTAACAGAACCAAGACGCATCTGCGCGTAATTTATTTATAGAGCAGAGAATGGACAATATGGCACAATGGCAACCCTTCTTTTCTTTCCACCTAAGATCCTATTAAGCGCAGAGCCAAACCAAGAAGATCACAGGGGAATCATAAAAACCCATTCAAACGAAACACTCGCCATGTGAAGACAGTTGTGGTTATAAAGCCTGAAGCAAAATTAACATTAAAGATGACGATAAGGAGCAAATGGCGATACAAAAGAAAAAATCTACAATCTAAAAAAAAATATAATGAAAAAACGCTGAATCGAACAAAACCTAAAGATAAACATGAAATTGCAATAAATAGTTAAGAAACTAAAGGGAAACTATATTGACGCACACTTGAAAACCACCGAACCGCAAGAAACATAAGAAAAATCCAATAAATGAGGGAGAAAAAAGAAGCAAAATGGCCCTCAAGAGGACGGTGAGGAGACAAAGACAAAAAAGGAAATATCATCTCGTTTGAGGGGGAACAAAGATAAAACAGCAGCCCAGAAGAGTTATTTAATTTTGCTGCAGTCTTTGTTGTTGTTTTTGTGGGGTTCGTTTAGGTTTATTATAAATGGCTAAGACAAAATAAAAACTTGGTCGTGAAGGGTCAGCAAGTTCAGGATTGTAGCGGCGAATCCCCAGAGCCTATAAAAAAGAACAGGAATTGTGTGATGGTAATGCATTAATATCATCGAAATGATAAAAAAATAACGACTGGAGTTTGTGAGTTATGAAAATTAATTGCCTTAAAATTGCGGAAGACTAGATTCAATCTTGCCATAATAAAGTCCACGTTGCTTATCATTGTCAAAAATTATTTATACTCTACGAATAATATGAATATTTCCAGGCATATTTGAAAAGGAATTTCCATGTAGTTTTTGAATACATATAAAATTATAAACGAAGTTCCTTATCGCACATTGCGGGATGGGGGCTAAATAAAAAAAATTAGACAATTTTTTTAACACTATTATGCTACAACTCAGTATTATGAACTATATTGGCTACTTTGGCTTTGGTTTGTGTCTAGACTAACATATGCTGGGAAATTTCTTGTTTAATGGGAAGTTTTTCAGGTGGAGTCTGTAACCAATATTTGGAATATATTATAAGCCAAAGCCAAAGTGAATCAATATTCTTCGAGCTTGAGGTCAGATTTGCTGTAGTTATATTTATTTTCCTCGATATTTCGCTACTCCTTTGTGTAGCATCATCATGAGATATAAACAATATTCAACAATTAAAACAAAACAAAATACAAAACAAAATATTTTGTTTTGTATTAATTGTTGAATATTGTTTATATCTTCTGATGATGCTACACAAAGGAGTAGCGAAATATCGAGGAAAATAAATATAACTGCAGCAAATCTGACCTCAAGCTCGAAGAATATTGATTATTTATTGATAAGGAAAAGGTCGAACAACAGAATAAAAATACCAAAGTACATTTTCTTAAAAAAAAACCTTATCGTAAAGAAGTACATATATTTATATAAAAAAAAAATTACTTTATTTAAGAAAATTAACATATTGCTTATAAAAGTAAATTTTCTTACGAAAAGTACATTTTCTTAAAAAAGTATTTTTTTTAAATAAGTACATTTTCTTAAAAAAGTACATGTCCTATTCTTAAAAAAATTATTTTTTTTGAAAGTACCTTTTCTTAAAAACGTAAATTTTCTTACAACAAATTGACTTTTCCTAAAAAAACTACCGTTTCTTTAAAGAGTACATTTTTGTGAAACAAAATAAATTTTCTTGAGTTAAGTACCTACTCTTAACAATTTACATATTCTTAAAAAATGGACCAATTCCAAAGAATTCCCATATCTTAAAAAACCTTTTCTTCAAAAAAATACCTTCTCTTAAAAAAATAATTTTTTTTACAAAAATTCCTTTTCTTAAAAATACATTTTCTAAAATATAAAATAATACCTCTTCTTTTCTTGAGGTAGGTAGCCTTTCGGAAAATAACACTTCTTTAAAAACTACCTGTTTTTTAAAAAAAGTACTTCTTTGTAACGAAAATTATGGCTTTTTCTTACAGAAAGTACTTCTTCTTAAAAATAGTACATTTTCTTAAAAAAAACATTACCTTTCAATGAAAGAAGTACCTCGCTTTAAAAAGGACCTTTTCGGGAAAATATAATACATATTCTTACAAAAAGGAACTAAAAATATACGTTATAAAAAAAATTGATTCTATAAAAAAAGTTTTCTTAAAAAAAGTTTATAAATAAATAAATAAATGGTTTCCCATTACATCCCATTAACAAATCGGGGAGAGGTTCTCACAATCAGTGAGCTGTGCGCTTTCTAGTTTTATACTCACTGATTGGGACCTACAGTTTTACACCGGTTCCGAACGGTATTTTTGACAAGTTTTTACATGGCTAAATACTCGATAGTGTCGCCGTCACTATGCGAGGCGACCGCCGTCGAAAGACATTTTAGTGTGGTCAGAGCAGGGATCGAACCCAGGATCTCAAGTACAAGAGGCGGCCACAAAAAAAGTTCATCATTTTACAAAAAGTATCTTTCCTAAAGATCCATTTAAATTATCGTATTTTGGGCGCCTTAGGCGAGTTGGAACTATCAGTTCATACAATATAGAGAAAGGAACATCGTTCCAACCGGGTGTAATTTTTTTTATGTAAATTGGAGTCGGAGTGGAGTCGTGGATTTTCAAATAGCTGGAGTTGCAGACGGAGTGGAATCGTGGATTTTAAAATCGCTGGAGTCGGAGTCATCCTAATTTGGTAAGACTCCATAGGCCTGTCCAACCAAAGCGCCGCTAATTTAATTTTTCTGTTGTGCCGCTGTCTTCGATAATTTGGTCTCTGCACAGAGTTGCTCTAAGTTGGTCTAAACACGGAGTTGCCACTTGAAATGTAAATTTAATCTCAATTTGGAGGTTGCAAACGGCAAAGATTATAGAACAAGGTAATCGCTAACCAGTCCGCGATAAATAAAGGATTTTATTTGAATTTGCATTTTTATGACCGATTTTTGTTAGTTTTTGGTTAATGTATGAGAAATTCATACTACAAGCTTACAAGTCATGAACATTTTTCTAATTGAAAAATTATTGGGTTTTGTTGGAAATAACAGACAATTCAGTTAAGCACACTCACTGGCATGACTAGTTTCGAACTCCGTGACAAGTTCATCATCAGATGCCTAACTACTGTGTCTGAATTGATACCATCGGTTGATCATCAATCGTATACTATATACAAACTCAATTCTGCAATTCACATGTGCGAATTAGTATCGATCGAAGATCCCTAAGTATCAACACACACCAAAAGGCCTATAATTTCAACAACAAGAACACGCAGAATTTTTCCACCATGTTCTTCTTTTCCTAATGTGTTCTCGCATTGTTGCAGTGCTTTGAGGTGAGTTTTAATCTATATCACAGGGTTGTATTTTTCCGTTGATTTTTATAAAATTAAGTTATATTTTTGTTTGTGTTACAAAATGCTGTTTATAGAACGTACACGTCAATATATTTTAAACCTGACAATCGATTGGCTAAAGCAAAATAAATAAATAAATGGTTTCCCATAACATCGCATGAAGGGACCGGGGAGAACTTCTCACAATCACTGAGCTGTGCGCTTTCCAGTTTTCACTCACTGATTGGGACCTACAGTTTTACACCGATTCCGAACGGTATTTTGAGAAGCTTTTTCATGGCTATATACTCGATAGTGTCGCCGTCACTAAGCGAGGTGACCGTCGTCGAAAGAAATTTTAAGGTGGTTGGAGCAGGGATCGAACCCAGGATCTCCTGTACAAGAGGCGCGCACACTACCCATTGCACCACCGACGGTCACTAAAGCAAGCCTACATGTAACTAATGTTTTTTTAAAGTCTTTTGTGGCCACAAAATGTAATGTAAGGTAACTCTTGAAAATTATAACAAAACCCAAACGAACATTTTTGAAAAATTTCAAAAAAATTTAAAAATTTATATTCAACGGAAACGCAATAACATCGTAAATGTTAACAACAATTTAGATATAAAGAAAAGCCATAAAAGAAATAGGTTCCAAAACAACCTCACATCTAAGTTACTCTTACACATAGACAACAGAAGTGCTAGCTAGACGTCATACACGCTGAAAATAGATCTTTTTTATTGTTTGGATGCGAATATAACGTGTTTGTAGCCTTTCGCAAATATAGTATACTTGTGTCCAAACACATTGTGTTTGCCATTCAATATTAAATGTTTGAAAGACAATGATTAGTAAGAAAGACAGTGATTAGGTTATAATAACTATATGTTTTTGTGGCCCAAATAGCTTTACGATATGCCAAAGATCATGAGGATGAATTTTGCAAAACTTCTTTTATAAAAACTATATCGCTATTAATAGAGATAACGAATAGTAGAATAAATAAAATAAAAAAGAATCAATAAACTCACCAAATAAATAAACATCATTCCTGATGAAAAACGTTCAATTTTGAAAATTGTATTGTTCGAATGTGCATTTCCTGCACCGAACTGGCCAATAGGGTAAAGTCCGCATTAAAAATGTTTTAGCAGAACACACTGCCTTTCAAAACCAGTGTTCGCTTATTCGGCTTCGTTAAAAACAATATATGATGATCAACACAAACGTTGTTCGCTATTGGTTTTTTTTTTGAATACTAATTATATTGTACTGAGCCTCACTTCCTTCCCAGACCCCGAAAACAATATCGAACTCAAATACAAAGAAAATACATGCGGCATTTGTAGCAAAAATTCTGAAATTCTACAACCCCAATCAAAAGGCAAAACTCAAAAACAATTCTCAATAAAATATTTATATCGATATATGACATTAATCGATTTATCAGAAGATGAAGAAAATAACTGAAATATAAAATGTTTTTTTTATGAAAGAATAATAAACGAAAAAATAAAAAACAATACAATTCACATCAAGCGATACATGTATGATGTGTCGGGTTATGGGTTATTATGTTGCTACAATATTTTAACTGCTCTGACAGCTGTTGCTTTTTGTTGCTGTTGAACGTTGGATGATTGTGTAGCCCATTAAATTGTATTGTGTCCATTGGTTACGAGTACAAAGTCCATATCACGTGGGTTGTAGTTACTTGTGTTGTCGCTACGTATGGCCGGCCGGATGAATGAACGGAAAGACGACGTCTGCTGTTATTGTTATCGAATGGGTTGAACTACAAAGTTAAACGGTGGCAAATGTCAATCAATGTGACTTTATATTAAACATTAAAATTTATTGTAATTTTTATGAGATTTCAGTAAATTCCCTATTATAGAAGAAATGTTTTTGTTTTTTTTTTTATCAGGGCTGTGTGTTTTGTAAGTGGATAATAAATTGGGTTTTTTTAAACGGTTACAACGCATACGCTCGTTATGTATCTACAAGGTTTAATATAAAGTCTGAAGTAAAAAATAAAATACAATGATTGGGAATAAATTATGTGACTTGTTGGAAGGGGTTGTCGTCAGTTATACAAATTCAATTAAAAATTGTTTATTTTTTCTTGTCCAAAAATATAAGTATAATAATAGTTTTTCATTATAGCTGTGCCGAAAAGGAAAAACGACTTTTGTGCATTTCTCATACCTTTCAGGACAGCATTTTTAAAGTTTATGAGTTTATTTATAATAAAATATGAAGAGGCACCAAAAAACAAATGTATTTAATTGGAGTCACCATGTTTTAAGAAGGTGGCGCATCAATTGTGCTACTCTATTTAATCAATGTATTTCATTTAATTAATTTTTGGAACAAAGTTCCTTATCTTTTGTTGCGGGATGGCGTTTCAATGATATAAAAAATTAAACAACTTTTGTTTTAACATTATTATGCACAACCCACTATTATCAACTACATTGTTAGTTTTGCTTTGGTTTGTGTCTAGACTAACGGCCGGGATCATACATAAAGAAATTAACTAGATGTCTCACATATGTTGGGAAATTTTTTGTTTAATGAGAAGTTTTCTACGTGGAGGCTGTAACTAATATTTAGTATATATTGTAGTTTTGAACCCAATAAAAAGTAAATTAAGAAAAGCCAAAGTGAAGGAAGTTTAAAAATAGAAGATTTTCTTAAATACGTGCCTTTACTTAAAAAAATTTAATTTTCTCAAAAAAAAAAATGGTTATTCATTTCTTACACAAAGTACTTTATCTTAAAGAAGTACGTTTGCTTATAAAAAAAAATTAATGTGAGTCCGATCACAGGGGAGATGTGTAAACATCTAGTAATGAAGTTGGAAGTACTTATGCTTTTAGTATATTTTTTTAATTAATCAATTAAAAGTATCAAAACTTCCAATATTGTAAATACAATATGTTATAATCTTAATTTATATTGGAATCTAATAGAAATTTTATTAGAATTAACATTACCTCCATTCAGTTTTGATACACTGTGTGTTGTTTTATGTTCTGAGTTATAATTGTTTTGGTGTTTTGTAAAATATTTTATTATTTTGTATTTGTTGCGGTTGACAAGTTATTAATCAGCTGTTTACTGAAATGTAATGCATGTAGTTATTTTACAGCAATGGTTTTCGAAAATTAGTAGCTATTATTGCACACCAGATGGTGCTTATATGCAGCTGTTAAGTATGAATGACAATCTCAAAGATGAAGAAAACTTTTAGTTTTTAGTTTTCCTTATATTTGACAAGTTTAGTTTTTAGTTTTCCTTATTTTGCTTTGTTTTAGTACATTTTTTATTACAAGTGCAAAAAATCTTTTTAAAAGTTATTAAAATTAATATTTTTTTGTATTCATTTTATTTATTTGTTTTCATTTGCCTACGATAACATAATGTACGACAATTAGTGAAAATTAGTCGCTACTATTGCACACTAGATGGTGTTGAGCATATTGTATGCAGCGTATGAGTACACTAATACACTCATACATAGCTCACTCCGATTTGATAACGCTTTACGATTGGTTAACGATTACATCGCACATCTTACTCTAAATTTGTGATTGTATTGTGAAAAAGATTTTTACCCCCAGCGTATAGATGTTTACACATCAAAAATTACATGAGTTGTCAGGGACATACGCACTTTTTAAAGAAGAGGTACTCTTTTTGAGAAATGTACTCAGAAGGGCTACTTATCTCAAGAAGGCATTTTTTTAAGAGAAGGTATTTTTTGAAGAAAAGGTTATTTTTTTAAGAATTGGGAATTTTTTTAAAATTGGTCCTGTTGTCAAGAATAGGTACCTTTATAAGAGTAGGTACTTATCTCAAGAAAAGTTAATTTGTGACAAAAAATTTACTCTTTAAACAAAAGATAGTTTTTTAAGAAAAGACATTTTGTTGTAAGAAAATGCACTTTTTTAAGAAAAGATACTTATTTAAAAAAAAAAATAATTTCTTTAAGAAAAGGTACGTTTTGTAAGAAAATTTCTTTTTTTTAAGCAAAGGTACTTCTTTACGAGAACGTTTCTTTTTGAAAAAGTATTTTGTGTAAGAATATGAACCGGAATTTTTTTGAGAAAATTAACTTTCTTTAAGAAAAGGCACTTATTTAAGAAAATGTTCTTTTTGAAACTTCTTTCCCTTTGGATTTATTAAATTTACATTTTATTGGGTTTAAAACTACTATATATACTAAATATGGGTTACAGTCTCCACCTAGAAAACTGTTCATTAAACAAAAAATTTCCCAACATACATATGTTAGACTGGACACAAACCAAAGCAAAAGTACCCAATATAGTTGTTAATACTGGGCTGTAGCATAATAGTGTTAAAAAATGTTCTTTAATTTTTTTTCATTTAGTTTACTTCATTTATTTCATTTACTTCATTTATTTAAAAGTAAATTTTCTTACAAAAGTACGATTTCTAAAAGAAGTAATTTTTTTAAAATAACTATATATCTCTTCATAAAACAGTAAATTTTCTTACAACAAATTACCTTTTCTTAAAAAACTACCTTTTCTTTAAAGAGTACCTTGTTTGCGAAACAAAATAACTTTTCTTGATATAAGTACCTACTCTTGAAAACGTACCTATATTCTTGGAAAAAGGACAAATACTAACAAAAAATCCCTTTAAAAAAAAACACTTTTCTTCAAAAAATTACCTTCTCTTAAAAAATTAATTTTCTTACAAAAATTCATTTTCTTAAAAGTGCCTTTGCTTAAAAATAAAATAATCCATTTTCTTTTCCTTGCTTGAGATAAGTAGCCTTTCTGAAAACAAGTAAATTTTCTTAAAAAATAACCTTTTCCTATAAAGGGTACCTCTTCTTAAAAGAGTACCTGTTCTTAAAAATTTACTTCTTTGTAAAAAAAATTCATACTCTAATGGCTTTTTCTTACAGAAAGTACTTCTTCTCAAATATAGTACTTATTCTTCAAGAAAACATTAGGTTTTAATAAAAGAAGTGCCTCTGTTTAAAAAAGGAATTTTTCGGGAAAATATAATACATATTCTTACAAAAGGACCTAAAAATATACTAAAAAAAACAAACCATTTAAAAAAAAAAATGTTTCTTAAAAAACGTTTATCAGTTTACAAAAAGTATATTTTCTTAAAGATCCATTTAAATTATCGTATTTTTCAACGGGCGCCCTAGGCGAGTTGGAACTAAATAGTACATAATATAAAGCGAAAGGAACTTCGTTCCAAATGGGCGTCCCCGACACCTCATGTGATTTTTTTTCTATTGTATAGAAAATTCAATTTCATTTTATATAACTATGTAATTGGTTTTGAAGATGATGCAAGGTAAATGACCTCCGTGTTCATCCACGCATATGCAACACTTGATCAGAAAATTAAACATTGCGGCCTAAAGGATTGAAGTCGGGATCGCCTCAATTATTGTTTTAATGAACTGCTTCAATATGGTCAAATTCCTTGGTTTCGTCTCGTACACCTCCTGCTTGACATAACCCCATAAAAAGAAGTATGATGCAGTCAGGTCAGGTGACCTTGGGGGCCAGCGGAAAAGTAATTTTCTGGATATTAATTTGTTTGGGAATTTTCGTTGGAGGTCAAAATTCATATTCATATTTTTATTTGTGAAATAGACAAATAGGAAGAGTAGATACTCGCAAACAACCAAGTTCAAAGCTTTTTCCATTATATACTGGGTGGCCCATATTCAAGTATCTTTCCAAAAATTAACTAAAACGAACTAAACTTAATTTATTTTGGTATGTAATGAATTTATTAGAAATAACAAATAAATAGGCTTCGCACGAGCCCATCCTGTCGGTCTAATTTTCCAAGTCTTTGTTGAAGGTTTCTGGTCTATCTCAAGAATGGCTCGGACGATATTAGTCTTAAGGGTGTGGATCGTCTCTGGATTAGTCACACAGCATCGGTCCTTAACGACACCCCACAAGAAAAAGTCTAAAACGGTCAAATCGCAGCTCCGGGGCGGCCAATGGCATCGCTAAAACAGCTGATAACTTGATTACCAAACTCCCAATAGAACTTTTCCCGAATACTTCGTAAAATATACAGAGATTGTGTAGGAGGCAAAAAAAAAACAACTCCACACATCTTTGTATACTTTGTATATAGAGTATAGTTACGAAGTTGACAAGTTTGTGTTCGCCTCTAATTCAACTTCATACATCTTCACTTACTTTGTTTACTGAAAAGTGTGCATTGACGATAACGTGTGTATTCGTAACAACCGGCTAGTAGTGGTGGTTGTACACAGTTCTTTATATTTTCTCTTCAGCATTGAGGAAAACGCTACAAATGTTTCTATATACAATTTAATTCAACTTGTATACCATTCAGCCATACATTTTCATCAGAATTGTATTGAAATTGTAAACATTACAATGCACAATGTAGATAAAGGTTGTCTATCAGATACGAAGAAAAAACACGAAGATTATTTGTAAACATTCCCATAAACGTTGTATGTCATATTGTTGGTGCCCACACAGGCGGTCATTCCTTCACAAACTTATATTAGAGAGGTATAGTGAAGATCGCAGTTTCCCTGCCTACTTTGTATACTATACGAATGCGAACACGTATAGTATATTGGTCCTACTGGGATTAGTGCGCAAAAGATGGATTGTTTAATGAGCAGTGTGACACGGTGCACGATGGTGCTGAAACCAAATATTATCCAAGTTCATATCTTCCATTTAAGCCCATAATCCTGGCTCAGGTACCACTCGCCGTTGACTGAAATGGCGTTTCCAGCTGCATTTGCAAAAGAAATCGGCTAATGATAACACCACCCCAAAAGGCACACCAAATTGTACCTCTGTGTATGCATTGGCTTCTCGACAATGACGTGCGGATTTTCCGATCCCCAGGTGCAGTAATTTTGCTTGTTGACATGACGGCTGAGATGAAAATGCACCTCGTCAGAGATATGATTTTCCCGTTAAATTCGATATCCGATTGGAGCTTCTGTAAGGCCTGAACTGAGAAGTCAGAATGAAGTGGATGGTCGTTTGTTTTAAATTACCGAGTCAATTAGCAAAATTCTTTTCATGCTGGTGCGTGAAATGCCGAGTTGTTGAGATCGATGGCGATTTGATGTGCTTGGATTGAGTTGAGTCGAGCGGAGCAGATATATTATTGTTGGTAGGCACTAAACATTTTCACTAGACGTCTTGAATGGTCTTTTAAGATATTAACTTTTTTCCACACATGTACTGTAGGGAAATTGCGACAACCAAATATTTCGGCGTAGTGTCGACAAAGCTTTCGTTTACGATTGTATGTGGGTGTACACAAAAACACAGTACGATGTGAAGCGAAGCAGAAGTAGTAGTATAGCTGATTTGTGCTCTACAGCTCCAAATACATACACGAATGGTTTTTTGTTTCGGAACACTGATATATTTGGTTGCCGCAATTTCGCTACAGTGCATGGCTTGAAAAAGAGCAAATATCTTTAATGACCATTGAAGACGTCTTGTGCAGATGTCTAGTATGGACAGTATGACTAAGATGACCATGAGTGTGGCCCACTAGCAAGCCAGTCTCACAAACTTTTTGCATAAACTGGCGTACGGCACTCGTGGTAGGTGCTCCATTTAAGCACAAATGTCTTTTCAACAATCGCACAGTTTCGACAACACATCACTCACTTTGGAAACAAGTTTGCAATATTTTCCAACGTTTTCCAAGCGTAAAGCGACACATTTTGGTTCGCGGAGGTATGATACTGACTTGTAGTCCACATTTCAAACATACAAAATCTACCAGTGTCAAAATAATATACGATTTCAAAAGGTTCCTGTATTTGGACCATCCGTTAGTTACTTTTGCCACATCCAGTACGGACCTTCCTTCACTGGTGGCTCCAAACTAGATGGTAAAGTAGGTGTTTCAGTTAACTTTACAGAAGCTGGGGTAGTGTAGTTGAACATTATAGATAGTGTTTTGAGGTGCAAATCATGGCAATAGGAAAAGCTTCACACCCAGATTTAAAATGTATATTTGTGACACTGATTTTGTAGTTTTTTGCTATGAAACAAATATCGCTGTATTAGAAACACTTCTCGAAAAAATACTAAAATAATTGTATTCAAAAATTCGGACTATTTCCGGACCCAAAATATTATAAAATTACATTTTATAGTTTTTCTAGCGCCTTTGCCAAGCAAATTGTAAAACGGCAATAAATTCTGAAAAAGATTTAAAAAATGATTGTGTGTCTTCGGCAAGAAATATCAACTGAAAATAGAATTGAACTTTGAGCAGCTGTCCGTACTAAAAGGTTTGAAGTTTTTTGTTTCAATCTCGAAATTAGATTAGAAAACTACATAAATACATTATTATCAATTATTCGAATACCTCCCTCAAAACAGTTCTGATGGTTTGGAAAGGCAGGTAATTGCCATCAAAATCTGATAATGCTTTTCACAAGAACTTCTCCCTAATATATTCTTAGTCAAGGTATTAATTTTCTATTTGCAATAGATACAAATCTTGAAGGAGTCATGAAATGTAATTTTGTTTGCACAATTACCGGCCAAATATCACTGTGTTGAGGAAAGGGGCAACCTTGGTGAAGTGATTGAATATAAAGAGTATTTGGCAAAGTAGTACTCATACACGCTGAAAAAATCGATATTTTTGTTGTTGTTTGGATATAAAAACTAGGGTTTTTTTTATGTGTAACTTGTATAAGTATAACTTGTGTGTAACTTGTCGCAAATATAGTAATACTTGTGTCTAAACACATTGTGTTTGCTATTCAATATTACATGTTGGAGACACAATGATTATTAGGATATGCTCGGCCCTTTTCTGTAAACTGAAACTAAAACAATTCAGAAGAAAAATATCGGGTCCGAATTAGAATGCCTTGTGATTTTTAAAAACAAACTATTCAGAACACAAATATTTCATGTTTTAAGAACATCAAAATTGTAGACATTTTATTCTGAAAGTAGATTCTGGTTCAAAATGATTCTGATCGCAGAACAGGGGCGATTATATGTTTTTGTGACCTAAATGAGATTTTGCTGGTTGAAACATGCTGAAGCCAAAAACGGGGCAAGAAAGAAGGAACAAAAAAGAAAACAATGCTTGCAAAAATGTACGTGGTTCTTGCAATATGTTGTGTGGGCCGTTTTTCTCAGCGTGTAGTATTTATGAACTAGTAGAAAATTGAGAATTGAGGTAAGATAGTTGAAGACGAAAAAACAAACCTAACACAACAAATATGAATTTTTTGAATATCCGATTTGGAAATTTTGTCCTGAAGACATTTTAAGTAGTATTTCCTAAGGACAATGCCACTAAGTAACATAGATTAATTTATACATAGATTTGTCAACTCGCTCATCGGTTTAATGATTGAAAGGAAACGAACTTGTGTTTGAACGTCAAGAGAACAATTCTGTCGCTGACATTTAACTACTAGCTGAAATTGTTACTGTGAATGTCCAAAATATGTAAATATATGAACATCGTGAATGCACAAAACTAGAAATGGATGATTTTGTTCGACGTCGCTGACAGAAGTACGTTTCCGAAGTGGTGGAGGGGAATTAATCTATGGTATGTAATTGCTATTTATATAAGACATCATCATGACGTCGCTAGTTTTGACTTAGGTACTCAAATGGTGAAGGGATATAAGGTATGTATAAGACCGTCCTGTTGATTTGCCAGCATTATGTCATTTCTATAGCGGAAGTCTTTATCATTTGTCAGGTGCAAGTAATTTGTATAGATGTCAAGTTTTTCAAAAAATTTCAAACTGAAATATTTCTATTTATTTGTAGTTATGGAATTTTTAGAAAATATTTCAAAAATATTTGAAAATGAGAAAAAGGATATGCAAATTTTCTGGGATTCAGATGCAGCCCAAGATTTTATTTACTTGTCGGTCAAGGAGACTCAACACATACAAAAGATTAAAATAAGGTACACAAGTATTTAGAAGATTACACACGAGGACAACATTTACTAACGTAGTCATCAATTGACCCACTGACTAATAGTGGCTCAAGGACTTCTTGTGTACATGGAATTTGGTGATCACAACTATTGACACACTGCTGAGGATTCCTGCTAACTTTTTACCAAATGTATGAAAATGTCAGGGAGTGTCATGAAGTTTTTTTTTGTATGGGAGCGGATCGGCAAGTCAGCAATGACTGACTTGTCACCTCTTAGGCACTGGTTATGTCTTTAGGAAATTTGCAACTGGGATAGGGAGGCACATAAGTAACGTTATGATTTATTTAATGTCGAACTTGTTTCTTTCTGATTTTATTTATTGTTGGCATGTATTCAAACTATGTAGGTAATATCTTTCAAATGCTGCCCATTATTTGCTTCGACCTGACGTGCTCTTTCTAGAGTATGCCTCAAAAATTTTCTTCGAGTTTCCGGTACCACCACCCCACTTCGTCTCGGATAGTGCCCTTAAGCTGTTGGATGGTTTTTGACTTATTGACATACACCTTTATATAGTCCCATACAAAGAGAACGAGAGTTGTTAAATCGGCCGAAAGCGGTGGCCAGTTAAAATCAACTTATATTTTTCATAACTTGTTTACTGCAAACATCTTTCGGTTCTCCCAAACGAAATGACATGTATGGCTTAACAGAAGTTCGTTTCTCGCAACTACAGTCCCCAAACGAACTTCAGTTATCTGAGATTTCTTTTGAAAGGAACGGGTTTTTTCTTTGAGGGCAGAAGTTTTGGGCAGGAACTGTTTGGTGTTGGAGGAGCTGTATGAGTTGTGGCTCCGTCTTGTTGGAATCACAATTCTGGATTGATCTCCAGCACTGGTTTTAACAAATTTTAAATCGTTGTCCTGTATTGAATTCCATTCACATTAACCACAACTTGTTCGTGGTTTTAGAAAAAATGTGGTCCAATGATCCTTTCTTAAGTTATTCCATACAATACTGTGCTTATAAGTGGGTGCATTTGATGTTAAACAATAATTTTTGGACTTTGGGATTTTTATCTTTATTCACGTGACCATTGAGGTGAAAATGGGTCTAATCGCTCAAAATATTTTTGAGAACAAACTCGTTCTTTTCTACGCTCAATTCTTGAAAACGGCGGCTATATTGAGTGCGTGTTTCGCATCATTTGGTTTCAACTCGTGAACCATTTTAATCTTATATGGGAAAAGGTGGCATCACCAACAGCTGATAATGTCGCCAGGTGGTAGTTTCGGAGTTTTCCTCAACACTTGCTTGCACCCGGGCAATGTTCACATCATTTCGAGCTGCACGGAGTCTTCCAGTACGCGGAAGATCACCGGCAGCACCTTGTTGCCCAAAATGCTGAACCAATTGGTAATTAATTGGAACGCTTGGAGCATTTCGAAGACAGAAATGCTGATTTTCAGCATAAAATGGATCAATTCAATTGTTCTGTGTTAGAGTCTTTCCATCATAAATTTCCCAAGTTTTCCAAAGTTAATTCTGAAAAAAACGAAAAAAAATTCGTAAACACTAAATTAATTCACTAATTAAATCATAATGTTACTAATGCGCCACCCTGTATAACAATTTAATATGGCGTAGAATTATTACAATACCTGTCACCTCAAAGCAGCCCCTTTTTCTGCACGAAATCAATGTTGACTAAAAATATCCTTAAATATTTTCATATAAAAAGACAATTGTTATAACATAAAGTTAAGTTTAGTTCTGCACCACAGTATAACATGACTATTTCAATACAACTTGCTACTGTACTCATTGTGAGCTTATCGCCGGCCAAAGTGAATGGTGGTGAAATAAACATTGAACTTGTGAATTTCATAAATTCCATTTATTTTGGAATAAAAGCCCAGACATTGGTGATGTTCGACTATCATACCTCTCAGCAGGTGTACAAAATGGATGACGCTACATGGAACCACTTGGAGCAACCGAAAATTTTGTTAACACTTCACGGTGGAGAAGAGTTGCAGCCTAAATTCAATTCCCAGATCTTAGCCCTGGTTATAATGGACAATTGGCAGTGGAGCCAAAGGCAATGGCAACACTTGCAAACTGTAATCAAAAGATGGTCCAGTACAATTGTTATATTCCTCACAATTAATTTGAATTCTACAGATTCGGAGCTTCGAGACAATTTCCTCAAACAATGTTGGCATAAAGGAGTGTCCAGGATTCTGTTGACATCATTTGAAAAGCCCAAGATAGTCTACACTATCCATCCTGCTCCGCAAATAACCATTAAAACTACATCTGCCTCATTGTATCTAAAAGGGAGTGGGAAATATGTAGATTGTCACGGTTATCCTATACGTGTTAGTGCCGGCCATAATCCACCTCGAGCACTAGTGTATTACAACAAGACTGGGAATATCGTATATCGTGGTTATGTTCCCCTCCTAATCAAAATATTTGCGCAGCGTATTAATTTAACCATTGAATGGGTTTTAATGCCGAATTTTATCAAAAATTATGCCTTGAGGGATTGTCTCCGATATCTTCTAAGTCATCAAATAGATATGTGTGGCGACAGTTTGCCCCTCGACGAAAAGTCCTACGTGATTGCGTCGCCATTTTTTATAAGCTATGTCCTTCTGGTCGTACCCTTTGCCCAAACTATACCGAATTATAAATATTTCCTGCAGCCGTTTGATCAAAATTTGTGGGGTTTCATTATTGCAACGCTGAGCTATATAACATTGGCGCTCTCATTTATGAATCGTTTACAATTTGGATACTGGGACATTGGAGAATATTTCCTGCAATCCCTGCAAAGTTTTCTGTACCTACCGTTTGGAATACCACGATGGCGTGGCATTCGGAAATTGCTCGCCTATGCCATTTTGACATTGGGTGGTTTCATCATCTCCAATTTGTACGTGGGCTTCTTGTCCAGCATACTGACCACCAATGTCTATGAGTCACAAATAGAAACCCTGGCGGATTTAAAACAACGTAAAATTGCAATTCTAATTAATGACATGGACAAGGAAGTAATGCAGCTCTACAATTCGTTTGAGCTGGTTTCGGATAATTATTTTCATCTGGACATTCCCACATATCACCGTATTCGGAATTCTCTGGATGCACGTTATGCCTACCTTATTATCGGAGACAAAGCCGATTATTATTTGTACCAGCAGAAATTGCTGCAGCGCCCTCTGCTGCGTAAGGTGACGCATCCCATATATGGAATGTATGGATCTATACCAATGCAGGCGAACTGGCCATTTGAGTCGCTATTCAATCATTACTTGTTAACCATGTTCGATACGGGCATTTTGAAGTATATTGACGAACAGACACGGACGGAAGGCATAGCGATGGGTCACACTCAGTTCCTGAAGACAACCTACTTGGATATCCAGCCATTGAGTGTTTCCTATTTCGAAATGCCAGCGTTATTGTTGGCTGTGGGATATTTAAGTGCTTTACTGTGTTTTGCGGCTGAAAAAGGATTGACATTTTTGACAAAATAAACTATAGACTTACCTAAATCGAATTAGGTTAAATTTTTGGTGAAGAATAATATATAAATTTTATGTGGCTAAGTATACAAATATTAATTATAAGTTTGTAATATAAAAGTATAATTTCTAGTTATAAAAAAATAAAGAAATATAATTAAGAGCTATAACTTTGAAATTGTATGCAAACTGACAGGTTTAACTGTTAGTTAGCTCTGTTAGCTCTAACTTTTTTATTTGTATTGTAATTCATTGTTACAAATTTACATTATTATTTCATTATATAAACAAATTAAATTAAAATTAACTAAAATTAATGTATTATTTGTAATTAAAAAAAAAAAGTACATTATTCATTAGCTGAGGCCTCAGCGTCATATTGACTATATTGAGGCAAGTTGGCAAACTGATTGACATACTTGATTAATTTGAAATTATAAATACAAATGTTCCAAGAATCAAAAAGTTATATAAGTTTTATTTAACATTAATCTTTATACAAGAAGTTCGGCAATATTTTCATATAAATATTCTTTCAATGAGTTTTTAAATTCTGATAGTCGTGTAATTATTTTCAAAGATTGTGGTAAATTGTTAAAAGTATAACTACCCATGTATTCTACTCGTTGATCAACTGTACCCATTCTACATTTCGAAACCTTCAAATTATTATTATTTCTGATTCTGATTTAATGGGAAATGAATAGTATGGTGAACCAATATTGTTAATACATTTAAAAACGTACATCAATAATTGTAATTTGTACAAGCCATGTATTGGTTACACTGTCGGGAAAAAATCTTTGTATAATGATAAAGTCGGAGTTCTAATTGGAAGATTTGCTGCAATTTTAAGAGCTTTATTCTGAGTCCTCTGTAGTGTTTTCAATTCCTTAGTTTTCCTGTAGCCATATAACACAGCCAGGTAATTCAAATTTCTTTGTACTAGTGCTTGATATATTAAAAATTTTGTTGTCTTACCAAATCTGTTCTTGAACTTGTACAACAAACCTTTTGCATTTTTTCCTCAATAGCTGAATGTGTACATCCCACGAAAGGTTGCTCTAGAGGTGCAGTCCTAAATACTTAATAGAGTCCACTTCCATGATTTCCTTACCATCAACAAACACAGAAAAAATATTATCGTAGCCATATAACATTTTCCCCGATAATTGAAGATTAGCTACATCATTCCGATGTATTTGAAAGAGTAGAATGCCAAGGACACTCATATTCAAAAGGGCCTAGGGAGCTTCGGTGCCGATTCACCTCCACAAATTGTTGACGACTAGATAAGTAGCTTTTTATAAGAGAAAGTTCCCTCCCACGAATGCCATAATACCATAGCTTTTCTGGTAAAATGCCATGATCTATCAAGTCAAAGGCTTTCGAAAAGTCGTAAAACACACCGACTGCGCCTTTATTCCCATCATCCAGGCATTTACAAATAGAGTTCACAACATTAATTGCAGCTTCTTCAGTTCCACATCCCTTTCTGGATCCATACTGATTACACAGGGCAACACTGATTCTGCGGTGCGGGGTTGGTAAGGACATTTTGGTGCAAATGTTGATCAAGATCTAAGCCTATAATTCACTTTTTTCGAATTGACTCTGGTTCTCGAGGTAACCCGCTATTTTAAAAATGAAGGCGGTTTCACCACACATTTTAGCATAACTCAAGAACAGTTTGTCCGATTTGGTTAAGTAAAAATTTTGAAAATCCGCAGCTAAATTACCTTCAAGTTACACATACAATGTTTGTTGATATAGCATTTGTGAGTTTTTTGTTTTTTTTATGAATTTAAAAAAAAAAAAAAAAACAAAAAAATTTCAATTTTGCAGGAAAAAAAATTTCTTTTGCCAAAAGTTTGAGTTTGTCAAAAATCATTGTAGGTGTAACTTGAAGGTAATTTAGCTGCGGATTTTCAAATTTTTTACTTAACCAAATAGGGCAAACTGTTCTTGAGTTATGCTAAAATGTGTGGTTAAAACTCCTTCATTTTTAAAATAGCGGTTTATCTCGAGAACCAGAGTCAATTCAAAAAAAGTGAATTATAGAATAAGAACGTCACTATATCATACATCTAAATTGACTCCAAAAAGTTGAACCGCAGAAAAAATCTTTCATTTTGTCACCCTGTGTTATCACTCAGCAAATGGTTGTTATAAAAATAATCTGTAATCTGGTTGAATATAATTCTTTCAAATATGTTATTAATTAACGATAAAACTGCAATAGGTCTGAATTTATCAGCAGTTGAAGCTTTAGTTTCCTTAGGAATCGGTTTGACTTTATGCACTTTAAGAACATTGGGATAAGTACCGCTTAGGATCATATTATTAAAAATGTTCACTAAAAATGGCGTGACGTAATGCATACCTTTGCGTAAAACCATTGCCGAAATATTATCATAGCCTGGGCTTTAACGAAGAGACAACCACGATATAATAGATTCAATTTCATTCTGTGATGTGCTGGTTATTTTAAATATGTTATCTTGTCTAGCTACAGAAATGAATAAATTATAATTATCATCAGGCAATTGTTCAGTTTGATCCTTCATATCCCTAATGGACTGTAAAATGAATTTGTTAAGTGCCTCAGCTTTTGCCACATCATTCTCTATCACATCTCCGTTCTGATCCTGGATTGTCAGTAGACTTTGATGGTTCCTCCCAAGAGTTTCATTGATAAATGACCAAGTTTTAGAGGGCTGAGTTTTCATGTGCTCTAAATTGTCAACGTACTAGTAACTCAAGCATTTCCTTATAACTGATTAATTTTGCAACACTCCCATTAATTAATTAATATCATTTTTAAAAAAATTTAGTTTGAACTTTTTCTCGGGTTGAATCTCTAACACCTGTGTCAATAATTGATAATAAATTTTCCGTATCAATTGACGTATCACCAGTTTCACTTGTCCTCATCATTTCCCTTTCTAAACATTGGACCATATTGTCATAATCACAATACGTACGTACTACATTCGTTGATTCTATTCTCCACCGATCAATATACAATGTATTGTAAACATTGCTATATACATGGTCAATTGGTCATAGTATGACAGTTATTAAAATCATAGCCAGCAAGGTGATAACACTGTGTGCAATTTTTTAAGTCACGGAAATATAACCATATACGGACACCACTACGTGGTAAAAGACTAAAAAAGAAAAAAATCCATGTCTCCCAGTTTTGCCCAAAGTCATTTACTTTTTTTATGGGCCCCCAAAGATTAGGGGACTCGGTGTAATTTTTGCAAAAAAGTTATAATTTTTTCAGGCTCATATCTTGCAAACCGTGGGGAATTTTGATTTATTCTCTAAGGGAAAGTTGTATCTCTTGTCATAATTTGTGAACATATAAAATCAAAAAACTTCATCTTCAAGGCCAAAATTCTATTTTTTTTTACCTTTTTTCCCCTGTCCAGGTCCATAGGTAGAAAACCGTTCAAAATTCAAGGAAACAATCACCTACAAAAATGTACCTAAGATCTCACTTTTTTGAAAAAATGACTCCGAGGCCCCAAATCTTTGCGGGCCAATAAAAAAAAGTGCATGACTTTGGGATGTCCGTATATGGTTATATTTTTCCGTGTTGCACTGTGTAATTTGGGAAATGTTGTAACGTATACCAATTTTGCTGATATAAGGCAGTTCTGTAATTTCTGAACCAAAGTAACAGACTGCGTCTATGACCCCAGCCTTTTGAAAATGCACGACTACACTCCTTCTGCGCTACCAGCACTTTGAAAAAGCACGACTGCACGCCGTCTCCATCATTTCGAAAAGTACCACTCCATCTCAAATCCTAAACTGAAACATTTTCTAATGGTTTTTCGTTTACAACGGTTTTATTCTCATATATGAAAAGAAAAATGCAAAATGTAGCTTCATGAAACAAAAACACATAAAATGTTGCATATTATGTCTTAAAAATTAATAAATTTAATAATTAAATTAAAACCAAGAACATATTAAAGATATTTATTATTTAAATAAAAGCATTATGTTAAATTGTACTTCCAATTTTATTCAAGCTAGGGCCATTTTCTATTTAATATAAAGGTTACTCATTACTTTAATACTTATCTGTTTTCTATAGCCCAATACGGAAAAAGACTCTTCAAAAGTATGTCTGAACCTATATGGCATCACCTGCTCAGTTGAAACATAGGGGAGAAAATTTACTCACGGTTGGAATGCCAACAAAGAAAACGTGTGAAGCGCCTCGCTTCTCTGTTGTATCTCTAATCCTCTTCGTTGGATATTTCAATACACGAGCAGTTTTTTGATTATGTTATTGTATCTAACTATAGAAATTCCAACCATTTTTAAATAAAATGACGTAAAGTGGGTAAAAAGTATGAAATAGTCGAGTTATGACGAGAGAGAGAGAAATGTGGTTAAGTGAATCGGGTCGACTTTTTCGTTCTCTTCTACGACGGTTGCCAAATAGCGCACTTTTGTTCTTCCTTAAATCCTCAGTGAAAATTGATAAAGATATTATTGCATGAACCGAGGCCTCACTGTGAACTAAAGATTATCTCATCTTTGCCTAACGGGTATCTTATAAAGTATTCAAATACCCATGGTCTTCTCGGCATATATTTTTCTTCTCTTGTTAGATGGCGGATGAATTAACACCACTGGTCAACGGCGGTAGAGTCTAGGGAAGAGAAGAATAAAATCCAGGTTAGACAGACTCATTGAGAGTTTCATCCAGGTCTGCATCTCACCCAGACAAATTATCGCGACATTTGTGTGCATGCCCCGACAGAAGAGAAAGATGATGATGCCAGTGACATATTCTAACGTATGACCGCTGCCCTGGCCATTATATTAACATTGTACTAGCAGATTTTAAGATTAAAGTAGGCAGGGAAAATTTGTTTTATCCAACTATTGGCAATTTCGGTCTACACGGTGACATTTCCGACAACGGTATGAGACTGATTGACTTTGCGCGACAAAAAACGTGGTCATTAGTGGTAAAAGATTCCGGCATAAAGACATCCACAAGCTATTTGGGTATCCCCTGATCAAAGAACGAAGAACCAAATTGATTCCGTGGTAATTGACGGAAGGCACTCATCTAGTGTAGTGGACGTACGATTGATCAGAGGAGCTAACATCGATTCTGATCATTACATGGTGGTAGCAAAGGTTCACACAAGATTAAGTAGAGCGAAAATCGACGAAACCAGATGCAGAGAAAGCTGGACATCGGAAGCTGCAATTACCAGAGGTAGCCACAGCCTACTGAAGGAAGCTCTCGCAACTTTTGACACAGAACCCACCCCCTCCCGATGACGATCTTGCTGCGCAGTGGAAGCCCATTTCCAACTCTATAAAAACTGCCGCAACAACTGTACAAACCGCATCGCAACAAACCATGGTACGATGAAGAGTGTCGCATTGCAAATGATGAAAAAATGCTGCACGTAAGAAACGGCAGCGGAGAAACCGCGAGCGTGAGAAAATTAAGTCAAACAGTCCGAAAATTCTACCAAAACTTCAAAAACGGGACTAATAGACATGATTCAGGCCCCCCTTCTGTAAAGAAAAGGACGGAAATCTCATCGCAGATGTGCAGACCTTGCTGGAGGGAGATATCATTTCTCAGCGGTACTGGTACCTGAGATATCCTAACTAAGACGAAGTTAGAACAGCTACAATAGTTACAAGGGGTCAAGCTTTCAGTATATTGTATTTAGAGGCACCCTGTGCCCACACAGTTGGTGCTACAGGGTGTCAAAGTTGACCATTATGGTGCTTTTGCAACTTTCAAAGCCTGGCACTTCTATAAATAGAGGCCGATTGCAAAGAAAACGCTCCTCTTCAATAACACTGTATTCAGAAATATCGACATTTCAAAAATTTCTTCAACACTTGAAAAAAAAAACTTAAAAATCTCAAAATAAATAATTTTGGAAAAATCTTTTTAAAATATGATTTAAATATCTTACTAATTTTGTTATATGTTATAGACCAATGCACCGTCAATTAAATTCTGTTAATTTTTCGTCAAACAGTAAAAAAAACTTAGAGATTTTTAATCCCAAACAAATCTTCTATGAAAATTCGACTTTTTTTTTTACATATTAAGCTCTTCTGAGCTAATTTATACGTAGGATCTATTTCTTTTTTGGCTTGTCTTAAAGAATATTTCAATCCGCAATAAAAATAAATGGACTATATATAAAACCCCGAGCAAAATTTTTTGCCAAACCTCGAAAGTGAAAATTTTTTAGAAAGAATTTACATTTTCAGAGAATCCTGACTGTTGGATGCATTTCGGACTGATCACAATTTTGGTTTAAATGTATTTACCAAAGCCTTGTCTTTCAGAAAAATTTAAAAAATTCTATAGGTTTGTATAAGGAAAACTAAAGAAAATTCTGAATGCGTCATGGTACTTTTCCGGAAAATATTGTCTTTTTTACAGGTTGAGAAAAAATTCCAACTTTGAGTAGTCGGCATTTCCAAATTTAAAAAATTACAAGCGTATTCTTTACTGCAGTCTTTCCAAGTAAGTGGCGTTTTCAGAAATTCTCTTTTCCATCAAATGACGGAGTTAATAACAAAAAACTCAAAAAACATTACAATTTTAATCTTTGATAGAGAATATCTTAATAACGATAAAAGATACTCCACAATACTTACCACATGTTTTATTTGTCTTGCATAGTAGATTCTGGAAAGTAAAAAGTTTTTGAAATCGGGCTATAACTGTGGAAGTGCCAGGCTTTGAAAATTGCAACAGAACCAATGTGGTCAACTTTGACACCCTGTGACTCCAACTGTAACACAGGGTGCCTCTAAGTGCAATATCCCGAAAGCATGACTCCTACTCTACAAATGTCTTGCACATTCGAAAATTATCAGAACAATACTTTAAAAGTTGAGATATTATTACCCTGTATTTTCCAATCCGCCCCACTGTGCGCTGTAATACACTTATAAATTTTATAAAATTGTTGATAAATTTTTATATTTTGCTGTTTCGGTTTTTGTAAGTTTTATGTAATTTTTGGTAGATTGTTTGTACTTTTTTGAAGCATAAGATGTACTTACTTTGTGATGAACTTTAGGTACTGCTTTGGTACACTTAGTGTACTTTTGGGTAATTTTATGCAGAAAACTGTACTTATTGTTTTTTTACACGCCCCTGCCTACAATCATTAGTTAGTTTAGCGTCAGCTGTTTCTATTCGGGCTTGTGAGATTTTCTTTGTAATCATTATAGATTATTTTTGTGTTAATTATAGATCATAGCTATGGGTTTAATTAAAATATTAGTCGTTAAAGCTGTCATTAAAACAAAAGACTAAATTTAGAAATTGAAGGGGCTGTGAAAGGAATTTGTATACATTATAATGCTACTCATTTAACTGTCAATCATTTACAGAACAAACTGAAATTAAAATGCAATGAAAAGTCATTAGTGCTACTGGGTCTGGCTTGTCCTGGTAAATGTCCTGGCGTGAATCTGAATGTCCAAACCGGAGAAGACTTGTTTAAATGGGGTTTCAGACGAAAAGCCAGTAAAGCTCCACCGAAAGAAGTCTGAAAACCAAAATGGAATATTTTCATAAGAAGCACCCACATAGGCCAGAATGGTTTAATGCCAGCCTAGGATGGATTAAACGAAGACTAATTGTTTCCCATTACAACACATGAGGGGAGTGGGAAGAGCTTCCCACAACCAGTGAACTGTTCGCTTTCTAGTTTTACTCTCACTGATTGGGATCTACAGTTTTACACCGGATCGGAACGTTATTTTGAGAAGCTGTTTTAAAAGCTAAATACTGGATACAGTCGCCGTCATTAAGCCAGACGACGGGAGTCGCAAGAAACGTAAGGTGGTCTACGTTCTCATGTACAAGAGCCGCGTACACTAGCCATTGTACCACCGGCATTGTCGCTATGTACTAGAAAAATGAGATAATGCAAGACATGTAGATTCGATTTTCGACCAAACCTCCAGTGTCAAGCCCAACACATTTGATAGAATTAATAAAACCAAGGTAACCCTATATTGGTATCTACTGCAAGAGAATTGCTGGACTCGCAAATGGCGATAACTTCAGGAATCCGCCTTAGACATTCTTTACAAAGGAATGCAAAGGAAATTCTTTCCCCATGGTCGCGGAAATATTTCGAGGAATGTGCTGCAAACCATATTAGAAGTGCATAATAAACAGTGGGCCATTTACCATTTGGAATTCAATTTTGCTTCAAAAAAAAAAAAGAGTCGGATAGCCCTTTTTTCAAAATGATGATGTTTGCTGGTAAGGTACATTTATAAATGGAATACAACATCGTTCAAATGGCTTCCACGACTTGCTTTACAGTACCTCTTTAGATATATCCCATTTGTCAGTACATTTTCGTTTGTTTGGCCCTCTATCTCGTGAACGACAGTGTCGGTTTCGTATTTTAAGACCACAATGGACTCGAGATAGTTTGCGTAGCACTTATATTTCACGGCAATCTTGGAAATAGGAATTTTTAGAAAATCGACATATGGTTAACCCGGCCGAAATTCGGTTAACCGGTTTCGGTTTTGAATACACTAAACATAATACATTCATAATCAGGGTAATAAATAAATTACCCTTTGTTATAGATAGAAATCTGGAAGGATTCATAAATTATAAGTGTCTGTGCACAATTAATGGCTAATTGCCAGTAAGTTGCAGTAAAGGGATATACTTGGTGAAGTGATGGAATATAAAGAGTTCGAGTGTTGTGAAAGTAGCACTCATAGTATTTATGAATGGGCGAAAATTGAGACAGGACTTTGGAATGCGGAAAAATAATACTAAAGAAATAAATAACATGAATCCTTTATGAATACAAACAAAACAAAAATCAAAGGAAATCGAAAACTATTCTTTTAAGAAATTATATTAGATCGTATCATATATAATAAAAATCATGTGATAGAGTCTGACCAAAACGTGGAACACTGACAAAAATATAAATAGTTATGTTGTATAAATAAATTACTTTCGAAAACTTCAGCACAAATATGTCTAAGTAAGAAAGAAAAACGTGTTTGTAATGGAATGAAGCCGTTCACACGAGTGATATAAAGGCGAGATAAACCCCGATGATGATAACTGCAAGTAGTGACAAGGTGAACAAGACGGACACGGGTCTAGAATGCTAAGGCGCTGACGAGAAGAGTCACGAACTTCAACACGATCATCCGGAAACAAGTTCAAATTCTGATTCCGACTGTTAACATTTTCTCTAATTGCAGAGAAACAAAACATGATCAGTATACCTGATAGTAAATCGAAAAGTTTTTCTCTATAAGAAATAATTTCTCTACAGGTTGTACTGGTACTGGAATAATATAATACCTATCACCTGCAAATGCACCCTTTATCTGAACAAAATCACTGCATGTATTAAAATATTCTAATTGGTTTCTTATAAAAATGCAATAATTTTCATATTTAAACTTTAGTTCTTCACCACAGTACAACATGAACATTTCAACACAACTTGCTACTATACTCATTATGAGTTTATCGCCAGCCAACAAAGTGAATGGTGGTGAAACAAACATTGAACTTGTGAAATTAATTAATTCCATTTATTTAGGAATAAAAGCCCAGACATTGGCGGTGTTCGACTATCATACCTCTCAGCAGATGTACAAAATGGATGACGCTACATGGAACCACTTGGAGCAACCGAAAATATTATTAACACTTCACGGTGGAGAAGAGTTGCTGCCTAAATTCAATTCTCAAATCTTAGGCCTGATTATAATGGACAATTGGCAGTGGAGCGACATGCAATGGCAACACTTTCAAACTATAATCAAAAGATGGTCCAGCACAAATGTTATATTCCTCACAATGAATTTGAATTCTACAGATTCGGAGCGTAGAGAGAAGTTCCTCAAACAATGTTGGCAGAAAGGAGTGTCCAGGATGCTGTTAACATCACTTGAGGAGCCCAAGATAGTCTACACCGTCAATCCGTTTCCTCCAATAACTATTAAAACTACATCTGCCTTATTGTATCTAAAAGGGAATGGGAAATATGTAGATTGTCACGGTTATCCTCTACGTGTTAGTGCCGGCAATAATCCACCTCGAGCACTAGTGTATTACAACAAGACTGGGAATATCGTGTATCGTGGTTTTATTCCCCGCCTAATAAAAATATTTGCGCAGCGTATTAATTCAACCATTGAATGGGTATTAATGCCAAATTTTACCAAAAATTATGCCCTGAGGGATTGTGTCCGATATCTTCTAACTCATCAAATAGATTTGTGTGGTGATCAGTTGCCCCTCAACGAAAAGTTATACGTGGTTGCGAGGCCATTGTATATAAGCAATGTCCGTCTGGTCGTTCCGTTTGCCCAAACTATACCGAAGTATAAATATTTTTTGCAGCCGTTTGATCGAAATTTGTGGGTTTTCATTATTGTTACTCTGATTTATATAACTGTTGCGCTCTCATTTATGAATCGTTTACAATTCGGATTCTGGGACATTGGAGAATATTTCCTGAAATCACTGCAAAGTTTTCTGTACCTGCCGTTTGAAATACCACGATGGCGTGGCATTCGGAAATTTCTCGCCTATGCCATTTTAACATTGGGGGGTTTCATCATCTCCGATTTGTACGTGACCTTCTTGTCCAGCATACTGACCACCAATGTCTATAAGTCACAAATAGAAACGCTGGAGGAATTAAGACGTCGTAAAACTCCGATTGCAATTAATGACATGGACAAGGAAGTAATGCAGCTCTTCAATTCATTTGAACAGTTTTCAGATAATTATATTCAACTTGACATTCCCACATATCAGCGTATTCGGAATTCTCTTGATCCTCGGTTTGCCTACATAAATATCGATGACAAAGCTGATTTTTATTTGCACCAGCAGAAATTTTTGCAGCGTCCTCTGCTCCGCAAAGCGATGCGTCCCTTAGCCCCTTTGTATGGCGGTATGCCAATGCAGGCGAACTGGCCACTTGAGTTGCTGTTCAATCAATATCTGTTAACCATGTTCGATACAGGCCTGTGTACGTATATTGAAGAACAGACACGGGAAGAAGGTATAAGGATTGGTCACACTCACTTCCTGAAGACAACCTACTTGGATACTCAGCCATTGAGTGTTGCCTATTTTCAAATGCCAGCGTTATTATTGGCTGTGGGATATTTAATTGGTTTACTATGTTTTGTGGTGGAAAAAGGCCTGCATTTTTGGAAGAAATAAACTTAAGATGAAACCAAATCGAATTAATAACACTGTGGAACACAAAATAAAATAACAAGGTTCTGACAACGGATTCTGGTAGAGGTTTTAAAAATATACGAGTATCGGCATTTTGAAAGTTTACGTCCGTGTTTTTTTTAAGGGGGATTATTTTAACGCTCTACCGCCTCAAGATATGCATCGCTTTCGTTATTTTTGGAAAAGGGTAAAAAAACTCCCCCAAAACAGGGCTTTAACGTTTTAGAATGTACTACATATTGAAGAACGCTATAAAGGGAAGGGTATTAATTCTCTTGTAGCTGACTTATGCTGGACAATGTTGTACAACAGCATAGAATTACCAACTAATAAAAAAATTCTTTCTTAGATACCAAAATTTATACCGATCTTTTATTTATAGATATATCTACAGCTTTCTTTTCTTCGGTGACTTATAGTGACATTTTATGTACAATATTTTTCCGATAAACACCAACCCCCTAAAATGCAGGTTTGTGGGACATTTTAGCACCAACTCGGAATAAGTACGAAATTAACCCTTAACTGGATTTTCAGATTTGAGTTACTTTTGGCATTCAAGATAAGTTTTGAGCTTTGGTGTAGTATAATTTTATGAGGAATATTTTTTCCAAAAATATCAAAAACGAAGGTGAGTGAAGTTATAAACGTTTATAACTAGCTATAACTGTTGAAGCAACCGAAGCAACATTGAAGCAAACGAAACAAAATTTGCACATGACATAGACAAACCCCTGATCTATCCAGAAATGGAAAGGCTGCGATTGCTTCAATATTTTCCGGAAAAAGCTACATTTTCTCAGCAGGATACAAATTAGTTTGTTCCTAACCATTCACAATAATCAAAATGGTTGGTGTCTTTACTGGTTATAAACGTTCATAACTTCACTCACTTTAAAACCGATGCATACATTGAGCCGGTAGAGGGTTAAACAATATTTCTCGGAAATTTTTACATAAAGCGGATGAACGCATCCTATACCTAAAATGTTTCCTATGCCATCATAAGAATGTGCAAAAAGGGCAAAATTTCAACCCCTCCTAAAAACAAATTCAGACGTAGACTTTCAAAACACCGATAAACGTATATATTTGTTTTACCCCCTCTACCATAACTCGTTCTCAGAAACTTGGTATTCTTTTTGGGTTCCCCAGTGTAATCTGGTACATAATTTCATGACATTTATTTTTTAATTTTGATTTCCGGTATATGTCCGCTGCGAATACGAGTTCAGTCTAACTTTTGACTACTTTTTCCAATAAATCTGACCGTACGGCATCAATTGTAGGTTGAATATTGGCTTCCAATGCTTCAAGAGTTGATGGTTTGTCGGCATAAACTAATGCCTTAGAATAGCCCCATAAAAGTTAACCGAGAGGCGTTAAATCGAACGAACATGGGTGCCAGTGAACAGGGCCACTTCTGGAAATAGAGTTGTCACCAAATTAATTTTGCAATAAATCGATTGTTAAGCGCGCTGTATAGCAAGTTGCGCTGTCTTGTTGGAACCAAATGTCCGTGAGGTTTAGCTGATTCATTTTTGGAAACAAAAATTCAGTCAGCATGGCTTGATAGCGCTCGCCATTCACCGTAACGGCAGTTCCTTGCTCATTTCGAAAGAAAGAAGGACCGATGATGCAACCAGTCAATTTTAATGGATGCAATGGTGACTGGTTAACGGTTTGAGGATTGTCTTCGCTCCAAATACGGCAATTTTGCTTGCTGACGTAGCCACTTAACCAGATAATCAACAATTCTTTGATAAAGAAGAACTTCGCGAACAAACCTTGCAAACCTTCAGCTGTGAAACCATAGTTATCGATAGTTCTCATGCAGCTAAAAAAACACTCTTTACAATGACAATGACTTTACAATGAGTCCTTACAAAATTATGCCACGTTCACATTATGATATTGGTTTTGATCCACCCGCTATATAAAAAATATTTTCAATAAGAACTAATTTCAAAGCTATATAAGGGTTCAAATTTTTTCGTTGGCCGAGGTAACGTCAAGTGCCGAGTGCGATCCCAGGTGGGTCTATGACGTTCCGATATGTCAGTTGCTTTAGCAGAAGACCTCAGCTATTTTCGTGTGAAATTTCGTCTTAATGTAAAAAATACATTTTTCGAACATTAATAATTTTGGCAAAAATATTCGTTTGAATTATCAAATCGAATTCAATTTTGGCTTTTGGCAAATTGGTGAATTTCTCATTATAAATTGGCCTATTAACGTAGAAGTAGCAGGCTTTGCAAGTTGCAACAGAACCACTGTGGCCAACTTTGACACCCTGTACGTCCATCTGTGACACAGGGTGCCTCTAAGTGCAATATTCCGACTCCTTCTCTACAAATGTCTTGTACATTCGAAAATGATCAGAACAATACTTTAAAAGTTTAGATATTATTACAATGTATTTTCAAATCGGCCCCACTATATTTATATTTTGTTTATGTTTTTATAAGTTTTATGTAATTTTTGGTAGATTGTTTGTACTTTTTTGATGCATAATATGTACATACTTTGTGGTTAACTTTAGGTACTCTCTTGGTACACTATGTGTACTTTTGGGACATTTTATGCAGAAAACTGTACTTACTGTTTTTTTTACACGCCCCTGCCTACAATCATTAGTTATTTTAGCGTCAGCTGCTTCAATTCTGTCTTGTCGGATTTTCTTTGTAATCATTATAGTTTCTTGTGTGTTAATTATAGATCCGTCTATGTAATGGGTTTAATTAAAATATTAGTTACTAAAATGGAATATGGAATTAGGGCTGTGAAGGCCATTTGTATACATTATAATGCTAACCATTTAACTATCAATCAGTTACAGAACAAAATGAAATTAAAATGCAATAAAAAGCCATTAGTGCTACTGGATCTGGCAGGTCCTGGTAAATGTCCTGGCGTTAAATGGGGTTTCAGACAAAGAGCCAGTAAAGCTCTCCTACCGATAGATGTCTGAAAACCAAAATGGGTTATTTTCATAAAAAGCACCCAGATAAACCATAATGATTTAATGCAAGCCTAGGACGGATTAAACAAAAACTAAACGTTTCGCAATACAACCCATGAAAGGAGAGGGAAGAGCTTCTCACAACCAGTGAACTGTGTGCTTTCTAGTTTTTTGCACCGGTTCCGAACTGTATTTTGAGATGCTTTTTTAATAGCTAAATACTGGATAGTGCCGTCGTCATTAAGCGAGATGAAAGGAGTCGAAAGAAATGAGTCATGTACAAGAGTCGCGCACGCTAACCATTGTACCTATGCACTAGAAAAATGCGACTAAGTGGCTAGGATTAGTAAATCCGAGGTAGCCCTATATTGGTATCTAATCTAAGAGAGTTGCTGGACTCGCAAATGGCGGTAACTTAGAAATGCGCCTTAGACATTCTTTACAAAGGAATGAAAAGGAAATTTCGTCCCATGATCGCAGAAAGATTTCGAGGGATCTGCTGCAAACCATATTAGAAGTGCATAATACACAGTGGGCCGTATACAATTTGGAATTTAATTTTGCTTCGAAAAAAAAAAAAAAGTCGGATAGCCCTTTTTTCAAAATGATGATTTTGCTGGTAAGGTACATTTATAAATGGAATACAACATCGTTCAAATGGCTTCCACGACTTGCTTTACAGTACCTCTTTAGATATATGTCAGTACATTTTCGATTATTTGGCCCTCTATCTCGTGAACGACAGTGACGATTTCGGATTTTCATGGCGCCCCAGATAAGTTCTCTAATGGGGTCAAATCGCAGAATCGAGGCGGCCAACTTCCGAGTTTCGGTTGATTATGCGATTTTAGAACTCAGTTTCCAAAAAATCGATTACACTGTTGGCTTTATGGCACGTTGCGCCGACCTGTTGAAACCATTCATCATCCATGTCATCCTCTTCAACTTTTGAGAACATTGTCTCGTAACGGCGGCTCCTTGCTCAATATCGGAGTCAAATGGGCTATGATGCCGCTATGCCAAAAACCGCTCAAAACAGTCACTCGGTGTGGATGCATCGGCTTCTCCTCGACTGCTTGTGGATTTTCCAAGCCCCATATGCGACAAGTTTGTTCGTTAACCTTGCCCCCGAGGTGAAAATTTGCTTCATCGGAAAAGATGATTTCTCGGTAGAAATGCTCATCTTCAGCCAAACGACCTTAAGCCCATTCAGCAAAGCGAATACGCATCGGATGGTCACGAGACTTGAGTTCTTCTAGTTGGACTTTATAAGCTTTCATACCGAGGTGTGAGTAAAGTTCAATTGCTGTGATCGGCGGCGAGTTGATGTTGGTGGCTGTACGCGAACTGTTTTAGCTGCAGCTGAAATATTTTCCACTGAACTCACTGGGCGAACACGAACGCAAGATCTTTTGCCTTATAGGGACCCGGATTGACAAACTCGCTTCACAAATTGATCCACAAACTGCGATGAAGGCACTCTAGGTCCATTGAATATATTTGTTTGATTTCTCGTAGTTTGAATTGAAGTCTCAGAAATTTGGAAGAAGGTTTTTAATATTTCCCTATTTGCTTCAAGGGTAGAGCGAACAACTTCGTAAACTTTTGACTGTTAACTAATAATCTGTTACTTCATAAATGTCAAATTGGCCATCTGCTTCGAAATAACGAGCGGTTCCAATTATGACACCCATATCTACCATTGAGACAAACTTATTCGCAATACCAGGTAAGAAATGGCACCTCTGCTTCTACAGTGATGGTTGGAAACGAGCAACCAAAGCTGGCTCTGATGTCTAATCATGATAAAAGAGTGAAAGTATACGCCCTAAAAACCGCACCCTCCTCGACGACGAGAGGATTTTCCAAGCACCAAATGCGACATTTTTATTTGTTAATGTAGCCCCCTAGTTAAAATGAGCTTCATCGGAAAGTATGATTTTTCCTTAAAAACTCTCAAATTTCTGCGAGAAGAAGTGCTAGAAATTATCATTTTTGCGAATGCTGGCGAGTTGATGTTGACGGCCGCTCTTTTTTCGATCACTTTTTACACTGACCGAGCACGTCCAAGAGTTATTTTGACCAATCAGGACCTGGGTTGGCGAACTCACTTCACAAATTTATCCGCAAACTGCGTTGATAACATTCTATTTCTATAGAATTTATGTCGTAGATTTCTTACAGTTTGAGTTGAAAACTCAGAACTTTGGATGAAAGTTTTTAACATTTCCCAATTTTATTCAAGCGTAAACTGACACAGTCGTAAATTTATACATAACTTTTAAATTAGAATCTGTCAAGAAATTGGTCATCTGCTTCGAAATAAAGGGGCATTAAATTCCCAAGATTAAATGGGCCACTCCTTATTTATTTGATTCAACCTATCTGTTCTCATACATATTTGACTTGCCAAATTAGGGAAAATCGTCATCTTTTTGGAGTGTGAATACTGGATTTGATGCTTTTCTGCTAACATGTTACCTGTGTTGTCATTAGTTCCGGAACTTACAACTACATCGGAATTGGGAGATATGCATTTTATTGCCATTGGGCAACATATTTCAGCAAATTATCGGCGAAATAATTCGATGGCATGGTCTTTTGTATCTGATTTGTAATTCTGCGTTTTTATATCAGTCGTCTAAAAATCGAAAAACCGGTTAATCAACTCAAAATAACCGGTGAAGCCGGTTCTTCGAAAATAAGAATTTTTAGAAAATCGGCACACGGTTAACCGACCGAAATTCGGTTAACCGGCTTCGGTTTTGAATACATTAAACATAATACATTAATAATCAGGGTAATAAATAAATTACCCTTTGTTAGAGATAGAAATCTAGAAGGATTCATAAATTATAAGTGTCTGTGCACAATTAATGGCTAAGTGTCAGTAAGTTGCAGAAAAGGGGTACACTTGGTGAAGTGATGTAAAGTGATGTAAAGAGTACGAGTATTGTGGAAGTAGTACTCATAGTATTTATGAATAGGCGAAAATTGGGACAGGACTTTGGAATACGAAGGAACAATACTAAGGAAATAAATAACATGAATACTTTCTAAATACAAACAAAACAAAAACCTGATTTATATAGCTCAAAGGAAATCGTAATATATTCTTCTAAGAAATAATATCATATCGAATCATATATAATTAAAAAAATCAAAGAGTGTTCGAACTCAAGGGCGATGTGTTAACACCTTTTTGTTACACGGTACCTGTTCGATTTGTATGAATACATTAGTAAATTTAACATTGGACCATAAAAAAAAAGAATACTTTTTGTGCTGAAGGCTCTTTTGCTAATGCACTTTCTCTTTTCTTACATCTGCTTTAACATTAGATGTAATATTGTTAAAACAAATAAAGCAATATTTAGCTCACTGAAATAATTGTTTTTGTTTTGTCATAAACAGCGCGACGACAATAAGTATTGAATAGTATAGAGAACTTATTGCACTCTTTTTCAGGTCTCATATAGAGAGTCTGAGTAAAAGAGCATAAACGAGTCTTATTCTCTTTATAGAGTATTTCAATATAAATGCACCATTTCTAAATGTTATTACATGAAACAATACAAAAAGCATAAATGTTTCAAAAGGCATCAATGTTTCACATCAAAATTACGAATGGACCAAGTTATGACAAATAGAGAGTAATACGTTTTGAATCATTCGCCAGATGTCGCCAGTGCTTTTGAGCCATACAATTTGCTCAATGAGTTCATGAGTCCATCATACTTAGTTTCAGACAGAGACTATTGTTGTACAACTACCAGGTATGTGATGCTAACGCTGTGTGTTGTTTGCATGTGTTCACTTTGATAGATTGCCCTACCCATGCCTATAGATGTTAACACGTCAAAAAAGTAGAGCCTGACCAAAACGTAGAACACTAACAAAAATATAAATAGTTGTGTTGTACGAATAAATTACTTTCAACACCTTTAGCACAAATGCGTCAAAGTACGTCGAAAAATATCCCTCTATAAAGAATATTTTCTTTACAGGTTGTATTGGAACATGGTAGAATAATATTAATACCGGAAAAAAATAAAAAACCCTTTCCCATGACATCGCAGAGAGCTTTTCACAACTATTGAGCTGTGCGTTTTCTAATTTTTACTAAATGATTGAGACCTACAGTTTTACACCCGTTTCGAACGGTATTTGGAGAAAATTTTTGTGTTCCCATCACTAAGCGAGGTGGCTATCGTCGAAGGAAATATTAGGCCACTAAAACCTATCACTTGAAAATACACCCTTTATCTGAACAAAATGAGTAAATGTTCTAATGAGTTTCTTATAAAAATGCAATAATTTTTATACTTAAACTTTAGTTCTTTACCACAGTACAACATGAACATTTCAACACAACTTGCTACTATCCTCATTATGAGTTTATCGCCAGCCAAAGTGAATGGTGGTGAAATAAACATTGAACTTGTGAATTTAATAAATTCCATTTATTTAGGAATAAAAGCCCAGACTTTGGTGATGTTCGACTACCATACCTCTCAGCAGATATACAAAATGGATGTGGCTACATGGAACCACTTGGAGCAACCGAAAATATTGTTAACACTTCACGGTGGAGAAGAGTTGCTGCCTAAATTCAATTCCCAAATCTTAGCCCTGATTATAATGGACAATTGGCAGTGGAGCGACATGCAATGGCAACACTTGCAAACTGTAATCAAAAGATGGTCCAGTACAAATGTTATATTCCTCACAATTAATTTGAATTCTACAGATTCGGAGCTTCGAGACAATTTCCTCAAACAATGTTGGCATAAAGGAGTGTCCAGGATTCTGTTAACATCATTTGAAGAGCCCAAGATAGTCTACACCGTCAATCCGTTTCCTCCAATAACTATTAAAACTACATCTGCTTTATTGTATCTAAAAGGGAGTGGGAAATATGTAGATTGTCAAGGTTATCCTCTACGTGTTAGTGCCGGCAATAATCCACCTCGAGCGCTAGTGTATTACAACAAGACTGGGGATATCGCGTATCGTGGTTTTGTTCCCCGCCTAATCAAAATATTTGCGCAGCGTATGAATTTAACCATTGAATGGGTGTTAATGCCAAATTTTCCCAAAAATTATGCCCTAAAGGATTGTGTCCGATATCTTCTAAGTCAACAAATAGATGTGTGTGGTGATAACTTGCCCCTTAACGAAAAGTCCTACGTGGTTTCGTCGCCATTGTATGTAACCAATGCCCGTCTGGTCGTTCCGTTTGCCCAATCAATACCGAATTATAAATATTTCCTGCAGCCTTTTGATCATAAGCTTTGGTTTTTCATCATTGCAACGCTGAGCTATATAACGCTTGGCCTCTCATTTATGAATCGTTTACAATTCGGATTGTGGGACATTGGAGAATATTTCCTGACATCCCTGCAAAGTTTTCTGTACCTGCCATTTGGAATACCACGATGGCGTGGCATTTGGAAATTTCTCGCCTATGCCATTTTAACATTGGGTGGTTTCATCATCTCCAATTTGTACGTGGCCTTCTTGTCCAGCATACTGACCACTAATGTCTATGAGTCACAAATAGAAAGCCTGGAGGAATTAAAACAGCGCAAAATTCCGATTGCAATTACTGACATGGATAAGGAAGTAATGGAGCTCTACCATACATTTGAGCAATTTGCAGATAATTATGTACATCTTGACATTCCCACATATCACCGTATTCGGAATTCTCTTGATCCTCGTTTTGCCTACATAAGTATCGATATCAAAGCCGATTTTTTTTTGCACCAGCAGAAATTTTTGCAGCGTCCTCTGCTCCGCAAAGCAATGCGTCCCTTAACCCACATGTACGGCGGTATGCCAATGCGAGCGAACTGGCCACTTGAGATGCTATTCAATCAATATCTGTTGACCATGTTCGATACAGGCATTTGTATGTATATTGAAGAACAGACACGGGAAGAAGCCATAAGGATCGGTCACATCCAGTTCCTGAAGACAACCTACTCTGATACTCAGCCACTGAGTGTTTCTTATTTTCAAATGCCAGCGTTATTATTGGCTGGGGGATATTTAATTGGTATACTGTGTTTTGTGGTGGAAAAAGGATTGAATTTTTGGAAGAAATAAAATTAAGATGAAACAAAATCGAATTTTATTTAATTAATAACACTGTGAAACTCACAAAAAATAACAAGGTTCTGACAACGGATTCTGGTGGAAGGGTAAAAAATATACGATTATCGGCGGTTTGAAAGATTACGTCCAGAGTTTTTGATGTGTCAACATCTATAGGCACTGGTAGGGCAATCTATCAAAGTGAACACATGCAAACAACACCTAGCGTTAGAGTCACATATGTGGTTGTTGTACAACAATAGCCTCTGCGTGAAAATAAGTATGATGGACTCATGAACTCAAGGCACAAATTGTATGACTCAAAAGCACTGGCGACATCTGGCGAATGATTCAAAACGTATAACTCTCTTTTTGTCGTAACTTGGCCCATTCATAATTTTGATGTGAAACACTGATGCCTTTTGAAATATTTACGCTTTTTGTATTGTTTTATGTAAAACCATTGTCGAAATGGTGCATTTATATTGAAATATTGTATAAAGAGAATAAGACTCGTTTATGCTCTTTTACTCCGACTCTCTACATGAGAGCGGAAAAGAGTGCAATAAGTTCTCTATACTATTCAATACTTTTTGTCGTCGCTCTGTTTAAGACAAGACAAAAACTATTATTTCAGTGAGCTAAATATTGCTTTTTATTCAGTTGTATGCCAGCATTCAAACAAGCAGGTCGTCGTCGTTTTCTCCCTTGTGCACATTCTTATGATGAATCGGCATAGGAAACCATGTTATGCTTACATTTAAGGTATACCATATGTTCAGCAATTTTATGTAAAAGGTTTCCGTGAAACATTTTGGGTCTTTTTGTGTGGAAAGGGTAAAAGCGGCCCTAAAATAGGGGTGCCGTGGGTTAAAATGTACTATAAAAATTTTCTTCATACAAGTTTACTACAAGTTTGGTAATACACCAAAGCGCAAAACTCAACTTGAATAAAAGAAGTCAAAAAATAAGTCAAAACTTAAAATCCATTTAAGGGTTAATTTCGTATTTATTCAGAGTTGGTGCTAAAATGTCCAACAAAACTGCACTGTAAGGGGGTTGGTGTGTATTGAAAAAAGTATTCTACTTAAAATTTCACTATAAGTCACCGAAGAAAAGAAAGCTGTAGATATAATATCCATAAATAAAAGATCAGTATAAATTCTGGTATCTAAGAAAGAATTTATTTATTACATTCTTCTATTAGGCATTGGTGACTCTCTGCCGTTATCAAACAGTAGCTCTGTTCGATTACTCGAAAATTTGTGCAAATTTCAGCAAATTTTTACTGAATCGTGTTCGTTTACTCCAAAAGAGCAGTGAATGAGAGCCTGAGAGTGAACATTTTGACAGTTCGATGTTAGAGATCTTGCAAATGTTGGTTTGGAGAAATTTTAGCCAACAAAAATTTGCACGATACAACAGCTGTTTGAAATCAGCTGTTTTATGTAAACAAATAAAAGTGAAAAATAAATCAACAACGGTAAAAATTACAAAAAAGTTTTTGAATATTTTATTGAATATAACGGGTTTTTCAACAGAGCCGCTACAAAAGTAAATCGATAGGGACAGCAAACGACGCCATATTTTTTCCCGCTCTTTTGACATTTCTCTTCAATAAGGTTTGCCATTTCATCATGGAGAGATATACGAGCCAACAACGAGTCGAAATTATTAAAATTTACTACCGAAATTTGGAGTCAGTGGCCTCAACTTTAAGAGCGCTACGTCCAATTTATGATGAGGCTCATTTCTGGCTGAATGGCTTCGCCAATAAGCAAAATATGCGTTATTGGTCAGAGTGCAATACACACGTAATCTATGAGTTATCATTGCATCCCGAAAAAATTACGGTTTAGTGCGGTTTATGGTCCGGCGGCGTCATTGGGCCGTACTTCTTCCGTGATGATCCAGACCGGCACATTACTGTGAATGCGAATCGCTACCGTTCAATGATAACCGAATATTTTTGGCCCCAATTGGATAATATGGACTTGGAGGACATGTGGTTCCAACAGGACAGCGAATGTCACAGTCAATTTATTGAAAACCAAGTTTGGTGTACGTGTTATCTCACGAAATGTCCCAGTCGATTGGCCGCCTCGGTCGTGCGATTTGACGCCGTTAGATTATTTCAAGTCTACAGTCTATGCCAACAAGCCAGCGACGATTAATGAACTTCGTACGAATATCGAACGTGAAATTGTAGCAGTATCGGCCGATTTATGCTTGAAAACCATCAAAAATTGAGTTCAGCGTCTGGACTTCTGCAAGCGTGCCCGTGGTGGCCATGCAAAAGAAATCGAGTTCCATACATAATGGCATCGAACGTAGTTTCACAGGAATAAACATTTCATTTTTATCTAAAACCGGTTTTGGTTTATTTAAAAAACTTTTGTAGCGCTCTTATTGAAAAACCCTTTATCTTTGAAATTTAGCAAGAAAATTGAAAGCAACAATCTACAGTGGCATTCAGGAAATTCTGGTCTACCGACGACGTCATAATTGGACAACTGAGGCGGTAGATATGTAATGTAACTACACACCAAAATGTAAACTACATCAGCTGGTTTCCTGCATATTTTTACTAGAAGTCGTTGGCTTACTTTTTGTGGGAATATTCATAAAGAGAGCAAAATCGTTCTCTCTCTCTCTCTCATAAGTAATTCTTGCAAATTTTTACTGGGAAAGCAGACAAACAAAGCTAATGTCCAGCATATGTCAGCTATAAGGGAATGAATACTCTTCTCTTTAAAGCGTTTTTCAATAGGCCAGGGGGTTTCTATGGCACAGCTGATCGAAAAGGTACCAGGGAAATGATGTAGAATTAGAGACCAAAGAAGACAGGAACTAATTTTAAATAGCTAATGACAGGTTAATTATGTTTTATGCTGTTTGCATTGCACGAAAATACGTATTCCCTTTCATTTCTGTCCGTTTTATGTCCAACGAAAGTGTAAAATTGGTAAAATACAGAAGCAAATAAAACTCGAAGAAATGGTCTACTACCTCGTCGTCATGAAAAGGCATCGAAGAGAGTAATGGAAACTCTTAGGTATTACTATATGAATAGGCGCACATGATTGACTGTTCATCGGACTCTGTTGCCAACTGATGCTCAACATAAACCAATATTCCAAATATTCCACGAAAGAGAATTCGAGCCGTGGGGGAACGATTTTTCATTTGAATGTTGTAAATGGCTTCGTTAATGCTTCTGCATGCGACAAGTTCGTTTGATGAGAGTATTTGCTCAAATTCAGCGTTTTGCATAAGTGTTCGTATGTTCAGGCCACCAAAATCACCTCTTGTAATGAAAAGACATAATTTTTAAAATTTATTTTATACGGAACCAATGAGTGAAATTAACGTTTAAATCATTCACACCTTCTTTTATCTTTGCTTCGCTAAGTTTTAGGAATCACCTGGCCTTATGCATAAAAAGCTGTGGGAGATTTGAGAGACGTTGTTTGTATGACAAATCGTCTCTCAAACCTCTCATATCTTTTATGAATAAAATCGAATGTCTTCAGAAACGTTCATGGCTCCCCTTGTATTTCCAAACATTTAAGAAAAATTTTGACCACACCAAGTTTTATATGCCACGGTGGTAAAATAATTTTTTCAAGTTGGTACCAGCGGTAGATAAAGGATATTGTGCTCGTCGAATGTCCCTTCAACTCTTGGCTCCCATTGTTTTTGAAATATTATTTCCCCTTCCATCTGCTATCTCATTTGCATAAAAAGCATCCATATTTAACGTATCCAGGTTGCATAACCCAGACAAGCAGACCTGCTATTGGTGCTCTTCATATTGTACTGCATCCAATATAAATTTTATGGAATCATAACTTAACTTCATGTCAGCTCCATACGCTATTGCAATAGGAATCTTGGAATTATCGTTATCAACGAGTACAGCTTTAAGACTTTTTTTGGATGAATCTCTAAAGATATGCTAGTCCTCGGGGTTATAGTCAATATTCTTTTCCGCCATTAAGCCTTTAATATCGTCGCAATTACACGGTGCAACACGAAAAAATATAACCATATATGGACACCACCGTGATAAAAGACCAAAAAAAAAAGTCCCGTGTATCCCAGTTTTGCCCAAAGTCATGCACATTTTTTATGGGTCCCCAGTAATTTGGGGCCTCGGTGTCATTTTTGCAAAAAAAATTATCATTTTGTCAGGCTCATATCTTGCAAACCGTTCAGAATTTTGATCTACTCTCTGAAGGAAAGTTGTCGCTCTTGTCATAAAGAACAAAAGTTGTGAAAGCAACTTCATCTTCAAAGTCAAAATGGCAGAAAAAAACTTTAAAAAATTGGATTTTTGTTTACCTTTATTCTCCTGTTCAGGTCCATAGGAAGCCAACCGTTCAAACTTCAAGGAAACAATCAACTACAAGAATGTACCTAAGATCTCAATAAACAACTTTCTAAAACATTTGAACTTCCTAGGAATGATTCTTAATAGTTTTTTGTTTGCGATTTTCACCTTGAAGATGAAGTCTTTTTGATAATTTTATATTTTCACAATTTTTGTTCTTTATGACAAGAGCTACAACTTTCCCTCAGAATTCCGAACGGTTTGCAAAATATGAGCCTGACGAAATGACCACTTTTTTGCAAAAATGACATCGAGGCCCCAAATCTTTGGGGGCCCATAAAAAATGTGCATGACTGGTCAAAATTGGGAGGTCTTTTTTTTGGTGTTTTATCACGTAGTGGTGACCCTGTATCCTTATATTTCCATGCCTTAAAAAATTACACACAGTGTTCCTAAACGTGTTGGATTCGTTAACTGAAAAGTATGGCAGAGAAACGCCTTGGCGATTACGAAGACAAATAAGAGTTACACCTGGTTCAAGCAGATCAAGAGTTTCCAAGTCTACAGACAAATTCACCTTCCGTGCCAGTGCATTTAAATGCTCTTGCGACATTAAAATTGGTCTTGGGCAATTGCTTCTATTCCAATGCATGTAGAGATATCAATATGTAGACTGTATGTAGCTCAGGTGGTGGAAGTTCATCAGAATGTGGTACTCGTACTGCGAGCAAGGCTGATGATACTGATTTATGCACAAAACTTTTTCTCCTATGCTTCACGTGAAATGCCCCACATGTACTGCAATCCGAACAGGTAATTGAGTCAGTAGTCGGCTGTCTGATTCTGATATTTGTTTTGATTTTACTTCTTCACAGTTCTCGGTTGCAGGCCGACGGATCTATTCAACCCAAGTGCAGCTGACAGAGTCTGGTGCGCCTAATTAGCGCAGTCTCAATAAATTACAACATTTTCGTTTATTTTTTATTTATAGATATTAAAATACAGCTGTTTTTTATTCAGTGACTTATAGTGACATTTTACGTAGGGCATCTTTTGAATACACACCAACCCCCTAGAATGCAGTTTTGTGGGACATTTTAGCGCCAACTCGGAATAAGTACGAAATTAACGCTTAAATGTATTTTAAGTTTTGACTTATTTTTGGCATTCAAGTTGAGGTTTGACCTTTGGTGTGTTAAGAAGCTTATATTAGAATTGTATGACGAATATTTTTGTAGGACATTCTAAGACGTTACACTCCTTTTTTGGGGGTGCTTTTTACCCTTTCCCACAAAAATGAGAAACAGACCCATATATTGAGGCGGTAGACGGTTAAAGTATTCCCCGTAAATTTTTACATAAAATTGCTGAACACATCCTTTACCTAAAATGTAAGGATAACATGGTTTCCTATGCCGATTTATCAGAAGAATGTTCAAAAGGGGGAAAATTTCAACCCCCTAAAAAAGTTCAGACGTAGACTTTCAAAACACCGATACACGTATATATTTTTTTTACCCCCTCTACCAGAATCCGTTGTCAGAACCTGGGTATTTTCTTGTGTTCCATAGTGTAATCTGGTACATAATGCCATGACATTTATTTTTTAATTATGATTTCCGGCACATGTCCACTGCGGCTACGAGTTACATGGTCCATTCGTTCAGTCTAATTTTTGAGTACTATTTCCAATAAATCTGGCCGTATGGCATCAATGGTGGATTGAATAGTGGCTTCCAATGCTTCAAGATTTGCTGGGATGTCCCCCATAAAAAGTAATAAAAATGCGTTAAATCGCACGAATGATGAGGCCATTGAACAGGATCACTTCGGGAAATTAAATAACCAAATTAATTTTGTAATAAATCGATTGTTAAGCACGCTGTATGGCAAGTTGCGCCGTCTTGTTGGAACCAAATGTCGTTGATATTTAGCTGATTAATTTTTGAAAAAAAATTCAGTCATCATGGCTCAATTGCCTATTTCGATAGAAAGAAGGACCAATGACGCCGCCAGCGTGGAAACCGCTTCAAACAGTCAATTTTAATGGATGTAATGGTGACTCGTTAACGGATTCGCTCCAAATACGGCAATTTTACATATTGACGTAGCCAGTTAACCAGATATGAGGTTCATCACTAAACACAATTCTTTGATAAAAATGCTCATGAACTTCACGAACAAATTAATTTTTTTCAAAGTAAATTTCCACAATTTGGAAGCTTTATTCCAGCGGTAAACGATTCATGGCGATTTGGCAAACCTTACTGAACGGAAATTCCAACACATTTTGACATTCTTAGCTGTGAAGCCATAGTATCGATAGTTCTCATGCAGAAACACTCTTGGCACACTCAATGACATTACACATTATATGCAAAACTTATGGCACATTCACATTATGACATTAGTTTTGATCCACCCGTTATAAAAAAAATATTTTCAATAAAAATTGAATTCAAAGTTTTATTAGGGTTCAAATTTTTTCGTTGGCCGGGGTAGTGTCAAGTGCCGAGTACTATTCCAGGTGGGTCTATGACGTTCCGATATGTCAGTTCCTTTAGCAGAAGACCTCAGCTATCCTCTGAAGAAATTTCATCTTGATCATTCCAGCCGTTTAGAAACGGCTGCATTATTTCCAATTTTTAATCGAGAAATCTTCCACTGTGGGTCGGTGCCGGGATACCGTTCGTGGTTCATACGTCGCACAGTGGTTCAGAAACGATTTTCACCGACCAAAAGTCTATAACTTTTGATCTTGTAAACAATTTTGAGTTCTGTGGATCAGTAGAATGGATCAAACCAGTGCGAAAGGTATCTTAGGTAGATTACACTTTTTAAAGTTAGTGGCATTTGTTTGTGCAAGTGGCAACTCTTAAATTTGGCAGCTGTCACATATGTTTATTCCGATTATTAAAAACGAAAGAACAACGCGTTGTAATTGTGAAAACGTATTACAAAAATTTGAAAAGTTATGCTGAGACCGCTTTCAAACTTCCAAGAATTTTCAGCCGAGAAAGTGCACCTAATGAGCACCTGTGCGTTAATTCTGGACAACATTGCTGCTGTCAACGAGAGTGTCACCGAAAACCCGACATCGTTCTTCATATTTCACTATGCACTTCTCAGCGAATTTTGACAAAAGACCTCCACCCTCATACGTACAAAATTCAGCATGCTCAAACCAGCAGACCATGGAAAGCGCCGGCAATTCGTTCAATAGGTAATGGAGCAATGTGAAGTCAATGCCAGTTTTTCAAAAAAAACTAATATTCTCCGAATCAAAATTGTCAAATTTGGGACTTAGAAAATGCTCATGCAATCCATGAGAAACAAATGCACCCACAACGAGCAACTGTCTGGTGCGAATTTGGGTCAGGCAGCATGATTGGGCCTTACTTTTTCGAAGATAAGGTCGAAATTGCAGTGACCGTGATCAGCATTTGTCACAGGAACATGATATCGGAATTCTTAAGGCCTCAAGTGGACAGCATATATCTGGACGACATGTGGTTTCAGCAAGACGGCGCCACTTGCCACACAGCGCATGAAACAATCGATTTATTACAGCAACGATTTGAAGAACAAACTATCTCAAGAAATTCTGATGTCAACTGGCCACCAAGATCATGCTATTTAATGCGGTTATTCATTTGCGGTTTTGTGCAAACTCGGGTTTATGCGAATAAACCAGTAACAATTTCTGAGCTCAAATCCGAGTTCCAACGAGTCATCGGTAAGATACAGCCACATCTCTGCGAAAAATTTATGGAAAATTTCATGAAGAGAGTGTCATCAGAGCTATGGGGGCCATTTGACGGATATTTTATTCCATACTTAATCTGAACATGTCTTCTTTACAATCCATTAAAAAAAACACAACTATCTCAAAAAGTACGTGTTTTTATTTTAAGATGAAAAAGTGCATTCTTAATGAGACACTCTTTATCTGAAGACATGCTCGAAGATCATCGAAGAATGGGATGACCAATAGGGAGTTTATTGTTACCAACTGGAAGCGAAAATCAAACGATCATATCTTACGAACGGTAAGATATGTTAGCTTCTTTATGTAAGAAGCTCACCCTTCCAGGTTGTCCTAGGCCCCTTGAAAATGTAGGTAAGTACCATATGGAAATCATTATAGGAAATGGAAAACACTGTTTTTATCTTTCACATATACAAATACATATTTGTACTTGAACAAGCTTCTGTTACGTTTTCGTCACCATGAGTTGGGATCAATTTCTCAAAAGAAAGATTAAGAAAGCTGTCTGCAAGATGGGTGCCGCGTTTGCTTTCAATTGACCATAAACTTATGGGTGCACACGTGTGTAGTCTCCATTGCAAAATTCCATGAATTGGGCTACGAATTGGTACCTCATTCGCCATATTCTACGGATTTAGCCCCCAGTTATAATTTCCTATTTACAAACCTAAAGAAATGGCTCGGTGGAAAGAGATTTAGCTCCAACGATGAAATTTTTGATCAAACAAATGCCTATTTTATGGACCTCGAAAAGTCATAGTTTTTGGAAGGGATACAAAAATTGGAGTAACATTCGACTAAGCGTATTGAGCTAAAAGGAGACTATGTTGAAAAATATTTCTTTTTTGGGCACAAAAACTGTGTTTCATTCAAAAAGTCACGGACTTATTAATCCGCCCTCGTATTCTGTCTTGTGGGATTTTCTTTTTAATCATTATAGATTAATTAAAATAGTAGTTATTAAAACTGGCATTAAAACAAAAGACTAAAGTTAGAATTTGATGGGGCTGTGAAGGCAATTTGTAAACATTATAATCCTAACCATTTAAATGTCAATCTTTTACAGAACAAAACGAAATTAAAATGCAATGAAAACGTCATTAGTGCTACTGGGTGTGCTTGGTCCTGCTAAATGTCGTGTCGTTAACCTAAGGGCGGCTGAATGCCCAAACCGGAGAAGACCTTGTGTAAATGGGGTTTCAAATGTTCCATTATCGCAAGCAATCTTAAAATCAAAGTGCTCAATTTTCATAAGAAGCAGCTAGAATGTTTTAATGTCAGCCTGGGATGGATTAAAAAAGTAATGAATAATTAATCGTTTCCCATTACAACCCTTGAAGGCTTTAGGGAGAGTTTCTCACAACCAGTGAAATATGCGCTTTCTAGTTTTACTTTCACTGATTGGGGTCGGCAGTTTTACTTCGGTTCCGAACAGTATTTTGAGAAGGGTTTTCATGGCTAAATACTCCAATACATTTGTCGACAATATGCGAGGTGACTGCCGTCGAGATAAATATAAGGTGGTCAGAGCAGGGATCGTCCTCATGCACAAGAGTCGCGCACACTAACTATTGTACCACCGCCATTGTCTCTAGATAGTAAAAAATAGGTGCCCAAGAGATAATGCAATATATTTAGATGAGATTATTAACCAAATCAACAGCTTCAAGCACAACACATTGGATAGGATTAGTAAAGCCGCAGCAGCCCTATGTTCGAATATAATTCAATAGATTTACTGGATACGAAAATGGTACAATGGTCGTGGAAAGATTTCAAGGGATCTTCTGCAATCCATATTAGAAGTGCATTATAAAGGGGTGGACCATGTAAAATGTGAAGATTAAATTCGCTTTACAAAACATACTGATATACATTTTTCCAAAATTATGATTTTAAATTTTATGATTTGAAATTTATGAATGGAACACAACATCGTTCGAAAGGCTCTATCTCGTGAATGAAAAATTGTCGATTTCGTATTTTAAGGCCTCAATGGACTCGAGATTGTTTGCGTAATTCTTATCTTTGACGGAGCCCCAGAGACAATTGTCTAATAGGGTCAAATTCTAGTTTCGAGGCGGTTTCTTCTGATTATGTGGTTTTCGAACACAGTGCCAAAAAAATCAATTGTAACGTTGGATGTGTGGCAGGCAGAGCCGTCCTCTTGAAACCATACGTCGTCCATGTCATACTCTTCAACTTTTGTGAACAACAAATCGCTGAGCAGGTCACGACAACGCTCGCTATTGACTGTAACGGCGGCTCCTTACTCATTTTCGAAGAAAAATTTACTTATGATGCCGCCTTGCCAAAAACTGCAAGCAACAGTCACTCGTTGTGGATGCATGGACTTCTCCTCGACAGCGTGTCGAGCCCCAAAAGCGATAATTTTGGTTGTTAACCTAGCCCCCGAGTTGAAAAGGAGCTTAAAACATAATCATCCTTGTCTACACAAAAAATATAATAAACGAAGAAACCCTCTAACTGTTGACGACCCTCGCAAACGTTATAAGGAACACGATTTAAGGATATGTACCTGGAATTGGCGAACACTTTCCAGGATGGGTGCCACTATCCAACTGGCAGATGCCAGCAAATTCGATGGACAGGATATGGTTGTACCAGAAAGAAAAACTGCAATATTTACTACAGCTGATTTATGGTTGTCAAGATACTCCGACACATAATTTTAAGGTTCCACCCAGTGAGTAAACCCCTTGCCAAAATTCGCTGCGTTTCGAAATATTTCAACATCTCGTTCACGCACCGACAGAGGATAAAGACGACGAGGTTAAAGAATCATTTTATCATCGTCGGGATTGAGTATACCAGCGGTGCCCTGACCACGACATTAAGATTATTCTACGCGATTTTAATGACAAATTGGAAAAGGAAAATGTCTTTCGACCAACCATCGGTTATCACAGTCTACATGATACCACTTCCGTTAATGGAATTAGACTGATAGACTTTGCCGCTGCAAAGAACATGGTAGTTAGTAGCACAAGATTCCCATATAACGACATAAATAAGAGCGACCTGGTTATCTCCTGACCAGAGAACGCAGAACCAGATTGATCACTTGGTAATAGATGGCAGGCACACTTCTAGTACGAGTATAATGGATATACGTGTGAGTCGAGGTGCCAATATCGACTCGTATCATTACCTGGTTCGTACAGGACTGAGCAGGGCGAAAAACATACGGTGCCACTATCCAACTGGCAGATGCCAGCATATTCGATGGACAGGATATGGTTGCACCAGAAAGAAAAACTGCAATATTTACTACAGCTGATTTATGGTTGGCAAGATACTCCGACACATAATTTTAAGGTTCAACCCAGTGAAGACGACCTGGTTATCTCCTGACCAGAGAACGCAGAACCAGATTGATCACTTGGTAATAGATGGCAGGCACACTTCTAGTACAAGTATAATGGATATACGTGTGAGTCGAGGTGCCAATATCGACTCGCATAATTACCTGGTTCGCACAAGACTGAGCAGGGCGAAAAACATACGATGCCGAACACGTGATAGCTAGATATTGACAAGCCGCCAATACCGGAGATATCAAAGTCTTATCAACAAAAGCTCACTCTCCGCTAGAGCAGAATACTCCACCTCCTGAGGACCCAGAAGCGCAGTGGAAGCACATCTCCCATTCTGTGGAAACCGCGGCAAGGACTGAACTTGGCTATCGAAAACCGCAGAAGGATAAGCCATGGTACGACGAAGATTGTCGCGTCGTGACTGATGAAAAAGACGCTGCACGTATGGCAACGAAACGGTCAGTTACAACGCGTGCTGCGAGTGAGTGGTACAAGAGGCTGAGAAGGGAGGAAAATCAACTATTTAGGCGGAAAAAGTGGTAGTGGGAGCAGAGAGAGAGTGAAAAGACCGAAATGTACAGGATGAACAATGAATCCCGAATTTTTTTCCCGAGGGTAAGATGATCGAATGAAGGGCTACCCTCCAGCAACAACGAGAATGGGAATCTGGTGGCAGATAAGCAGGGTGTGTTTAAAATGTGGAGAGACCACTTTCAGCACTACATCACTCAAATTCTTCCACTGAAGATCAGGAGGTAATTATAGTGGAAGACAGTGTAGATTGCATCCCCCCCCAACCAAGGCCAGATTATGATGGCAATCATCCGGCTTAAGAATAATAAAGCCGCGAGTGTGGATGGGCTACCCGCTGAGCTCTTTAAGGCAGGTGGCGAAGGACTGCTAACCCACTTGCATCCACTTATATGCGGACAACAGATTTAATTTTGAAGTGATAGATGAGCTTATCTACCTTGGATCCGGGGTGAACAACGACAACAACGTCTGCCTGTAGATAAATAGGAGAATTTTGATTGCAAGTAGATGCTATTATGGGCTCAGCAAGCAGTTTAAGAATAAAGCCCTCTCTCGACGGACAAAGGTCCAGCTATACCAAACTATCATTTTAACTGGCCTGATCCGAAACTTGGGCCGTATCGCAAGCGGATGAAAAACACCTGGGAATATTCGTGAAGAAAATTCTCCGTTATATATACGATCCTGTTAAAGAAAACGGCAAGTACCGACATCGTTGGAATCAAGAGCTATATCATTTGTATTCTGACGTGGACATAGCTAGGCGAATGAGATTAGGTCAATTGCGTTGGCTAGGTCATGTTATCAGAATGGATGAAGATGAGCCAGCGCGTAAGGTTTTCAATAACGTAGCCGATATTGAATCATGAAAAGAGGGAGACCAAGACTCCGATGGAATGACCAGGCCGAAGTATCCCTCTGTTTTCTTGGTGTTACCAACTTGCGAGAAAAGGCGAAGTTTAGAACCAGTTGGAGAAATATAATAAAATTTGTTTATTTGTTTGTTTAATTTATATGTGTTAGACATCTGACCTCACGAGGTTGTAAACTGGCCAATAAATGTAAAGGTATGTAAGGTCCGTCTGATGATTTAAAAAATCGCATCACTTTTTTCGAATACCGTTTGGTTTACAAGATATCTTATCTATCTTAAACATATCTATCTTACCTATCTTAAACAGACAATGCAAAAAGTCGCTTTTTAGTTTCACCCAGACCTGCATCCTCACTGAATCTGAAATTAGTTGCATGTATTGGAGGTACAAAAATTTAGTCAGTATTTAGTTTTTTCATGACACTAATAGTTTATGAGTTATAACGTGCTGATGAAATGGGAGTGACAAAAATTGGCACAGTTTCAGCTATAGCAAACATGGCGATTCCAAAAATTGAGCTATATTCCTCGCAACACCTGTGGTTTTTGGGATATACGAAGTTAATAATGTCCTGGAATAAATTGGAGGGCGGATTTGAAATCATGAGACCAATGTCTACACAATCCATATACATATATTTTGATACCACAGCACGGAAGTGGACATACATTTGTTCCTCAGTATTATTTTAAAACATTGTGAAGACCATTTAATGTAATACATTCATAATCAAGGTAATGAATAACTTATCCTTTGTTATAGATAGAAATCTAGAAGGATTCATAAATTATAAGTGTCTGTGCACAATTAATGGCTAAGTGTCAGTAAGTTGCAGAAAGGGGATACACTTGGTGAAGTGATGGAATACAAAGAGTACGAGTGTTGTGAAAGAAAAACTCATCGTATTTATGAATAGGCGAAAATTGAGACAGGACTTTGGAATGCGAAAAAAACAATACTAAGGAAATAAATAACATGAATACTTTCTAAATACAAAGAAAAAAAAAATACGAAAGTGCTTTAGACCACACGACTGAAGTAAAACTTCTTTAGCTTCATATACAAGGTGGTGCAAAAGTAAACTTCCGATGTTTTTTGGCTGTAATGTAAAAAACAAATGAAAACCTTTGATTCTTCTTGTGGATTATTTTTATTTGGTCTTTTAATTTTTTTTACATCAAGTCGAGAATATGATGTCATGTAAATGGCCGCCGCCACAGTTGATTGTCATTTGAGCCCTTTTTATGGCATTTTCCATCACTTTGGCCAAAACTTCCGGCGATACGTCCTCACATTCTTGACGGATATTGTCTTTAAGAGCTGCAAGAGTCTGAGGCTTGTTGACATAAACCCGCGACTTCAAAAAGCCCCACAAAAAGAAGTCTGGAGCGGTCAAATCAGGCGATCTTGCTGGCCAGTGCAAATCGCCAAAACGGGAGATTAGGCGCCCGGGAAATGCATCCTTCAGCATATCGGTTGTGGCACGTGCAGTGTGTGCCGTTGCACCGTCCTGTTGGAACCACATGTTTTCCAATCCCAATTCATCAAGTTGCGGCAAAAAGAACTCGTTGATCATTGCTCTGTAGCGCTCACGGCGCTTCCATGACATCCTCGGCTACAGCAGCACTATTCTCTGCAGAACGGCTACTCCGGGGTCTGCCACGCCTGGCAGCATCTCGTGGTGTGCCAGTCTCTTCGAGGCGAGCGGCTAAACGTCGCAGTGTTTCACCAGTAGGCGTTGGACGGCCAGGAAATCTGCGACGAAATTCACGTTGTGCCAAAGTGCCAAGGTCAAATAAATAGTCAGCAATATTCCGCGTTCTGGAGCAGTGTAGCGTAACATTGTTTATTAACGTGTATTTCGCATGTGTTTACTACACAAATGTCAAAACAGAACTGACATTAGGGGCCAATCGCAAAATTTATAGCATTTTCTGATAGGAGGATTACTTTTGCGCCACCTTGTATATGTATGAATATATATGTACAGGGTGGAGCGCGGTATTTTGCTTTTTTTTCACTGCAGGCTGTTGCGGCACTGTTGGTCGAAGAGAGTGGAGAGTGTGCATGGCTTATAGTGGCTGACGGGAGATTTGTATTCGTCTGCCTTTCAGTTGCCATCATGCATTGGACAAGTGAATAAATACCCGTAAATACCCCGTGACGCAATTGTGTTATTTTATGTTGAGGCACTTTCAACTCATGGGTGTATAAACAAACAAAATATGCGGTACTGGAGTGAAACAAACCCCAGAGAACTTCACGAGAGACCGTTCATTCAGACCGCGTCACTGTGTGGTGCGCCATATCACGAGTAGGCATCATTGTTAGAGTTCATGAAAACTTCAGAAAACCCATGCATCAGTTTTTGGATAGCGAAGGTCGACATTTGCCACATACACTATTTAAAAATGTCATTACTGTTCAATATAATTAAAATATAAAATAAATATTTCTAAGGTTCATAATTTTTTTATTTCATTCCCAAATAAGCAAATTACCGCGGTCCACCCTGTATATATGTATAATATATACATGTATACACATATACGTATAGTAATTTTCTACAAATAATTAATCAATATTCTCCGAGCTTGTTCAAAAAATTTTCCCGCCTTTTTTTTGTATAACTTCAGAAAATTTTGAGAAAAACGGGAAAATTTTTTCGAACATTTTTATATTGACATAATTTTTCACAATTGTTATTTGGTTTTAATTGTTAAATATTCAGCCTTATTACGAAAGTCGTTCTCGTATTTCGACTACGACAGTTTTGTAAACGATTAAAGACAAAGTTGGCGTGTAATCTTTAATCTTTTACAAAACTATCGTTGTCGAAAAACGACAACGACACACGTAATAAGGCTGATTGTTTATCAGCCCTTTCATGGCTTTCGTACGAAAACGAAATGAATTCGTTAATGCCATTTCGTAACGTTTTGCTTTTGCTTCTATGACTTTCGTACGTGTTGGTAAAAACAAAAAAAAATCTGAATACATTCTTTTCGATTGAACATCTGGCAGCTCCATGAGAAAAGAATAGACAAAACAGAAACAAGGAAAACAAAATAAGGGACCACGAAGAAATATGTTAGAAACTGTTTCAATAGGAGTTTCAATAGTAGCAGTTAGAGTCAGTATTTTGTTCAAAACTTGAACCGGCGAAGTTTAAGAGACGCATCAACATATGTGGCAACGTTGTACAAAATCGTACCTGGCAACGCAGAAGTATGAAAACTTTTTGCGTTTCGTGCATACTCTTTAGTAAATCTTTTAACAAAATTTTTTATTAAAGAAAATTGTTTGGAGAGTTATATTTTTAAAAAAAAGACAATATACTTTAATCAAGAAAAAATATAATAAGTAGTGTTTTTTAGTGTTTTCTCATTACATTTGTCAATTTCACTGCAGTTTTACCAACTGTTTTGAATACGCAATATTTTTGTGTTTTTGATTTTATGTAGAAGGACAAAACGAAACTGATTTCACTTTCGAACGAAATTGCACTCTGTGGTGACATGGCTGTATATCTCCTGATGATGCTACACAATGGAGTAGCGAAATATCGAGGAAATTAAATACAAGAACAGCAAATCTGACCTCAAGCTCGGAGAATATTGATTATTTATTGATAAAGAAAAGGTCGAACAACAGAATACAAATTTTCTACAAGTATTTAAACTTATTATCGGGTTTCATTGATAAATTAACATTTTTGAATTTACAATTTTACTCACTTTCAACATCGAATATTTAATGTATTGAACAAAATATTAATTTATAAAATTGTTCAATAACTAAATGAAATTACGAAATAATCAAGAAATCACCGTTCGCAAGAAAATGTGCGCGCGCGCTGCTCTCTCTTGCTCCTACAGTGTGATACAGACAATTTTGTTGGTTTTTGCTTTTGATTGGTGTCCATTTATTGTGCATTTGGTCTATGGATTTGTGTATGAGTGAAATGACTCTCCCAATGTGCCATATGAATTCGTTACGAATTCGATACGGTTCTGTTTCTGCGGACATTTTATCCGAAACAGATATCCGTTACGAACTTGTAACGAATTCGTTTTCGTATGAAATTCCTCTCGAAACCGCGAATTGTTATTTGTACTTTTTCGGATCCGTCTCGAACTCGTAACGAACTTCGTATTCGAATCCGTTTCGGATTCGTTTTTTGGAAGTAAAATGAAATCGACACGGATTCGCTTCTATCTATTTTTAGAGATTCGAAACGAATTCGCATTCCTGTCGAAAACGAGAATCGTTTTTTGTACTTTTGCGGATCTGTCTCGAACTCGTAACGAACTTCATATACGAATCCATTTCGGATGCGTGTTTGAGACATAAAAATTAAATTGAAACAAAAAAACCTTTTAGTAATCAAATTTATAAGAGAATGGTGGAAGTAAGTTTAAATAAAGTTGGTGAATTCAAGAATGGCTCGTATTTATTCCTTCAAACCAAAAATTATTATTTTTCATTGAAACATCCCAATATCAGTTACATATATAATTGTAAATTGTACGTAATTGACACAATTAAAAAAATTTAGCCAGGCTATATTATATGTGGCCACCCTATCTATTTCCCAATTTTTCACTAATGAAAAATGTTCAAATGATCTGCAGCAGCATGTGACCAATACCCTATGTAAGATATTTTAAATTAAAACATATAAGAAACTATATTTTCTACCTCTAATCCACTGAAGTTTTTCAATATATATTAATTTTTACAAATAAAACAAATTTGCTATCACCTAAAGTTAACTCGTTTAAGTATTGTGTTTTTAAGTTTGTGTGTTTTAGCAACACAGCCATGAATCTGACATATTAAATATTTCTGGCCCAAATCTCTGCCGCCATATGGTGAAGGGAAGAGGGGACTATGTCTTTAAGTCGAATAACTCTTGATCGAACTACGAGTTTGGTTTCCTTACGTAATGTTTGCAGTTTCAAATTTGCTTTCCAAAACATCCATTTGGCATTTTTTATACTTTTACGGACTCGTAACGGGTTCGAAACAAATTCGAGAACTCACTTGCCGCTTTTTTATGATTTTACGGACTCGTTATGAGTTCGAAACGGATCCGCATATGTTTATGTGCACATTGGCATGTTACTTTTTGCGTTTGCTTTGGCAGCAAGCAAAATTTATGCGCCGCCATCATCAACACACACCCATGTGTGTACACTTTTTCATTTAATAGCAATAAGAAATGCAAAACAAAGCAAATGAAAACAAAGTTTCGTTCGCCTCTTTTCGTAACGCATTCGCCAGCTTCCTCCCCAAGTCAAGCGTGAAGTTTTCCTTCAAAAAACTGATTTGTATAGCTCAAAGGAAATTGAAAAAATATTCTCCTACGAAATAATATCACAGCGAACCACGGGTTTTTCAATAAGAGCGCTACAAAAGTTTTTTTTTAAATAAAACAAAACCGGTTTTAGATACCAATGAAATTCTTTATTCCTGTGAAAGTACGTTCGATGCCATTATGTATGGAACTCGATTTCTTTTGCATGGCCACCACTGGCACGCTTGCAGAAGTCCAGACGCTGAACCCAATTTTCGATGGTTTTCAAGCATAAATCGGCCGATACTGCTGCAATTTCACGTTCGATACTCGTACGAAGTTCATCAATCGTTGCTGGCTTGTTGGCATAGACCATAGACTTGACGTAGGCCCACACGAACCTACGCACGACCGAGGCGGCCAATCGACTGGGCCATTTCCTGAGATAACACGTTCACCAAACTTGGTTTCCAATAAATTGATTGTGGCATTCGCTGTGTGGCTTGTGGCGCCGTCCTGTTGGAACCACATGTCCTCCAAGTCCATATTATCCAATTGGGGCCAAAAATATTCGGTTATCATTGAACGTTAGCGATTCGCATTCACAGTAATGTGCCGGTCTTGATCATCACGGAAGAAGTACGGCCCAATGACGCCGCCGGCCCATAAACCGCACCAAACCGTAATTTTTTCGGGATGCAATGATGATGTCTGACTAATAACGCATATTTTGCTTATTGACGAAGCCATTCAGCCAGAAATGAGCCTCATCGCTGAAGATGATTTTCCGAAGAAAATCCGAATCATTTTCAAGTTGTTGCGCAGCCCAATTCACGAGTATACGACGCTTATGGTGGTCAAGCGGCTTCAGTTCTTGCGTCAATTTGATCTTGTAAGGATGTAGGCCAAGATCTTTTCGCAAAATTCGCCACAACGACGTCACAGAGATGCCCAACGCTTGAGAACGACGTGTGAGAGACACATTTGGGCATTCTTGAACTGAAGCCTCAGCGGCAGCAATATTCTCGACACTACGGGCACTTCTTTGGCTCACTGGCACGGGAACATTTTGTACTGTGCCTGGGGATTCAAAGTTTTCCACTAGACGCTCAATTGTTGATCTGGTAGGACGATTATGACGACCATAAATTGGACGTAGCGCTCTTAAAGTGGAGGCCACTGACTCCAAATTTCGGTAGTAAATTTTAATAATTTCGACTCGTTGTTGGCTCATATATCTTTCCATGATGAAATGGCAAACCTTACTGAAGAGAAATGTCAAAAGAGCGGGAAAAAATATGGCGTCGTTTGCTGTCCCTATCGATTTATTTTTGTAGCGTCTCTGTTGAAAAACCCTTTAACAGAAGTCATGAGGTTGTAGAGCCCGACCAAAAACGTAGAACACTAACAAAAATATAAATAGTTCTGTTACAAAATATAAACAAATTACTTTCAAAAACTTCAGCACAAATGCGCGTAAGTAAGAAAGAAAAAGGTGCTTGTAATGGAATAAAGCCGTTCACACAAGTGAGAGAATGAGGAGTGAATTCCCCATGATGATAACTGCAATTAGTGACAATATGCACAAGACGGCCACTGGTCTAGAATGCTAAGGCGCTGATAAGAAGAGTCACGAACTTCGAAACGATCGTTCTATAACATGAGTTCAAGTTGTAATTCCGACTGTTTATATTTCTTCTAATTGCAGAGAAAAAAATATGATCTGTATACACAGAACAAAATATTGGCCTTTAAATTTCAATTTCAAAAATATAATTTCATTTTTTCAAAACATTCAATTAAAAATTAATTGAATCAATTAAATTTTTAATCATATTTATAATTTATTTTTTGAGTTTACAACAGAACTTGGAGTTGGCAAGGCGCAAATCTACGGCGCTAAAAATTTTTGAATTTTTGAATGCATTATCGAATTTTTGCTGTGAATCTTTCGAAATTAATATAAATATGCATGATATATTCTTAACAAACCTTAATATAAATAATTTTTGTAAACAAACTTTTGTGTGATAAAGTATTTCACAGAAAGTTAAATTTTATAGCACCGTTGGGTGGCAATATGTGTGGGTGGCCCCTGATTCACCAGCCGTCGTCGTCACTTTTCGTACGACTCTAGTCTTTGATATACAACACTGTTGTTATTTGTAATTCGTTTATTGTTGATTGAAAGATTTAAATTTGTGGTCTTAAAGAATAATAGTGTTAAATTGTCTTGTTTTGTGATTAAAACTGAGTTTTTTGTAATTGTGTTTAATTGGGAAGTGTTTTTGAATAAATTTTATTGAAATTGAGTGTAGCGTTGAGTGTTTTGTTTACAATGAAAAATTTTGCTCTCCCCAAAAATTTTTTATGCACTTGAAAGGACACATTTTGCCGCCTTATGCCACAAACAATTGTTTACACGAAAATTGTTTTCAAAAATTTCACGTAAAAAGAAACTTTAAGACTTACCTCCTTAGACATTTTGAACGTGTAAAACAAGAGTGCCCTAAATTGGATAAAAGCAATACATTTCTCCAACAAAGCTGTGAATATGCAGAAGTAATGGAATGCGACAATGGAGTGACCGTTGCTGCGGAAGCAGCAGAGAAATGTAATGTTACTGCAGAACCACCAGATGTATAATTTTTTTTTGTATGTAATGTAAATCGTTTAAACATTAAATGTTTAATATATAATAATAGTTTAAGAAAACCGGACATAAGTTCCTATTATTAGTCTAAATTCTAAACATTTAATTTTTTCTAGATATAAGTCCATGTGTATCTGCGAAACTTTGAATAAAATGCTGAAATCCCCAATAACGCTTTTAATTGATTCAACTCAAAATTTAATCAAAAATCGTGGAGAAATCAACAATTTGTTTAATTAACTTTATTAAAAAAAAAAAAGGTTTCCCATTACATTCGATGAAGGAATTAGGGAGAACTTCTCACAACCAGTGAGCTGCGCGCTTTCTAGTTTTATACTCACTGACTGGGACATACAGTTTTTACACCGATTCCGAACGGTATTTGGAGAAGCTTTTTCATGGGCTAAATACTCGATAGATAGTGTCGCCGTCACTATGCGAGGTGACCTGATTACATACTTGATCACATACTTGGTCAATATTTTTGAAAAAATCAATAAATGTTTTAAGCAAATTTTTAAATTTTTTAATTGAAGTTTTTTTTTGACAAATTTACAAATACCTTTAACTAACATTATCATTTTCGTGATTACACCACAATCAATTAAAAAATTAATCAAATAAACAAATTTTTTAATTGAAATTGATTTTAATTTTTTTCTGTATAGTGTAGAAAGTAAATAGAAAAACATTCCTCTATAAAAAATATTTTCTTTACAGGTCGTATTCGTATAGGGTAGAATAATATTAATACCTATCACCTGCAAATACACCCTTTACCTGAACAAAATCACTGCATGTATTAAAATATTCTAATAGGTTTCTTATAAAAATGCAGTAGTTTTCATATATAAACTTTAGTTCTTCACCACCGTATAACATGAACATTTCAACACAACTTGCTACTATACTCATTTTGAGTTTATCGCGAGCTAAAGTGAATGGCGAAATAAATATTGAACTTCTGAATTTAATAAATTCCATATATATTGGAATAAAAGCCCAGACATTGGTGATTTTCGACTATCATACCTCTCAGCAGATGTATAAAATGGATGACGCAACATGGAACCACTTGGAGCACCCGAAAATATTGTTAACACTTCACGGTGGAGAAGAGTTGCGGTCTAAATTCAATTCAGAAATCTTAGCTCTGATTATAATGGACAATTGGCAGTGGAGCGATAGGCAATGGCAACACTTGCAAACTGTAATCAATAAATGGTCCAGCACAACTGTTATATTCCTCACAATGAATTTGAATTCTACAGATTCGGAGCTTCGAGAAAAGTTCCTCAAACAATGTTGGCATAAAGGAGTGTCCAGGATTCTGTTAACATCGTTTGAAGAGCCCAAGATAGTCTACACCGTCAGTCCGTCTGCTGAAATGACTATTAAAACTACATCTGCCTCATTGTATTTAAAAGGGAGTGGGAAATATTTAGATTGTCACGGTTATCCTGTACGTGTTAGTGCCGGCAATAATCCACCTCGAGCACTAGTGTATTACAACAAGACTGGGGATGTCGTATATCGTGGATTTGTTCCCAGCCTTTTCAAAATGTTTGCCCAGCGTGTTAACTTAACCATTGAATGGGTGTTAAAGCCAAATTTTACCAACAATTATGGCATGAAGGATTGTGTCCAATATATGCGAAGTCATCAAATAGATGTGTGTGGTGACAGTTTGCCCCTCAACGAAAAAGAGTACGTGATTGCGACGCCATTGGCTTTACACTATGTCCGTCTGGTCGTTCCGTTTGCCCAAACTATACCGAGGTATAAATATTTCCTGCAGCCTTTTGATCAAAAGCTTTGGTTTTTCATTATTGCAACGATGATTTATATAACTTTTGCCCTCTCATTAATAAATCGATTACAATTCGGATTCTGGAACATTGGAGAATATTTCCTGAAATCCCTGCAAAGTTTTCTGTACCTGCCATTTGGAATACCACGATGGCGTGGCATTCGGAAATTTCTCACCTATGCCATTTTAACATTGGGTGGTTTCATCATCTCCGATTTGTACGTGACTTTCTTGTCCAGCATTCTGGCAACCAATGTATATGAGCCACAATTAGAAGCCCTGGAGGTATTAAAACGGCGTAAAATTCCGATTGCAATTACTGACATTGACAGGGAAATGATGGAGCTCTACAACTCATTTGAGCAGTTTGCAGATAATTATGTACAATTTGAAATTCCCGCATATCACCGTATTCGGAATTCTCTAGATACTCGTTTTGCGTACATGTTTGTCGATGACAAAGTCGATTTTTATTTGCACCAGCAGAAATTTTTGAAGCGTCCTCTGCTCCGCAGAGCACTGCGTCCCTTAGCCATAATGTATGGCGGTATGCCAATGCAGCCGAACTGGCCATTTGTGATGATGTACAATCAGTATCTGCTAACCATGTTCGAAACAGGCATGTGCACGTATATTGAAGAACAGACACGGGAAGAAGGCATAAGGATAGGTCACACTCACTTCCTGAAGACAACCTACTTGGATACGCAGCCATTGAGTGTTTCTTATTTTCAAATGCCAGCGTTATTATTGGCTGTGGGATATTTAATTGGTTTACTATGTTTTGTGGTGGAAAAAGGATTGTATTTTTGGAAGAAATAAACTTAAGATGAAAAATGGAATTTTGTTAAATTAATAAATAACACTATGGAACACACAAACAAATAACTAGTTTCTGACAATGGATTCTGGTAGAGGGGATACAAAAAATATACGCGATTTGAAAGTTTATGTCTGAGTTTTTCTAAGGGCGGGGTTAAATTTTCCCTCTTTTGCACATTCACCTGCATATAAATCGGCATAGAAAACCATGTTATCCTTACATTTTAGGTATAGGGTGCTCAGCAATTACAGGTTAATAAATAAATAAATTTGGTTATTTAAGCTGGAATTTATTTATTACATTTTGCTTTTAGCTCCTGGTAATTCAATGCCGTTAAACAATGTCCAGCATATGTCAGTTACAAGAGAATGCATACTCTTTCCTTTATAGGTGCACAAGTTTGATGAAACCATTCACCATGTCCATCGGACTCTGTTGCCAACTGATGCTCAATATAATCCATATGAGAATTCAACAAATTAATCTAGTTTCTCAAAATCATTTTGCATGGTGTCGACATATATTCGAGCAGTAGGCAAGTTCGTTTGGTGAGAGTATTTGCTCAAATTCAGCGTTTTCCATAAATTTTCGTATGTACGGGCCAACAAAAACACCTGTTGTAATGAAAAGACACAATTTTTAAAATTTGTTTTATATGAAACCAGTGACAAAACTTAAAGTTTAATATAAATAAGACAGAATGTCTTCAGAAACCTTTGGTATCCAAACATTTAACAAAAATTTGAAGGTATGAAGGTATTGTGCTGGCCGAATGATCCTCCCATTGGCTCCCATTGTTTTTTGAAATATTGGTTCCCCTTCCATATGCTATACCATTTGCATAAAAAGCATCCATATTTAACCTATCCATGTTGCATACCCCAGACAAGCTAACAACTTTTAAATCGCATGAGACCCGCCATTTGTGCTCTTCATATTGTACTGCATCCAATATAAATTTTATCGAATCATAACTTAACTTCATGTCAACTCCATACGTTATTGGAATAGGTATCTTGGAATTATCGTTATAAACGAATACAGCTTTAAGACTTTTCTGGGATGAATCTATAAAAATATGCCAGTCCTCGGGGTTATATTCGATATTCTTTTCCGCTATTAAGCCTTCAATATCGTCGCAATTACACAGTGCAACACGAAAAAAAATATACAAAAAACGGACACCACTACTTGATAAAAACCAAAAAAAATACCCGCGTCTCCCAGTTTTGCCCAAAGTCATGCACTTTTGTTATGGGCCCCAAAGATTTGGGGCCTCGGTGTCATTTTTGCAAAAATATCATTTTGTCAGGCTCATATCTTGCAAACCGTTCGGAATTTTGATTTAGTTTCTGAGGGAAAGTTGTAGCTCTTATCATAAAGAACAAAACAAAAATTGTCAACATATAAATCAAAAAAATTTCATCTTGAAGTTCAAAATCGCAAAAAAACAGCAAACCGTTCAAAATTCAAGGGAACAAACAACCACAGGAGTATACCTAAGATCTCAGTAAATAACTTTCTAGACCATATGAACTTCCTAGAAATGAATCTTAATAGTTTTTTGCGATTTTCACCTTGAAGATGAAGTTGACAATTTTTGTTCTTTATGACAAGAGCTACAGCTTTCCCTCAGAAAGTAAATCAAAATTCCGAACGGAATTTTCACTTTTTTGCAAAAATGACATGTGCAAGGCTTTGGGCGAAACGGGGAGGTCCTTTTTTTTGTCTTTTATCACGTACTGGTGTCCGTATATGGTTGTATTTCTATGACTTGAAAAATTACACACAGTGTCACTAAACGTGTTGGATTCGTTAACTGAAAAGTATGGCAGAGAAATGCCTTGGCGATTACGAAAACAAGTAACATTAACACCAGGTTCAATTGGCCGTCGGTGGTGCAATGGTTAGTGTGCGCGGCTCTTGTACATGAGATCCTGGGTTCGAACCCGGCTCTGACCACCTTCAAATTTTCTTTCGGCGACGGTCACCTCGCATAGTGACGGCGACACTATCGAGTATCGAGCCATGAAAAAGCTTCTCAAATTACCGTTCGGAATCGTTGTAAAACTGTAGGTCCCAATCAGTGAGTGAAAACTGGAAAGCGCACAGCTCAGTGATTGTGAGAAGTTCTCCCCAGTCCCTCCATGGGATGTAATGGGAAACCATTTATTTATTTCTTTTTTCAAGCAGATCACGACTTTTCAAGTCTGCGGCTAATATTTCTGATTTCTTTTTAGACAGACTCATCTTCCGTGCCAATGCATATAAATGCTCTTGCGACATTAAAATTGGGCTTGGGGCTGCTTCAATTCCTAAATAACCATTGCCAATGGCTTCTGTTCTAACGCATGTACACCCACCCCCTAGAATGCAGTTTTGTGGGACATATTAGGGCCAACTCGGAATAAGTAAGAAATTTACCCTTAAATGGATATTCAGTTTTGACTCATTTTTAACCTTCAAGTTGAGTGTTTGTGTTTTAAGAGACTTATAGTACAATTTTAAGAGAAATATTTGTATTTAACTCTCTTTAACCCTTTTCAAAAAAAAGAACAAAAAGAACCCATATAATCCAGAAAAACTTTTCTCGTAAATTTTTGCGTAAAATTTCTGAACGCATCCTATACCTAAAATGTAAGGATAAGATGCTTTCCTACACTGAAAGGAAAACCTTCATCAAATTTATGAATTCCTTAATCAAGTTGATGAAACATTTCCTCATTTTCCAACCAACGACACGTTTCATTGAGTTGATGAAGAACAGTTCGCCAATCTTTCATCAATAGTTTATGTTGATTCAACAACAACGTTACATCAAGGTGATGTACAATTTTCATTATTTGATGTAACAAGTTGAAGTAAATTCTCCACCACTTTGATGTAAAATGTTCATAAATTTTATGTAAATTTTTAAATTTAGATGTAAAGTTACATCAGTTTGATTTAAGCTTGTTCTTATTTTGATGTAAATTGGTCGTCATTTTGATGAATTGGTTGTTATTGTGTAGCCAAACTCTTTGAACTATTTTTCATTGTAAAAAATGCAGAAGAACAGGGTGTAAGAGCACATAAAAAATGCTCATAGCGTGGATATTGGTTTCTATCCATTGCACTATTTTCTATTATTCATTTATTTTCAATTTTCTACTAGTTTTTTTCTTTTTCTCTTTATTTATACTATGTTCATATTTTGAATCGATCGCACTAATTATTTCTAAATTCCAATGATGAAAATTGATGTTAAAAAGATCGTCAATTCAATGAAGCTGAGAAAGGTGAAGAAACGCACAATCTCCAAACCGAAGAACATTTTCATTGGGTTGATAAAATTTGTCATCAAATCAATGAATAACAATTGATGAACATTTATCATCGATTTGCTGTAAAGATTTTCCTTCATTGTATGCCGATTCATCATTAGAATGTGCTAAAGGGAGAAAAAGCCATTAAAAAAAATAAAGTTTAGACGTTGACTTTTAAAACACCGATGCACGTACAGTTTTTAAGAACGTCTATTTTGGGTGTTCCGCAGTGTAATCTGGTATATAATTTCATGACATGTATCTTTATACCCTCATAGGGGTATATACCAATTAATACGGAAAAATATAACGCATAGAAGGAGCCACATTAGACCCTCGGTATCTTTGGTCAAAATTCGTTTTGGGAGTTTTTAAGACGATTGTGGTTTTAAAACACGGTGGTGAACACGATAACTGCCATAAATCTTTATTGATCACAGCGAAATGTGCGTTTTGGCCACGCACCTTCTGATACCTTCCATGCAAATCGACACATATAGTACGAAATCATATTTCTTTTAAAACTTTTTTCTGATAGATGTGATTCGTTTTAACTCAAACATTGGTTAATAATCTGTCTGGTCGCTTGGGATGTCAATGCGATAAGTCGCGTGAAATACTTCCGATCTTAATGCAATTAGGTTATATGCTTCGTGTGATCAAACGCCAGGCACCGATTAAGACATGGGTGATTTTGCCATGCCCTACCAAGATAAGTTGTGCGGCCGGCTGATTTTTCGGCAAGATGACTCGCCCAAAACCGAACCAATCTTTATGAAATTTGGCACTACACAAAATTTAGTCAAATGCACACAAAAGTTTGATACCTCTCGTAGACTACAGGCGATCTTAATTAAATTCGGTACTCGCCAATGTTTTCCTAAAAATTCAAGATTAACTACTGTCCACGCCTATATTCGTACATCCTATACAAAAGTTGGGTGGCTTTCGACATCTCGATATCTCTCTTACATGGTCCATTCGATTAGTAAAATTTGTTACTACTTTTTCCAATAAATCTGGCCGTATGGCGTCAATGGTGGATTGAATATTGGCTTCCAATGCTTCAAGAGTTGCTGGTTTGTCGGTATAAATCAATGCCTTAATATAGCCCCATAAGAAGTAATTCAAAGGCGTTAAATCGCACGAATGATGGAGCCAGTGAACAAGATCACTTCTGGAAATGAAGTTGTCACCAAGTTGATTTTGCAATAAAACGAAAATCAAGCGATCTGACAGGTTGGTAAGATATGTTATCTCCTTTATAAAAGAAACTAACCCTTCTAGGTTGTCCGAGGACTCCTAAATAAGTAGGTAAGTACAATATGGAAATCATTATTGGAAATTTAAAAACATGTCTTTATCTTTTAGATATACAAATACATATTTGTATTTTACCGAGCTTCTGTTACGTTTTCGCCATCATGAGTTGGGACCAATTTCTCGAAACGCCTTTCATATGCAATTTTGGCTTGATCGTTTTTTTTTTATTTTGCTGTTTCGGTTTTTGTAAGCTTTATGTGATTTTTGGTAAATTTATAGTATTTTTTTGGTGCATATTATGTACATTAGGGTGGGTCAATTTGTATTGGGCCAAAAAATTTGCCAAAGAGTAAAGCAGAAACGTAATCTACGGCAAATTCTAAGAAAATTTTCCCAAGAAACCATAGTCCTAAAATCAAAATCGAATTTTTTGTATTAGCGTAAAATATCCATACTTTTGCCACTTGATACTCTTCGATTTCGATGAACTTTCACGCATATATTCTACTCGTTGCTGCCGTTACAATGACGTTTATTTTAGGTCGAAACTACTCATGGTTCATGTTTTATAGCTGTGTAATTTAGGTCATCTGCAGCATTTTTGTGAAGAGATACCTGTGTTAATGTTAGAATTACTTTTGAATGCGATATCTGATCTGCAGTTTGTATTTTTTATGCATAAACGTATCAGGCGATACTTTGATCTTTACAACTTGGTATCGCATTGAAAAGTTATTCTAACATTAACACAGGTATCTCTTCACAAAAATGCTGCAGATGACCTACAGTAAACTTCATTGTAAATATACAAATTTTCAAGTGAAAACTCGCGGGCTCGATTTTGATTTTAAAACCATAGTTTTTTGGGAATGTTTTCTTAGAATTTGTCGTAGATTACGTTTCTGCTATACTCTTGGTCGGAGTATATCGACCCACCCTAATGTACATACTTTGTGGTCAACTTTATGTACTGTTTTGGTATACTTACTGGCCGTCGGTAGTGCAGTGGTCAGTGTGCGTGCCTCTTATACATGAGATCGCGGGTTCGATCCCTGCTATGACCTCACATAGTGACAGCGACACTATCGAGCATTCAGCCATGAAAAAGCTGCGCAAAAAAGTGCTCGGAACCGTTGTAAAAGTGTAGGTCCCAATCATGAGTATAAAACCAAAAATCGCATAGCTCAATGGTTTTGAGAAGATCTCCCCGATTCCTTCACGGGATGTAATGGCAGACCATTTTTTTAGGTACACTTTGTGTACTTTTGTGGCATTTTATGTAGAAAACTGTACACGCTGAAAAATAACGGCCCCAGCAATATATTGCAGGAACCATGTACATGCACTTTTTTTGTGAATTGAAAATCTGCTGCTTTTGGTATCATCGTTGTGACAGACAGCAGTGTTTTCAGGAATTTTCAATAAACAAAGCCACATTTGGGTCGCAAATACACATTCAGGGTGGCGTATTCCTTGGCTCATTTCATGAAAATATGTCCATCTACGAAAATGCAAGGGGTCGAAATGATAGCGATTTGAAAATTTTCGGATTGCTGGTCGGAGGGTACTAGGGTAAAATTGCTAAGTTCTGAACGAATGGTCGGATTTTCGGCTTGTTGGAAGGCCTTTAACAGACCTTTGAGAATCTTTAAAAATATAAAAAAAATTAAATCGCTGAGATACGGAGCTTTCAAAACAATTTCGAAAAAAGTCATAAGGACGTGCACATAACCTCAATTTTCTCATCCAAATGGCAGATAACTTATGTTTCAAAAATTTAAAAATAGCCCTACTTCTTACCTTTCCAAAATTACCTAATCGAATCCCAGAGGTCTTACTGTTCCAAACTTATGACTATTTGAGTGAAATGCAACAATTTTTTTTGGAAGCGAAATAACAGCACACATTTATTTGGTTTTGTAAATTAACAACTTTAAGATTTTATTTTATTGAAATTTTTGGCTGAGGAATCAAACTTAAAGGAAAAACCGTTTCCTACTAAACACAATTGCAGCCAGTTGCGAACCACATCGGACATATTCGGTAAGACCTCTGGACTTCGTTTAGCTAATTTTGGAAAGGTAAAAGGTAGGGCTATTTTTTAAGAGCAAAAAAAAAGTAAGTTAACTGCAAAAATTGAGATTATGTGCACGTTCTTATGTCTTTTTTTCCAAGCTCCGTATCTCGGCGATTTCAGTTTTTTTTAAGTTTATTTTAATGATTCTGAAAGGTTTCTTAATGGCCTTTTCAACAAGCCCAAAACCAAAAAAAATCCGACCACTGGGGCAGTACTTAGCAATTTTAACCTAGTACCCTCCAACCACCAATCCGAAAATTTTCCAACCGCTGCCATTTCGCCCCCTTGCATTTACGGTGATGGTCGTAGATGGATATATTTTTATGAAATCAGTCAAGGAATACGCTGGTGAAATTTTTCCAATCGTGACTGAACCACCCTATTAAACATTGTGTCCCAAACATGTTATTTTGTATAGCAAACAATGTATTTGGACACAAGTATACTATATTTGCGGCAAGATACAAACATGTTATATTTCCATCCAAACAACAAAAAAAGATAAAATTTTCAGCGTGTACTTATTGTTTTTTGTTACACGCTACTGCCTACAATCATTAGTTATTTTAGCGTCAATTGTTTCTATTCTGTCTTGGGGGATTTTCTTTGTAATTGTTATAGATTAATATTGTGTAAATAACAGATCACTTAATGAAATGGGTTTAATTAAAATAGTAGTTATTAAAGCTGGCATTAAAACAAAAGACTAAAGTTAGAATTTGATGGGGCTGTGAAGGCAATTTGTATACATTATAATCCTAACCAATTAAATGTCAATCTTTGACAGAACAAAACGAAATTAAAATGCAATGAAAAGGTCAAGGCTTGGTCCTGGTAAATGTCGTGTCTTGAACCTAAGGACGGCTGAATGCTCAAACCGGAGAAGACCTTGTGTAAATGGGGTTTCAAATGTTCCATTATCGCAAGCAATCTTAAAATCAAAATGCTTTAATTTAATACGAAACAGCCAGAATATTTTAATGTCAGCCTAGGTTGGATTAAAAAAAGTAAAGAAAAATGAATCGTTTCCCATTAAACCCACGAAGGCTTTAGGGAGAGTTTCTCACAACCAGTGACATATGCGCTTTCTGGGTTTACTCGCACTGATTGGGGTCGACAGTTTTACGCCGGTTCCGAAAAGTATTTTGAGAAGGTTTTTCATGGCTAAATACTCAAATACATTTGTCGACAATATGCGAGGTGACTGCCGTCGAAAGAAATATAAGGTGGTCAGAGCAGGGATCGTCCTTATGTACAAGAGTCGCGTACACTAACCATTGTACCAGCGACATTTTCCTTAGATAGTAGAAAAATGTGGCTAAGAGATAATGCAATATATTTAGATGAGATTCTCGACTAAATCAACAGCTTCAAGCATAACACATTGGATTGGATTAGTAAAGCCGCAGTAGCCCTATGTTCGTAAATAATTCAATAGATTTGCTGGATACGCAAATGTCGGCAACGTTAGAAATCCGCCTTAGATATTCTTCACAAAGGTCGTGGGAAGATTTCAAGCGATCTGCGGCAATCCATGTTAAAAGTGCATTATAAAGGATGGGCCATGTAAAATATGAAAATTACATTTCGCAAAAATCCCACCCAACAGTCACTCGTAGTGGATGCATCGGTTTCTCCTCGACAGCGTGAGATTTTCAGCGATTTTCCAAGCCTCAAAAGCGACAATTTTGGTTGTTAATCTAGAGCCCGAGTTGAAAATTAGCTTTATCGGAAAAGATGATTTCCCGGTAAAAATTCTCATCTTCAGCCAAGCGACCTTCAGACCATTCAGCCAAGCGAAACCGCATCGGATGGTCACGAGGCTTCAGCTTTTGGAAAATTCTGCGCAAAGAAGTGGGAGAAATGTTCAATTGATGTGATCGATGGCGATTTGATGCTGATGGCTGTACGTTAACACTTTCAGCTACAGCGGCAATATTTTCCACTGAACGCACTGGGCGAACACGAATCCAAGTTATTTTGCCCTATAAGGAGCCGGATTGACATACTCACTTCACAAATTGATCCATAAACTGCGTTGATGGCACTCTAGTTCCATCGAATTTATTTCTTTGATTTGTCATAGTTTGAATTGAAGACTCATAACGTTGGAAGCAGGTTTTTAATATTTCCCTATTTTCTTCAAGCGTAGGGCGACCAACTTTGTAAACTTTTAACTTTTAACTAATAATCTGTTAGGTGATAAATGTCAAATTGAACATCTGCTTCGAAATAACGGGAGGATCAAGTTATGACACCCACGTCTGCCTTTGAGACAAGCTTATTCGCATTATCAGGTAAGAAATGGTACCTAAGCTTCTAGACTGATGGCTCCAAACCAGCCATCTAAGCAGGTTTTGATGTCTAATCTAGAGAGGTGGCGAAAAAGTATACCAGACCATTATAGTGTTTTATAGGTTGAAGTCATGGAAATGGGAGAAGTTTCACTCTGGCTTGGGCGAAATGTCGTCAACATTTACTCTGACAATCAGGCCACAATAACCTCTCGGCAATCTGTGTTTCGGAATTAAAAAACTAACACACATCTCTTAATTAAATGGCAAGCATTTTGAAATCCATCCAGGGGTACATCTAGTTATCGATGGAGCGTATGAAAACTAAGGACTACTTTACATGTCCCACTAGATATGGAACTTGTGGGTATGTCCTTTTCTATGTGCAAATCCATTCTGAAAGTCACGGCCCTCAGACAGGCGAATAACAGATCGTCTTTAAACACAAAATATAGGATCACTAGACCGGTTGGCCAAGTTCTGACCCCGAATCGTTCTGTAAATGTGATACCCACTTCCCTAGACAGAATTGGAAGCTGTGGGATCAAGACGTCGAAAAAACATGGAATAGCTTCTATACTCTTGTCTGACCTTTTGTACGAGTAGCAGACAATATTTTGGAATTTACTTAATTTTTTATCTAAAAGGATTAGTCTGACTGATCTGAGAATTGTTTTATGGAGCACGTAGTGGTTTATCTTTTTCTAACCGGGGTATAACACTTTGGTGATATTTTTGTGATTTCTATGATTCGTCTGAGAATCGACTACACCCTGAAAAAACTCGGCCTCTGTAAAATATTCTCACAAGAACCCTGTAAATATATATTTGGAACACACTCCAAATATCCTAAACTCACTTATATTTAAATGCAAGTATTAGCATGTTTACTTGCAAAGATGCATACTGTTACGTGGAGCCATATGAGTGTTACATTCTAAACATTCATATACTTACGTCGAAGCATACGGGTGTTTCCTCCCAAACTAACGATTTAAAACTCCCAAACGAACATGAATCTAAAACGAAACCGATCAGTCAACATTCGAAACACTCACTTCATTTACACACGCATTCATGATAATTATGAATCACTGACTGAAAAAATATTTCAAGAATACAGTTATACACTTGCATTACGATTAACTTAGGCTAAGAACAATCTCTCTTTGTCCCTCTTTTATTATATTGCTCTCGATAGAGCATAGCGACAAAATAAAATGAAGTAAACAGTGCACCAAACACAGCTGTATTTGTCTGACAACCAAAGCTGTATTTGGATCACAAACACATATGTTATAACATACTAATAATTGTATCCCAAACGTGTAATATTGAATACAAGTATACTATATTAGCGAAAAACTGCACACACACATTTTATTTGATTACAAACAAGAAAAACAGACAGATTTTTCAGCGTGTAACTGAGGCAAATAAAACCTATGTATAATGGTGTGTGTTACATCTTTCCGTTCCAAAGTTACTTGGAGTCAAATTACCAAGATTGAAATTACGTTTTTTTAACAACTTGGTAATTCTTAGCCGCACATGTCTGATAGTTTCGATAAGAAAGCAATTTCCATCAAAATCTGATATTCCCAAGACGATTGTTGGCTAATTTGCATTATGCTTTCAGTCCCAGATGTCATTTGTTAATATTCATATTCGATTACACTGATGAACAAAATTTTTGTCGCTTCCGTCTATGATTGAGTCTGGTCTCCTGGTTTGAAATACGACTTTGAATTTCTTCCGGAAAGTCACACTTGTGAGAATTTTTCAATTCAATTTATATCATCTTTATTAATTTTACATTTTACATATATATTTACATTGTTTCAGATTTTATACTAAAATATTACAACAAATGAGATCTGTGATATTAAGTATAATTTTTTATGTAACATAGCCATGAAGAAGCTTCTAAAAATACCGTTCGGAACCGGTGTAAAACTTTAGGTCCCAATCAGTGAGTATAAAACAAGAAAGCGCACAAGCTCACTGGTTGTGAGAAGCTCCCCCAGTTCCTTCATGGGATGTCATGGGAAACCGTTTATTATTTATTTATCCTTGGTGTTTCCAACTGCCGAGAACGAATCGTTTGGTTTACAAGATATCTTAAACAGGCAATGATAAAATTGGTTTTTTTAGTTCTACCTATACCTTCATCTTCACCGAATCTGAAATTAATTGTCTAGACTGGGGGTACACAGATTGAATCTGTCAATAGTTTTTTCATGACACTGTTTTTGAGTTATAACGTACTGATGAAATGGAAATGGAAAAAATAGCCACGGCTTCAGCTATAGCAAACATGGCGATTCCAATGATTGTCTTGTATTCCCCGCAATACCTGTACTTTTCGAGATATAGGAAAATCCTAATGTGCTAGAATAAGTAGGTGATCGAATTTGAAATCAGGAGACCAATGTCTACACAATCCATATTCATATATTTTGATACTAGAGTACGGAAATGGACATACAGTTGTTCCTCAGTGTTATTTTAAAAAATTGTGAAGACCATTTAATGTAATACATTCATAATCAAGGTAATGAATAACTTACCCTTTGTTATAGATAGAAATCTAGAAGGATTCATAAATTATAAGTCTCTGAGCACAATTAATGGCTAAGTGTCAGTAAGTTGCAGAAGAGGGTTACACTTGGTGAAGTGATGGAATATAAAGAGTACGAGTGTTGTGAAAGTAGTATTCGTAGTTTTTATGAATAGGCGAAAATTGAGACAGGACTTTGGAATGCGAAAAAACAATACTAGGGAAATAAATACATATCATGAATATTTTCTAAATACAATCAAAAATAGAGTGTGCTTTAAACCACACGACTGAAGTAAAACTTCTTTAGTTCCATCTATATGTATATATATACGTATAATATATACATGTATATACATATTCAAATAATAATTTTCTACAAATATTTAAACGTATTATGTGTTTTCATTGATAAATTAACATTTTTGAATTTACAATTTTATTCACTTTCAACGTCGAATATTTAATGTATTGAACCAAATATTAGTTTATAAAATTGTTCAAGAACGAAATGAAATTACGAAATAATCGAGAAATCACCGTTCGCAAGAAAGTGTGCACGCGCACAGTTCTCTCTTGCTCCTGCAGTGTGATATAGACAATTTTGCGTTCGCCTCTTTTCGTAACGCATTCACTAGTTTACTCCCCAAGTCAAGCATGCGTAAAGAAGTTTTACTTCAAAAAACTGTTTTGTATGGCTCAAAGGAAATCGAAAAATATTCTTCTACGAAATAATATCGGATCGAATCATCTATATATACAAAAGGAAGGTTACTTCTAATTGTCCTCATCGTACACAAAAACTACTACACCGATTATTCTGAAATTTTCGCAGTATGGTCTTCAATATCAGGGGCAGGTTTCGGTGTCTATTTAGATTAAATTTATTAATGTTTTATTACTAAATTGTATTAATATTTAAACGCTTTAACACTGGCTTACTGTGTGTTTATAGAAACACGTACGTGTAAGTACCCAGCGGCGGAAGTCGCAAGGCCTTCCACAAATAAAGCATGCGGAATGGCTCTTTTGTAATGCCTCCCTAAAATGTATGAATTTTTTCATCACCAAGAAGAATACACAGTGCAACACGAAAAAAAATAACCATATACGGACACCACTACGTGATAAAAGACTAAAACAAAAAAGACCCGTGTCTCCCAATTTTTCCCAAAGTCATGCACTTTTTTTTTTTATGGGCCGCCAAAGATTTGGGGCCTCGGTATCATTTTCGTAAAAATGTGATCATTTGCAAACCGTTCAGAATTTGGATTTACTCTCTGAGGCAAAGTTGTAGCTCTTGTCGTAAAGAACAAAAATTGCGAACATATAATTTTTTTTACCTTTTTTCCCGTGTTCAGGTCCATAGGTAGCAAACCGTTCAAAATTCAAGGAAACAATCAACAACAAAAATTTACCTAAGATCTCAATAAACAAATTTCTAGAACATATAAACTTCCTAGAGATGATTCTTAACACTGTTTAGGTAGCACGCAAAAGTGAAAAATTTGCCGAAAATTTCTTAATTTAATTTTTTTTGCCTTTTTCTCCTGTTCAGGTCCATTCTGAACGGTTTGCAAGATATGAGCCTGAGAAAATGATCACATTTTTACGAAAATGATACCGAGGCCCCAAATCTTTGGCGGCCCATAAAAAAAAAAGTGCATGACTTTGGGAAAAATTGGGAAACACGGGTCTTTTTTTTTTAGTCTTTTATCACGTAGTGGTGTCCGTATATGGTTATTTTGCCATGACTTAAAAAATTACACACAGTGATATACTTACAATTTTGAGGAATTTCTTTACCGATTCCTTCTAACCGTAATATAATTGAAAAATTTCATACAAATTTAAAAATTATATTGTTTATTTAATAATTTTCAGGGTATTTTTAAAATTTTCAATTTGAAGTTGGGCGTGGTACAACTTTCTCTAAGATAGAAACATACATACTTATAAATAAATATGTTGAAGTGGATAATGATTTTGCGATAAACTAAATTATTTTAATTTTATTTTTGTTTAACAAAAATAAATTAAAGTAAATCCCTTCTAAGACCTTCCTCTTTGCATGCCTTCTAGTGCCTTCTTTAGGCAATGGGCATGGAAGGCCTTGCCTCCCAATCTCACGCAATGTTAAAAAGAAAGGAGGAGGTAATCTGTAGGTCTGTTTGGTCATGATTTCAGACCTTCCAGGCATGACTTCCGCCACTGGGTATGACATAGGAAATTTTACGTGTGTGTCTTGCATGCTTTTAATTACCCAGCAGGAAAAGGGAGTGAATAGGAAGCGAGAAGGTAATGTGTAGCCTATATTAAACGTTTATTCCAGAATGAATTATTCTTAACACAGGGATATCCTAGGAAAAGAATGAATTATTTTAATGTGTCCAGAGAATGCATTATATAATTCGTTCTTTTCAATGCATTATTTAACATGTTATCAAGAATGATTTCTATAATGCATTATTTATAATGCATTCTACTGTTAATGAATTAGAATTTGTTATAAAACTGCATTCCCCCCAACATACATACATGGATTAAATAAACTATTCTGTATTTTACCTTTTATCTTTGCAATTTACATCTTTATTATTTTTGTTTTATTTTATTTTATTATTATTTTCAATTAGATAATAATCTTCTCCAATGCCGCTTCGAAAACATTTTATTATAATTTATTTGTACATTTAAACTTTATAAAATTTGTCCATCTTCACCTCTACACGTTGCAATACAAACTGACTTACACTCCGGTTCACTTATTTAAAGGCAATAAAAATTCCATATTCAGCAGCCGGTATCTTTTGCAATTTGTAACCGATTGCAGAATTTTAGAATTTAAATGATAGAAATGGTAGAATATCCTTCAGAACGGCAAACATCGATTTTAGTTTTTTCCGATAGATTTAAAATTTTTTGTTTTGCCATTTTGACTCGTATAATAGTCGTGTTTTAGTTACAAGAAAGCGAAGATCGCTTGCTAAATTGTAAAGAAAACGGTTATTTAGCGATAAGTGATTTTATTCGAAAATATGAAAAGGGTTGAAAACGGTAAAAGGTGTCAAAAAACATTTTTCTTAAACTTAGCGAAAATGATTTTCTCCGATATATAAATGATTTTTTTCTGATATATTTTTAATTTCAAGTGAACCAAAAAGAATAGCACATTTTTTGACATTTTTTTATAAATTTTTATATCTCATGATGTCTAGCTTCCTTTTCCATTTTAAAATTCTGCAATCGGTTACAAATTGCAAAAGATACAGGCTCCTGAATATGGAATTTTTAGTGCCTTTAAATGAGTGAGCCGGAGTGTATATAGAGCCCTTACCGCCAAAAAATAACTTAAACGACAAAACTAAAATTTTACAGGATAAAGTTTTTTCTAATGTAAACAACAAACAAATGTGCACTTAAGTTATAATTGTTTTTGCTTTAATTTCGTCACGATTCCATTATAGTTTTCAACTTTTACTAGATGGTACACATACTGATATATTTTTAATTTCCACTAGAAAAACAAAAATTGATAATGTTGTCGTTTAAAAATTTTTGGCGGTCAAGTCTCGTTATATACTGAAACTAGACCAAATCGATCCATAATTTGATATAGTCCCAGACAAAGGGCCTTTCCAATCGCGGTGCCTGAGGATCTTAAATCAATACATTACATCCTTTTTGAAAAAATTTGGCACGGGGTGTTTGATTTCACCCATAACATTTTAAGTGAAACTGTTCGACATCCACATCGACATCGATATAGCCACCAGTCAAAGGTTCCTCCCAATATTACTTCCTGAGACTCTAAAATCAACATAGTGCTTTCGATTTTGGAGAAAAATTGGATTTATCCGATTAACATAATAGTCGAATCCATGGTCCATGTTTTATCATAAACATTTCCAAAATCCCTCTTGATTATAATGCTTCCAAACCGAATGTTTTCACAAATGCATAAGTTGTTTGATGCCAAAAGCAAATGTAAGGATAACTTAAAGTCGGATCCACCAGACTTTAGATCTTCCGTACTGCTTTAATTCTAGGTGAAGAAACAAACAGAAAAGTTAGTTCTATGAATTACTATTCATAGCGTTTGATCATTCGTGAAAACGTAGAAAAATCACATTTTAAAATATCGCCCATTATTTCATCAGTACATCGTTGACATGTATGCAAAGATTGAAGCGGAATGTTTACTGTATAAGTATATTCGCTTAATCGGAAGTGCAAGTGATTATGGCAGAATTATAATATTACCAGCAACATATACAGGTAGTCCACGACACATGCAGTAATACGCACAAGATGCAATGTCATACGTTCGCCTATACGGACGTCCTGCTTTGTTCTTTACATTTACATGTAATCCCACATGGATTCTGACTAAAGAACACCTATTTCCCAGTCAATCGCCTGTACATCGTCATGATATTACCGCACGGGATTTCAAACTCAAATTGAAATCATTAATGAATGTTATGATTAAACCTCAAGTATTCGGAGAGCCACGTTGTTGGATGTATTCCATTGAATGGCAGAAAAGAGGATTACCTTGTGCCCATATTTTGATTTGGTTGATCACCAAATAGATTGATAATTTAGTTTCGGCGAAAATTCCCGATTCTATTGTCGATCTAATAATCAAAAACATGATTCATGGAATTCATATTTTAACCCTCGTCATAATCTCAATATCACAAGACGAATGAGCAAACATATCAAAAACAAAATAGCAATAAGGATATATATTTTTATAGGCTAGAATAATATTAATACCTATCACCTGCAAATACACCCTTTAGCTGAACAAAATCACTGCATGTATTAAAATATTCTAATGGGTTTCTTATAAAAATGCTGTAGTTTTCATATTTAAACTTTAGTTCTTCACCACCGTATAACATGTACATTTCAACACAACTTGCTACTATACTCATTATGAGTTTATCGCCAGCCAAAGGGAACGGTGGTGAAATAAACATTGAGCTTGTGAATTTAATAAATTCCATATATTTTGGAATAAAAGCCCAGACATTGGTGATGTTGGACTATCATACCTCTCAGCAAATGTACAAAATGGATGACGCTACATGGAACCACTTGGAGCAACCGAAAATATTGTTAACACTTCACGGTGGAGAAGAGTTGCGGTCTAAATTCAATTCCCAAATTTTAGCCCTAATTATAATGGACAATTGGCAGTGGAGCGATAGGCAATGGCAACACTTGCAAACTATAATCAAAAGATGGTCCAGCACAAATGTTATATTCCTCACAGTGAATTTGAATTGTACAGACTCGGAGCGTAGAGAGAAGTTCCTCAAACAATGTTGGCATAAAGGAGTGTCCAGGATGCTGTTAACATCACTTGAAGAGCCCAAGATAGTCTACACCGTCAATCCGTTTCCTCCAATAACTATTAAAACTACATCTGCCTTATTGTATCTAAAAGGGAGTGGGAAATATGTAGATTGTCAAGGTTATCCCCTACGTGTTAGTGCCGGCAATAATCCACCACGAGCACTAGTGTATTACAACAAGACTGGGGATATCGTATATCGTGGATTTGTTCCCAGCCTGATCAAAATGTTTGCGCAGCGTGTTAACTTAACCATTGAATGGGTGTTAATGCCAAATTTTACCAGCAATTATGGCCTGAAGGATTGTCTCCGATATCTTCTAAGTCATCAAATAGATGTGTGTGGTGACAGTTTGCCCCTCAACGAAAAGTCCTACGTGATTGCGACGCCATTGTATATACGCAATGTCCGCCTGGTCGTTCCGTTTGCCCAAACTATACCGAAGTATAAATATTTCCTGCAACCTTTTCACCAAAAGCTTTGGTTTCTCATTATTGCAACGCTGATTTATATAACTTTTGCCCTCTCATTTATAAATCGTTTACAATTCGGATTCTGGGACATTGGAGAATATTTCCTGAAATCCCTGCAAAGTTTTCTGTACCTGCCGTTTGGAATACCACGATGGCGTGGTATTCGGAAATTTCTCGCCTATGCCATTTTAACATTGGGTGGTTTCATCATCTCCGATTTGTACGTGACCTTCTTGTCCAGCATCCTGGCAATCAATGTCTATGAGCCACAAATAGAAGCCTTGGAAGAATTAAAACGGCGTAAAATTCCGATTGCAATTACTGACATGGACAAGGAAATAATGGAGCTCTACAACTCATTTGAGCAGTTTGCAGATAATTATGTACAACTTGAAATTCCTCCATATCACCGCATTCGGAATTCTCTTGACACTCGTTTTGCCTACATGAATATCGATGACAAAGTCGATTTTTATTTGCACCAGCAGAAATTTTTGAAGCGTCCTCTGCTCCGCAAAGCAATGCGTCCCTTAGCCCGAATGTATGGCGGTATGCCAATGCCGACGAACTGGGCGCTTGAGTTGCTGTTCAATCAGTATCTGTTAACCATGTTCGAAACAGGCATGTGCATGTATATTGAAGAACAGACACGGGAAGAAGGCATAAGGGTTGGTGAGACTCACTTCCTGAAGACAACCCACATGGATACTCAGCCATTGAGTGTTTCTTATTTTCAAATGCCAGCATTATTATTGGCTGTGGGATATTTAATTGGTTTACTATGTTTTGTGGTGGAAAAAGGATTGCATTTTTTGAAGAAATAAACTTAATATGAAATGCAATCGAATTTTGTTAAATTAATAACACTGCGGAACACACAAAAAAATAACAACGTTCTGACAACCGATTCTGGTAGAGGGGTACAAAAATATACATGTGTGGGTGTTTTGAAAGTCTACGTAAAGGTTTTTTAAAGGGTGAGGGGGTAGGTGAAAATTTTCCGCTTTTGCACATTCTTATGATCAATCGGCATACGAAGCCATGTTATCCTTACAATTTAGGTATATGATGTGTGTTCTGAACGGCTTGAGGATTGTCTTCGCTTCAAATACGGAAATTTTTATTATTGTGGTATCCACTTAAACGGATAAAACACAATTCTTTGATAAAAATGCTCATGAACTTCGCGAACAAATTTTGTTTTTAAAGTAGATTTCCACAATTTGGAAGCGCTGTTGAAACGTTAAACGATTCATGATGATTTGCCAAATCTTACTGAACGAAAATGCAAACACAGTTTTACATTCTTAGCTGTGGTGACATCATAGTTATCGATATCGATAGTTCTCATGCAGTTAAAAAACATAAATAAACATATGCAAAAATTGTGGCACATTCACATTGACATTAGTTTTGATCCACCCGTTATTTAAAAAATATTTTCAACAAAAACTGAATTAAAAGATTTATTAGGGTTCAAATTTGAACGTTGGCCGAGGTAGTGTCAAGTGACGAGTGCTATTCCAGGTGGGTCTATGACGTTTCGACATGTCAGTTCCTTTAGCAGAAGACCTCAGCTATCCTCTGAAGAAATTTCATCTTCCACAGTGGTTTAATCTCCCACAGTGGTTTAATCTGGTTCGTACGTCGCACAGTGGCTCACAAACGATTTTCACCGACCAAAAGTCTTTAACTTTTGATCTTGTAAACATTTTTGAGTTCTGTGGATACGATTACGCTAACCAGAACATTTCAGTAGAATAGATGAAACCAGTTCGAAAGATGTTTCAGGTAGATTACACTTTTTAAAGTTTATTTGTGAAAGTGGCAACTCTAAAATTTGGCAGCTGTCACATAAGTTTTTTCAGATTATTAGAAACGAAAGAACAACGCGTTGTAATTCTGAAAGCTTATTACAAAAATTTGAAAAGTTCTGCTGAGACCGCTCGCAAACTTCGAAGAATGTTCAGTCGAGAAAGTGCATCTAATGTGTCAATCATTCGAAGAGTGATCAACAAATTCGAAGAAACTGAGTCGATTATGAACAGTAAGACTCCAGTGCGTTAATTCTGGAAAACATTGTTGCTGTAACCTAGAGTGTCACCGAAAACCCGACATCGTTCGGCATCGTTCTTCATATTTCACTAAACACTTCTCAGCGAATTTTGACAAAAACACTCCACCTTCATACGTACAAAATTCAGCTTGCTCACGAACCCAAACCAGCAGACCATGGAAAGCGCCGGCAATTCGTTCAATAGGTAATGGAGTAATGTGAAGTCAATGCCAATTTTTCAAAAAAAAACTCATCTTCTCCGATGAAACGAATTTCTACCTGATTTGCTTCGTGAATAATCAAAATTGTCGAATGTGGGGCCCAGAAAATCATCACGCAATCCATGAGAAACAAATGCACCCACAACGAGAAACTGAATTTTGGTCAGGCGGTATGAGTGGGCCTTCCTTTTTTGAAGATGACGTCTGAATGGCAGTGATCGTGATCAGCATTTGTCACAGAAACATAATATCGGAGTTCTTGTGGCCGCAAGGGGACAGCATAGATCTGGACGACATGTGGTTTTAGCAAGACGGCGCCACTTGGCACACCGCGCATGAAACAATGATTCCAAGAACAAATTATCTCAAGAAATTCTGTTGTCAACTGGCCACCAATATCATGCGATTGAACGCGGTGCGATTTCTTAATTTGGGTTTTATGAAATATCGGGTTTATGTGAATAAACCAGATACTATTTCTGAGCTCAAATCCGAGATCCAACTCGTCATCGGTGAGATACAGGCGCATCTCTGTGAAAAAGTTATAGAAAATTTCATGGAAAGAGTAATGGCCTATCATTAGAGTCGTGGGTGCCATTTGACGGATATTTTATTTGCATAGTTGATCGGAACATGTCTTATTTACAATCCAATAAAGAAACCCAATTATCTCAAAAACTACGTGTTTTTATTTTAAAATGAAAAAGTGCATTCTTACTGAGACACCCCTTATCTGAAGACGTGCTCGATGGCTATCGAAGAATGGGGCGACCTATCGAGAGTTTAGTGTTACCACCTGGAAGCGAAAATCAAACGATCGGAACCTAACCCTTCTAGGTTGTCCGAGGCCTCCTAAATAAGTAGGTAAGTACAATATGGAAATCTCAATAGGAAATGGAAAACCATGTCTTTCTCTTTTAGATATACAAATACATATTTGTATTTTAACGAGCTTCTGTTACGTTTTCGTCACCATGACTTGAGACCAATTTCTCAAAACCGGTGGATTGTCCTGTTCCCAAGTTGCTACATTTTTATTATATACATTTTAGATTTTCGTAAATACATTTGTATTACTTATGGCCAGTTTTTAAGTGGGTAGTTAACTATAAGATTACTTAATCGTAATTGAAAGTTAATTTGAGGTTAACTTTGTATTTTGTTTTTCAGTGGTGAGTTAATGTAAGTCGCCATATTGTTAACGATTATGGCAACCCTTGTATTCTTATTGGAAAAAACAACTGGTTTGGGATAAATACCAAAACAACTAAGAGGAACAAACAAAATGGAAGTATGTAATATAAGAAATAGATGCATAACATCGAAGTTATTTTAACAAAAATGTGTAAAGAACTTTATAGGCGCAATCATTTAACGATCTGGACTCAACGTATGTGTACAAATACGTAAAACAGAAGAATATATTTTATACAATCTAACATTTCTCAGTTTGACAGTCAGCAATTTTATTGTCAAAATCATATGATTCTGACTAAAAGTTAACCAACCAACATTGTGTGTTAAATCATAGTTAAACAATGACTGTTTAACCAGAATTTAACTAAGGACCGAAGATCACCACTGACCGAAAAACTGGCCATTAGTATTACACTTATTACATTTTTGATAAATTTTTATATTTTTCTGTTTCGGTTTTTGTAAGTTTTATGTAATTTTTGGTAAATTCATAGTACTTTTTTGGTACATTTTATGTACAAACTTTGTGGTTAACTTTATGCACTGTTTTGGTGTACTTTGTGGCGGTTGGTGGTGCAGTGGTTAGTCTGCGCGCCTCTTGTGCATGAGATCCTGGGTTCGGTCCCTGCTCTGACCCCCTGAAATTTCTTTCTGCGGCGGCCACTTTGCGTAGTGACGGCGACACTATCGAGTATTCAGCTATGAAAAAGCTTCCGTTTGGAACCGGTGTAAAACTGTAGGTCCCAATAATGAGTTTAAAGCAAAAAACCGCACAGCTCAATGGTTGTGAGGGGCTCTCCCCAATTCCATCATGGGATGTAATGGGAAACCATTTTTTGTTTTTTTTTTAATGCAGAAAACTCTACACGCTGAAAAATAACGGCCCCAGCAACATATTGCAGGATCCATGTACATGTTTGCAAGCACTTTGTTGTGAATTGAAGATCTGCTGCTTTTTGTATCTTCGTTGTGTGCAATTTTCAATAAAAAAAGGCACATTTAGGCCACAAATACATATATTATAACCTATTAATCATTGTGTCCCAAACATGTTATATTGAATAGCAAACCCAATGTGTTTGGACACAATTATACTATATTTGCGACAAGCTACAAACACTTACAGTTTTTTTACACGCAACTCCCTACAATGATTAGTTATTTTATAGTCAGTTGTTTATATTCTGCCTTGGGGGATTTTCTTTGTAATGATTAGCCATTTAATGCTAACCATTTAAATGTCAATCATTTACAGAACAAAACGAAATTAAAATGCAATGAAAAGATCATTAGTGCTACTGGGTGTGCTTGGTCCTGGTAAATGTCGTGTCTTGAACCTAAGGGCGGATGAATGCCCAAACCGGAGAAGACCTTGTGTAAATGGGGTTTCAAATGTTCCATTATTTAGCAATCTTAAAATCAAAATGCTCTATTTTCATAAGAGGCAGCCAGAAAAAACAGAATATCTTAATGTCAGCCTAGGTTGGATTAAAAAAGTAAAGAAAAATTAATCGTTTTTCATTACAACCCATGAAGGTCTTGGGGAGAGTTTCTCACAACCAGTGAAATATGCGCTTTCTAGGTTTACTCTCACTGATTGGGGTCTACTGTTTTACACCGGTTCCGGACAGTATTTTGGGAATCTTTTTCATGACTAAGTACTCAATAGGTTTGTCGTCACTATGCGAGGTGACCGCAGTCGAGAGAAATCACAGCAGGGGTCGTCCTCATGGACAAGAATCACGCACACTAACCATTGTCGTGTGGAAGATTTAAAGGGATTTGCAGCAATCCATGTTAGCTGTGCATTAAAAAGTGTGGGCCATGTAAAATTAATTAATTAAATACTGATACCGCTTCGGCTGGTCATGAGGCTTCAGCTTTTGGACTAATTGTGATTTTTTTAAGCTTCCGTACTGAGGTCTTTATGCGAAATTCTGCGCAAAGAAGTGTGAGAAATGTTCAATTGCTGTGATCGGTGGCGAGTTGATGTTGATGACAATATTTTGCACTCTAGTTCCAACCAATTTATGTCTTTGATTTATCATAGTTTGAATAGCAGATTTTGAACTTGGGAAGCAGGTTTTTAATATTTCCCTATTTTCTTCAAGTGTAAAGCGAACAATTTTGTAAACTTCAAACTAATAACCAGTTACTTCAAAAATGCCAAAATGACCATCTGCTTCGAAATTACGTGGGGGTTCAAGTTGTGACGCCCACGTCTACCTTTGCGACAAACTTACTCGCAAGGCGAGGTAAGAAATCGTACCTAAGCTTCTACACTGATGGTTCGAAATGAGCTGCCAAAGCTGGTTTTGACATCTAGTAAAGAGAGTATAGAGAAAAATATACCAGACCATGAAAGTGTTTTTCAGGTTGGTGTCATGGAAATGAGAGAAGTTTCACTCTGGCTTGGGCGAAACGTTGTTAACATTTACTCTGATAATCTGGCCGCAATAACCTCTCGGCAATCTGTACTCCGGACTTCAAAAACTGTTACATTCAAGTTATCGATGAAGCGTATGGGCTAGCGAAACTAGGAACTGCCTTACATGTCCCACTAGATATGGAACTGGTTGGTATGTCCTTTTCTCTATGCAAAGCCATTCCGAAAACCAAAGCCGTCAGACAGGCGAATAACAGATTGTTTTTAAACACCAAATGTAGGATCACTAGGCCGGTTGGCCAAGTTATGACCTGCATCGTTTTGAAAATGTGATATCCACTCCCCTAGACAGAATATGGAGCAGTGCGATCAAGAAAACGAAAAAATTATGGAACAGCTTCGTTACTCCTGTCCGACTTTTTGTATGAGTAGGATACAATATTTTGGAATTTATTTAATTTTTTTTATCTAAAAGTGTTGGTCTGAATGATCTGAGGACCGTTTTGCGGAGCACGGAATAGTTTATCAGGGAATAACACTCCACTTTTCCTGACCGGTGATTTCTACGAGTCGTCTGAGAATCGACTAAACGCTGAAAAACTCATCCTCTGTAACATTTTCTCTCAAACACATTCTGCAGGAACCATGTATATGTTTGGAACACACTCCAAGTATTCATACATTTGCAAGTCCTAAACTTATATTAAAATACCAGCAGTAGCATGTTTACTTGCAAAGATGCAAACTTTTATTTTGGATGCATACTAATCTTGGAAAATACCATATGATTGTTACATCCTAAACATTCATATACTTACGTTGAAGCATTCGCGTGTTTCCTCGCAAACTAACTATTTAAAACTCCCAAACGAACATGAAGCTAAAACCGAACCTGATCAGTCAACATTAGAACACTCAATTCATTTACGAGTACACACGCATTCAGGAATATTTATGAATCACTGACGGAAAAAATATTGCAAGAATACAGTTACACACTTGCATTACGATTAACTTAGGCTAAGAACAATCTCTCTTTGTCCCTCTTTTATTATATTGCTCTCGATAGAGCATAGCGACAAAATAATATGAAGTAAACAGTGCACCAAACAAAGCTGTATTTGTATGACAAACAAAGCTGTATTTGGATCACAAACACATATATTATAACATACTAATAATTGTGTCCCAAACGTCCCAGCGGCGGAAATCGCAAGGCCTTCCACAAATAAGGCATGCGGAATGGTTCTTTTGTAATGCCTTCCTAAAATATGGCCTGCGGAATGCATGCATTTTTTCATCAGATATAACCAAGGAGAAGATTTTTACAATTTTGAGATATTTTTTTTCCGATTCTTTTCAACCGTAATTTAATTGGAAAATTTCATACAAATTTAAAAATTATATTGGTTATTTAATAATTTTCAGGGTATTTTTAAAATTTTCAATTTGAAGTTGGGCGTGGTACAACTTTCTGAGATAGATACATACATACTTATAAATAAATACGTTGAAGTGGATAATGATTTTGTGATAAAATAAATTATTTTAATTTAATTTTTGTTTAACAAAAATAAATTAAAGTGACTGCCTTCTAAGGCCTTCCTCTTTACATGCCTTCTAAGGCCTTCTTTAGGCAATGGGAAAGGAAGGCCTTGCCTCCCAATGTCACGCAATGTTAAAAAGAAAGGAGGAGGTAATGTGTAGGGAAGGCCTTCTGTATTTTGAAGAAGGTCTGTTTGGTCATGATTTCAGGCCTTCCAGGTCATGACCTCCGCCGCTGGGGTGTAATATTGAATACATGTATACTATATATGCGAAAAGCTGCACACACACATTATATTTGTATCCAAACAAGAAAAACAGACAGATTTTTCAGCGTGTAACTGAGGCAAATAAAACCTATGTTTAATGGTGTGTGTTACATCTTTCCGTTCCAAAGTTAATTGGAGTCAAATTACCAAATTTGAAATTATCTTTTTTTAACAACTGGGTAATTTTTACAGTGTTTTATTTAACTTGCTTTGTTGTCTGTCAGTCTGTATTGTTCAAATCTAGTAACTCATTTTTAACGCAGTTGCAGTTGACCAATCGAACTACAATTTTTGCACACTTGTCAGATTTGGATGACAATACATGAATATGAAAAAAAAAATTAAAACATTAAAAATTTATTTACTAAAAAATTAAAAATAAAAAAATAATTAAAAAAAATTAAGTTACAGCGTTTTATTTATAAATGCACTAAAAACTAGAAAATAATTTTTCTCTTAGCCGCAATAAGTATATTCTTCTTCAGGTGGGGTTGTACAATGGTCACCATTGTTAATTTAAATGCAAGCGTTTTATTTGAGAGAACCCAAGAGAATTAATTAACTAATTCATTTTAATTACGCTCTTTATTGAAAGTATCTAGACCATTGTTGTTGAAGTGCTAAGTAGGCGGACCATTGTACAACCCCATCATGAAGAAGAATATACTTATTGCGGCTAAGAGAAAAATTATTTTCTAGTTTTTAGTGCATTTATAAATAAAACACTGTATCTTGATTTTTTTCTAATTATTTTTTTATTAAATGTGTTATATCAGATAGTTTCGACAAGAAAGTAATTTCCATCAAAATCTGATATTCCCAAAACGATTGTTGCCTAATTTGCGTTATACTTTCAGTGCCAGACGTCATTTGTTAATATTCATATTCGATTACACTGATGAACAAAATTATTGTCGCTTCCATATATGGTTGAATATAGTCTCCTAATTTTAAATCCGACTACGGATTTCTTCCGGAACGTCACACTTATGAGAAATTTACGTTTATATATTCAGGAAATTACATTTATACATTTTTTGTAGCTACAGGGTGGACCATTTAAACCTTCCGCACCTGGAAACCCTATGACTTTTTCTTTTGTTCGCCATAACTCGCTATTATCGTATCATGCAGCTTTACATTCACAATATGTTCTCCATTGTGAGGACGCAGTTGAGCACGAACAAATGAGCAATGAGGCTCATATTTCTTCAAATGCGGCCGTGAATGAACAATGTTGTCGATTCTACGCCCATGAAAATCCTCAGTTAATTTACGTGCAACCTCTCCAGGACTAACGCGTGACTGTTTGGCCTGGAATTTGTGCGGAAGAGATCATTGGACTATGCTTCTTCGAAGACGACGCTGGTGCAGCCATAACTATGATTTGTCTCAGTAAATTTACGAAGTTTGGTGTGGTTGCATATGAACGTTGCATGTTGGAAAGAATTGCTTTAATAACACCAGATAAAGGCAAAGGCTCAAACCAACCAACAATAAATCAGCAATGCACCACAAATATATACTAACAATAAAAGATAACAAAAAAGTACGAAATACTTTTAAATTTCACAGTTCTTCACCAAAAAGACATGACAAATTTAAGTCAAACATTTTTGTAATTCCACCCGGTGTAAGTCAATTTACGTCAAATAACTCTCTGTCGCACCGACCCACAGTGGACGAAGAGCCCGAATTCGTGGCCAAAACCTCGTATGACCTCTGATCGGAATATAAATTGGCATATTGAGGTTTTGAAGGTCGCCGATTACGAATCCGAAAGCCAAATTATTGTAAATGAAATAGCCGGATCCGAGGACATGGATGTTACAAAGTTGTCAGATCTTGACAAAAATCGGTATATGCAAGTTTTGAGGGTCACTGGTTACGAATACGAAATTGAAATTATTGTAAACGAAATGGCCATGTATCCTATTAAATAGATAAGATATCATATAAAATTGAACAATCATAATTTAATAAACATGAGCAGTGCCATTGTATTGCAAAGAATGCTTTTATTTGCAAAATAAATTGGGGAATGTTCCCGAAAGAGTGTGAGTACAAGTTTTTTTTTTATCCAAAGATAATCGAAGTCGGAGCAGGAATCATCTTCCGGGCTTGTGTCTGGCGCAAGGTCCGGTTCAATTTCATTCGTGGCGCTAAATTGATCTGCTGTAGCATTTGCCATTGAAGCGAGCAACATCGCTACTGCTTTCGGTGACAAACTCTTAAGGTTTTTCTGCTGTCGCTTTCGGATGTTAGAAATATATGGGTCAGAAGTCACTAATAGACGATGGAAAACATCTTCCATTGTTTTCATCCTGGAACATTTTCGCGAGAAATCTTCCCGATATCGTTTAATATCTTTGTTTCGGGCTTCCTGAGTATCTTCGGATAATTGGCCGATTGGTAACCGTGCATAAGCAATTATCAGTGGACCGTGAATTAATAACTTGTGTACCGAAGTAGGCATGTGGTATCAAGGGTATAATTCATCGACCTTTCTTTCCGTTCCAATAGCATACAGTTCAAGTCTTTCACAATTTATCATTTGGCCACACGATAAAACTTGTAGGATGATGTAGGAACGTTTAATTACTTCTTCGTTGACCCCGGTTATCGCGGCAGAAACCTTCGAATTTTCAAAAAATCGCCGAGCTGTGTTGCCATCATTGCTGCTGCCGTATCCAGGCTTCGGACGATCAATGGTTAGAACCAATTGGCTCTTGCATCCTCCTTGAATTATCCTCTTGCGTTCTTCGGTACTTCGAGTCGAGTCGACAAATGTATGCAATACTTGAAGCACCGTATCCACGCATGCACTGTCTACAATCCGAACTTCAAATTCGTTTTATTGACCTCTTTGTCCAAAATAGCGTCGATCACATTGAAATCTTTGCTGGTTCCTCCACACAAATAGCACCGTTGAATAGATTTCGTGGATGAGTGCAAACTTTACCATCGTTGCAAACTTTACCATCTATCATAGTGAATGCCATGTTGTACATTACGGAGATTTGTTTTCCATATGATACACTTTCGAATGGACGAAGCAACTTTATTTGTTCTTCTGCAATTCTAACTTCTTTCAGTGTTGTCTCCGCGTCTTCGTGTAGAAACTGTAGTCTACGCGGCCTACAAAATCGTGGAAGCGGTAAATATACCTGCGCCCTAAGCTATTCACCGTTATTTTTGAAGAAAGCGTCCGATTTTCTGTGAGCTTCATGCCATTGGTTCTCATTTGATTGAAGAGCATTGAAATGGTGGGTCTCAAGTCCTCAGGTACAACAACTGTACGTCAATTTTTTTTTATATAGACAGAAATTCCTTCAACGAATTAAATTTATCATTCAAATCTTCCTTGATTTTTAAAGACACTTCATTTCTTGCATATTACAATTCTTCGTAACCGGATCCTGTAATGAGGACATAAGATTGTACCAAAATTGGTATTGAAGGATGCGATGCAATTTTCAATTGCTACAATAACTTGTACATAATAACATATTGTTTCCAACGATTTTTGTTAATTTTTTCATTCCCTATTAATACTCCAGAACATCCAGTTTGTCGCTTTATTGCGTCCGTTGTTCATCGATTGTCTTATTTTGAAAAATGGTTATTATGACTCCACTCCACTCCACTCCACCACTCCAGACGTCTTCCTGTGGTTTTATTTGGAGTCCAAATTTTATGTCAATAACCAAATCCTGGAAACGACCTATGAAAAGCAAATCCAATATATACCATCTTTTTGTCGATTACAAAACCGGTTTCGATAGCCCCATACGGGGAAAATTGTACGACGCTATGTCTGAACTTGAGATTGCGCCAAAACTGATCCGCCTCTGTAGAATAACGCTGACCAACAGTAATCAGCAGCAATTTCTTCAACATCTTAATGGAGATACTAATGAGAAGTAGAGTAAATATGAACAAGAGTAAATATGTGACTTTCGGGGGTTGCAAGGGGTAGTGTTCCTCTTGTACATGAGATCCTGGGGTTGATCTCTGCTCTGACCATCTTAAAATTCTTTCGGCGGCGGTCACCTCGCATAGTAATGGCGGCACAATCGAGTACGTAGCCAAAAATACCGTTCGGGATCGGTGTAAAAACTGTAGATCCCAATCTGTGAGTGTAATACTAGAATGCGCACAGCTCACTGGTTGTGAAAAGCTCTCCCCAATTCCTTCATGGGATGACATGGGAAACCATTTATTATTTATTTATCCTTGATGTTTCCAACTGGCGAGAATTGACATTGGTTAATAAGATATCTTAAACATATAATTATAAAATTTGTTTTTTAGTTTTACCTAAACCTTCATCCTTTCCGAATATGAAATTAGTTGCATATATTGGAGGTACACAATTTACTCTGTCTTTAGTTTTTTCCTGGCACTTATAGTTTTTGAGTTATGACGTACTGATAAAATGGAAGTGAAAAAAATGGGCGCAGTTTCACCTATAGCAAACATGCAGATTCCAAAAATTGAGCTATATTCCCCGCAACACCTGCGGTTTTTGAGATAAACGAAATTAATAATGTCCTAGAATAAATTGGAGCGCGGATTTGAAATCATGAGACCAATCTCTACACAATCCATATACATATATTTTGATACCACACCACGGAAATTGACATACATTTGTTCCTCAGTGTTATTTTAAATATTTGTGAAGACCGTGTAATGTAATACATTCATAATCAAGGTAATAAATAACTTACCCTTTGTTATAGATAGAAATCTAGAAGGATTCATAAATTGTAAGTCTCTGTGCACAATTAATAGCTAAGTGTCAGTAAGTTTCAGAAAAGGGATACACTTGGTGAAGTGATGGAATATAAAGAGTACGAGTATTGTGAAAGTAGTACTCATAGAATTTATAAATAGACGAAATTGAGACAGGACTTTGGAATACGAAAAACCAATACTACGGAAATAAATAGCAATAATTCTTTCTAAATAGTACAAACAAAACAAAAACCTTTATTGTGTTGCTCAAAGGAAATCGAAGTATACTCTTCTAAGAAATAATATCAGATCGAATCATATATAATAAAAATCATGTGGTAGTAGAGCCCGCCCAAAAACTTAGAACACTAACAAAATTGTAAATAATTTTGTTGTAAATATAAACAAATTACTTTCAAAAACTTTGCTGGCCTAGAATGCTAAGGCGCTGATGAGAAGAGTCACGAACTTCGAAACGATCGTCCGGTAAAATGAGTTCAAATCGTAATTCCGACTGTTTATATTTCTTCTAATTGCAGAGAAAAAAAATACATGATCGGTATAGCTGAAAATAAATCGAAAAATATTCCTCTATAACAAATATTTTCTTTACAGGTTGTATTGGTATAGGGTAGAATAATATTAATACCTATCACCTGCAAATACACCCTTTATCTGAACAAAATCACTGCATGTATTAAAATATTCTAATGGGTTTCTTATAAAAATGCAGTAGTTTTCATACTTAAACTTTAGTTCTTCACCACCGTATAACATGAACATTTCAACACAACTTGCTACTATACTCATTTTGAGTTTATCGCCAGCTAAAGGGAATGGTGGTGAAACAAACATTGAGCTTGTGAATTTAATAAATTCCATATATTTTGGAATAAAAGCCCAGACATTGGTGATGTTCGACTATCATACCTCTCAGCAAATGTATAAAATGGATGACGCTACATGGAACCACTTGGAGCAACCGAAAATATTGTTAACACTTCACAGTGGAGAGGAGTTGCGGTCTAAATTCAATTCTCAAATCTTAGGCTTGATTATAATGGACAATTGGCAGTGGAGCGATAGGCAATGGCAACACTTGCAAACTGTAATCAAAAGATGGTCCAGCACAAATGTTATATTCCTCACAATGAATTTGAATTCTACAGATTCGGAGCGTAGAGAAAAGTTCCTCAAACAATGTTGGCAGAAAGGAGTGTCCAGGATGCTGTTAACATCACTTGAGGAGCCCAAGATAGTCTACACCGTCAATCCGTTTCCTCCAATAACTATTAAAACTACATCTGCCTTATTGTATCTAAAAGGGAGTGGGAAATATGTAGATTGTCAAGGTTATCCCCTACGTGTTAGTGCCGGCAATAATCCACCACGAGCACTAGTGTATTACAACAAGACTGGGGATATCGTATATCGTGGATTAATTCCCAGCCTGATAAAAATATTTGCGCAGCGTGTTAACTTAACCATTGAATGGGTGTTAATGCCAAATTTTACCAGCAATTATGCCCTGAAGGATTGTCTCCGATATCTTCTAAGTCATCAAATAGATGTGTGTGGTGACAGTTTGCCCGTCAACCAAAAGTCCTACGTTATTGCGACGCCATTGAATATACGCAAAGTCCGCCTGGTCGTTCCGTTTGCCCAAACTATACCGAAGTATAAATATTTCGTGCAACCTTTTGACCAAAAGCTGTGGTTTTTCATTATTGCAACGATGATTTATATAACTTTTGCCCTATCATTTATAAATCGTTTACAATTCGGATTCTGGGATATTGGAGAATATTTCCTGAAATCCCTGCAAAGTTTTCTGTACCTGCCATTTGGAATACCACGATGGCGTGGCATTCGGAAATTTGTCGCCTATGCCATTCTAACATTGGGTGGTTTCATCATCTCCAATTTGTACGCGGCCTTCTTGTCCAGCATACTGACAATCAATGTCTATGAGCCACAACTAGAAGCCCTGGAGGAATTAAAACGGCGTAAAATTCCGATTGTAATTACTGACATGGACAGGGATATAATGGAGCTCTTCAATTCATTTGAGCAGTTTGCAGATAATTATTTACAACTTGAAATTTCCGCATATCAACTTATTCGGAATTCTCTTGACACTCGTTTTGCCTACATGAATATCGATGACAAAGTCGATTTTTATTTGCACCAGCAGAAATTTTTGAAGCGTCCTCTGCTCCGCAAAGCAATGCGTCCCTTAGCCGAATTGTATGGCGCTATGCCAATGCAGGCGAACTGGCCACTTGAGTTGCTGTTCAATCAGTATCTGTTAACCATGTTCGATATAGGCATGTGCAATTATATTGAAGAACAGACACGGGAAGAAGGCATAAGGATTGGTCACATTCACTTCCTGAAGACAACCCACCTGGATACTCAGCCATTGACTGTTTCTTATTTTCAAATGCCAGCATTATTATTGGCTGTGGGATATTTAAATGGTTTACTATGTTTTGTGGTGGAAAAAGGATTGCATTTTTGGAAGAAATAAACTTAAGATCAAGTGCATTCGAATTTTTTTAAATAAATAATTAATTACAGTCGGTTGAATCGACTTATACGCTGAAATTTTTTTTGTTTGGGTGTAAGTATAACCTGTGTGTAGCTTGTTCCGAATATATTATGCTTGTGCCCAAACACATTGAGTTTGCTGTTCAATATACGATGTTTGGAATACAAGGATTAATATTTTATAATAAATGTATTTGTGGCCCAAATGTATCTGTGTTTGTTGAAAACTGCTGAAAACACTGCTGTCTGCCACAATAAGGGAACAAAATTTCGTGACGAGATCTGATTCCCGAGATTTGATGACCGCCTGACTCTCAGATAAGAAAATTTATCGCAATAACTGCTGTATTATTATCCCTTAGCCACTCGGTCAGTCCCATATTTTGTGATTGATACAAGCTTGTACATATGATACAATGATCGGTAAGTTTATGGGAATGAGATACCAGTAGTTCCATAGAGTAGACTCCGTACCCTATCGGATCATTCATTTTCGAACCACCTGTGTAAATATTCACATATTCCTCTATACTATGAACTTTTTTGTTCCTAGAAACCTTTTCCAGTATTAGCACTTTGCTTTAATACAAGATAAGACAGTTGAGAATATGTATTAGTTGGCAAAGACGAGAAAAATGTTTGCGTAACGTAGGCGTCCAGAGAATTATAAAGACAATACACTTTTGCGCAACCGCCGTCGTGTGAATTCAATATCATTTATCAAAATCTCCAAATAATAATACGTTTTCGCACTTTGTGCGGTCTTTATCGATTATGTTTCGCTTTTTTGTCACAAATTATAACTAAACTTCACCGAATTGACCGTTTACTTGAAATAATTTGTAGAATTTACTGTCTTTGAAAAATCAGAGCCAGTAACGAAGCCAGTGAGAGAAGTATGAGTGTATCAGTAAAAAAGAATGAATGTATTGCTATTGTCTCTACGGAATGTCTCTTGTAAACGCCAGGTTTGACTGTGGTATTCCTTATCGAATATTGGCTACTCTTTTGAGTATTCGACAAATGCAGGAATGTTCTTGGGTTTATTTTATGAACTTGAAAATGTATAAATTTTATGTACATTTATTTCATGAACTTTGTGCTATATATAGTGTTTTTTTTTGTACATTTTAGCTGATGTAGTTTTTGGTAAAGTTTATGTATCTTTTGATGCCTTATGTACTTATGTACTTTTTGGTACATTTTATATACTTTTGGAAAATTTACAACCATGAGCTCAATTTTTATATTCTGAATAATTTTTAGACCTAGACGATCTTAAAACATTACAAGGTCAGAAACATTTTTCGAAGTAGCAAGTGGTTGGCTTTTGTGGGAATCATAGGAATCATATCACAAGGTCATCGTTAGATGCCCAACTATGAGCATGACTTGATGCCATCATCTATCGTATATGCAAATTTTTATACGAAATTTACATATGCAGTAGCAGGATTCCTAACCCATACACTACGGCGTGATAACAATCGTTTATCCATTAGCCATGGGGAATCCGGAAAATAATGGGCAGTTACCACAGCGTTGGGTGGTTACCCAATTCGATTACCCATTACTCGTGGGGGTTGGGTAATCTTCATGGGTAGGTGCGCACGAAGATGTAGCAATACCAAGCTCAATTACCCATTACACATGGGTGACGGGTAATCGTGACGGGTTGTTACCTATAACAATGGAGAATTACACAATACGATTACTCATTACTCATGGGAAATGGAACAGCGGCCTTTACATATTACCCACGTCGATGGGGAATGGGTTATCCAGGGTAACACATCCTAAGAACCGAATTAGAAAAATGCCTATATCTTTGCAAAAGTGGCCTCCAATAAAAAAAATTCCAATTGTTGCAACTTCCCATGGGTTTTAAAAATGTAGTTCTAATTCACGTGGTAATTTAAAAAAAAACTACATGAGGTGTCAGGGGACACCCGGTTGGAATGAAGTTCCTTTCTCTTTATATTATGTACTAGTTAGTTCTATAAAAAAAAAATTCCTAAAAAATTTTGCTCATTTTTTAAAAAGTATATTTTCTTATTTTTTTTAAAAAGGTATATATTTCTAAAAAGTATGTTTCCATTTAAATTATCGTACATTTCAACGGGCGCCTTAGGCGCGTTGGCACTAATTAGTACATAATATATGGCGAAAGGAACTTCGTTCCAACCGGGTGTCCCGTGACACCTCATGTAATTTTCTATTTTATCGATTTTTAATTTTTGGCATTTTTTTCCACAAATTGTTGATGCTGTTTTGAAGACATCGCTGGGTTTGAATAATCCCTACAAGAGATGATAATGAAGTTCTTTTCGAGCTATGAACATGTTTTAATTGGAGGAATTTTTTATTTTGGCGATTTTTAATTTTAGTTTACCATGTGAATTGGATCTACTTTTTCAAAACCCTCAACAACCCACAAAAATTGGTTAATTCTGCGATTCTGCGATTTTAATAAATCATATGAGAAGTTCCTGCTAAATGTGTGCGCCTGAGTGAATTTTACTCAAGGACGTACGCTCACGACGTCAGAAAAAATTATCCCGACAAATTCGTGTCACGCGCACACCTGTACTTTATTCTACAAGCTTTCAAGGTCTGATATAATTTCCTAAGTGTAAAATGGTTGATTTTTGTGGGAATGATAGATAATTCAGGAACGCGCTCTCACTGACATGCAGTTTCGAACTCCGTGCCTTCTTCATCATCAGATGCCTACTCGCGACGCCTGAATTGATACCAATGATTAATGTTTCATGATTCAAACATTTTAAATGTTTGGTTTTCATTGGGATAATAGATAATTCAAGAAAGAGGACTTGCATCGATTTCGATCGACGTTCCGTTTGTAATACGTCTTAAAATAAGGCAGACGACAGAGTCACTAGCTTCGAAATGATCGCCCGCCAATGTGAATTCAAGTGAAATTTGTTTACTAATTGAAGGATAATAAACTAATCTCTTAGCTCATAAGAAATAAAAAATCTTCTGATACAATTTCGTTGAATTTTAAATTTTGCACCCGCAGTAAAATTGATTTCTAATTAATTGAACCCATTTATGGTTTATGTAGATTAAAAGTTCATTCAAATTGTCTAACCGTCGTCAAATCGTTAATTTATTTGTGTGCAACTCTAATGACCATTTTCTGATACGACATTGGCATGGAACTTGATGGTGTGACGCCGCCTATTTTATTTATGTTACGGTTTTATGATGCTTTAGCTTATAAATATGCCAAAGAAGATTCTCTACACTTAAAGGTAATTAAATAGATGAATGGATGGATGATTGTAGCAAAGGGAATTAGACATGAGGTTATTCAGGCATTAATAAAAACTTTCGTTCAGAATGGCAAACAAATTTTAATGAAAATAGCACAAGTAGGTAGATAGATAAAAGCCAAGAAAATTATAGAAATACAAGGTTGGGTTATTAAGAATCTAAAAGCCATAAAGCCGCGAGTTGTTGTTTTATTGTATTATTATGTGGCAGCCGCAGCAGCAGCAGCTGATGCCACATAAAAATACTTTCCAAGACCAAATAAAGGCAAGAGCACGAACGTAGTAAAGCTAAAAATGTTCATACATATAAAGTATACAAAGACACAAAGAAAGACATAAAATACGGAAAATAAATTACGTGCATTCTAGTCATTGTTTAGGGCTTAAAAGTACATGCCAGCACAAACATGCGGGCCGGGCCACAAAACCATTTTCAAATCCATAATAAAAAGTAAAACAGCCCATAATGCGACTTGAGTTTGTGTAGAACACAACAGTTTTTGAGGCAACATTTGTGGCGAGCCCATTCACAAACAGGCGCGCAAGTTTATGAACAGTAAAAGGACATTCCACTTGCTGGTTGCTTGCTCCTTCTATTAATACAATGAACTAAAATGTCAGGCAATGGTGATGGTGGTAGTACATTAAAAGCCTGTACCTGCAAAAGTAACTAAAAATTTAGAAAAACACACTAAGTGCGGATAATTTAATGAATATTTATTAGACCACCAGCATGTATTACCAAAGATATAGAAGAGGGTATCCCCTTGAGAGAGAATGCGAAATTATAATGGCAACTGTTGTCGATGCAACTAGAAAAACTGTCGGTGTTCAGTAGTAAAATGTCAATACCACATATTGCAATTTAAGTCAACTGCTGACATCAGCTGGCGTCAGCACGATGCCCGTTAGAAAATTAAACATGCAACAGCGGTGTTAAGTTCGACCGGAGAGAGAGAATCATATATACCCCCAACCATGTGTCAAACTAAAAAAGTTTTAATAATAAATGATAAATTCAAGTATAATAAAAAATCAATGAGTGTTGGAACTCATGGGCGATGTGCTAACACCTTTTTGTTCCACTATACCTTTCGATTTCTTTGAACACATTAGTAAATGTTACATTGGAAAATAAAATACTAATAATAATTGATCAAGGTTTATATGACGCCCAGAATGGAGTCAATTCCAAAAGCCATTATACGAAATGTACTTACTTCCATTATACATAAAATTTAGTTTAAAATTGTTTTTTTTTGTGGTTTGAAATCGTTTGTTTTTTGTGCTGAAGGCTCTTTTGCTATTGCATTTTCTATTTTGTTACATCTGCTTTAGCATTAGATAAAATAAATATAGAAATATTTAGCTCCCTGAAATAATTATTTTGTTTTGTCATAAACTGCTCGACGACAAAAAGTATTGAATAGTATAGAGAACGTATTGCACTCTTTTTTCGCTCTCATGTAGAGAGTCTGAGTAAATGAGCATAAACGAGTCTTATTCTCTTTATAGAATATTTCAATATAAATGCACCATTTCGACAAATTTATTACATATCGTACAACAATACAAAACACATAAATGTTTCAAAAAGTATCAATGTTTCACATCAAAATTATGATGCTCCAAGTTATGACAAACAGAGAGTAATACGTTTTGAATCATTCGCCAGATGTCGCCAGTGTTTTTGAGTCATATAATTCGTTCCATGAGTTCTCTATACTATTCAATACTCCTTGTCGACGACGACCTGCTTGTTTGTTCGCTGCCGCTATATCAATACCATCATACTTATTTTCAGGCACAACCTATTGTTGCACTACAATCACGTTTGTGATGCTAACGCAGTGTGTTGCTTGCATATGTTCACTATGATAGATTGTCCTACCCGTGCTTATAGTAAAATAGTAATAATAATAAATTTCCTAATAATTGTTTATTAAATAATAAGTCTGATACGTGTAGTGTCTGTTATAAAGGGTTTTCCAATTTGAGCGATATGATTTATAAGTGATGTTTCGGCCATTTGTAGTATGTCAATAATTTTTTTGTAACGCCTTTTGCCATTTTATGGTCGTGATAACCGTCCATCTGTGCTCGCTATTCGTCGAATTGTTGCAAATTACGAGCTTACAATTTCTTTACATAATGTTCTTTACATAATGAAAATATTGCTGCCGTTCAGGCAAGTTTTGCTGAAGACCGCAATTTATCGATTCTTAGACGTTGTGGGCGTCGGTGGTGCAATGACTAGTGTGCGCTGCTCTTGTGCATGAAAACGTGAGTTCGTTTCCTGCTCTGACCACCTTAAATTTCCTTCGACGACGGCCACCTCGCTTAAGGGTGTAAACTGTAGGTCCCAATTAGTGAGGAGTGGAAAATTAGAAGGCGCACAGCTCACTGGTTGCGAGAAGCTCTCCACAATCCCTTCATGGGCTGTAATGTAAACGGTGTGTTTGTGTGTGTAGACGTTGTTAACAATTGGGACTGTCTCAAACCACAACCTGGCGTAGAACTTTAAGTTGGCAACACTGTTTTCTGTGACAACCGTTTGACAGGTCTCGATGCTTTTGAGGTTAGTTTGTTTTGCCAATTAATCATGAATGAACTCACGCCGGAGCAACGTTTACCAATTGTTCAAATTTAATTGAAAACTTACCTGGAATTACTGGTATTTCGTCCATCGTCCATCAGAGCATTTATTTCGAGAAACTATGGAAGCTTTTTCGCAATACGTTTAGCGATGGTAATCCACAATCCATTGTCGAATAACCTTTAAATTCAGAAAATGTCTCCGTTTGGTGCGCATTATAGCCCGGTGGAATCATTGGTTCATATTAGAGGTTTACGGTGATTGTTTCTGCTTCAGCGGCAGCGTAGGGACCTAAGAAAGCCGGCGGCGGCGGTAAGGCCTTTAATATTACAACCGTTTTCAATGGTGACCAAATCTAATGTGAGTATCTGTTTATGTCATTTGTTGACTAGACAGATGTAGAATACAAGTAAACAAGCCATGGAGCGATACACTCCCCAAGAACGCGGAATAATCGTGTCTATTTTTTTGCGTAACAATTCGTCTGTGGTGTTGGCGCAGCGCGAATACCGTCGCCGATTCCCCGGTCGTCCGACACCGACTACGCAAACACTGCGCCGTTTGGCCACTAACCTTGAAGAGTATGGGACCACACGAGACTTTGCCAGGAGTGAACGACCTCGGAGCGCCAGTTGTGCCGAGAATATCGCCGCTGTCGCCGAGGATGTCGAGCTGTCACCGGAAATATCGACCAGACGCCGTGCCTCGCAATTATCCATCTGCCGGTGGTCCCTATGGCGAATTTTGGTCAAAGACCTGCGCATGTTCCCATACAAAGTCCAGTCCATGTATCAGCTGCTGCCTGTCGACCGCCAAACGCGTGTAACCTTCGCCCAAGCCATCCTCAATCTCGTGGACGGTTTTTCCACCAAAATCATAATGAGCGATGAGGCTCATTTCCACCTTATCCATCAGCCGGTCGTCCATATGGCGAATTTTGGTCAAAGACCTGCCCATGTTCCCATACAAAGTCCAGTCCGTGTATCAGCTGCTGCCTGTCGACCGCCAAACGCGTGTAACCTTCGCCCAAGCCATCCTCAATCTCGTGGACGGTTTTTCCACCAAAATCATAATGAGCGATGAGGCTCATTTCCACCTTATCCATCAGCCGGTCGTCCATATGGCGAATTTTGGTCAAAGACCTGCCCATGTTCCCATACAAAGTCCAGTCCGTGTATCAGCTGCTGACTGTCGACCGCCAAACGCGTGTAACCTTCGCCCAAGCCATCCTCAATCTCGTGGACGATTTTTCCACCAAAATTATAATGAGCGATGAGGCTCATTTCCACCTCAGCGGGTACGTGAACAAGCAAAACTATCGTTTCTGGGGCACCGCAAATCCACGAGTGATGCACAAGGAGCCATTACACCCGCTCAAAGTGACTGCATGGTGCGCTGTTCACAGTAGACGGTGCGCGCCATAGGGCTATGTTAACCGAGTTTTTTCTGCTGCAATTCGACGAATTAGGACTGAAGGACATGTGGTTGCAACAGGACGGAGCAACGGCACACACTGCGCGAGCCACAAGCGATATTCTGAAGGCGGGATTCCCGGGTCGCCTCATCTCTCGTTTTGGCGATTTGCACTGGCCCGCAAGATCGCCCGATGTAACCGTTCCACACTTGTTTTGTGGGGTTTTTTGAAGTCCCGTGTTTACGTGAACAAGCCCGAGACCCTGGAAGCCCTCAAGGTCAACATTCGACACGAGTGCGAGAATCTGTCGCCCGAAGTTCTCGCCGAAGTGATGAAAAATGCCATAAAACGAGCCCGTATGGTACTCAATTGTGACGGCGTCCATTTAACCGATATCATCTAATCAACTTAACCAATAAAATTCTAAAGGTTCAAATAAACATAATCAACAAACAGAATCGAAGTTTTTCATTTAGAAAAAAATGAGAGCCGAACAACATCGGATGACTTCTTTTGAAACACCTTGTATATTGATGCCTTCTTTTGGGTTGATATTAATGTATTCTAAACCGAAACCGGTGCTTTGGTTTTTTTCGAAAACCGGGTTTCACCGTTTATTTTAAATCGATTAACCGGTTTTCAGTTTATAAAGACCTATTACGTATCTGACATTACAACACAGAATAAGAAACAAAAATTCCGGTACCAAATATTTATCAAACAATTGGTTTCATACGAAATAATTTTGCCCATGAAATGTTCCTAAAGAGCGAAATGTTTGCCCAGCAAATGAAAAGTTAGCGAAATTTTCGGTTCTTGAAATTTTCGCTTTCTTTTATGCACGTACTTACGGCAACGACAATTTCGGAATGGTTATTATGGTACGTTAGTTCACTGTATCTATAAATGTATTCGTTGAAGTGACGAACAATTTCACAGCCTTTTATTTCAGTGTACGAACCAGAAAACACAATCACTATCTATTGCTCTGACTCTTTATCTGACTTAAAATGCATTTATGTATAAACAAAATATTGCAACTGCTAGACATCTGCGTACAGATTCATGTATGTCCCGAACATAAATAGCTTCGTCTTGTTACAATCTCAAACACAATTCCCATCATGTGACAATCTGCTTGTTACTTGAGGCAACACGACCGACCATCCTAAAGTGGACTTGGCAACAAAATGATGAAAAAAAACCCAAACAAATCAAGCTATTTAAAATGCATGTAGGTTCCGTGTTTCTCTCTATTAACTGGAAATAACTCCAGTTGTGTTTACACCGCAGTCATTCTTTAAGTCATCTAAACAGCATGACAAGACGGGCAGAGACGATCGGACAGACCAGAGACTCAGATAAGCAGACTGGTAAATGTTTTTGATTTAAAAGCAAAACAAACAATTTAACACAATTTTTAACATACTTTTGGTGGCTGCTCATGATTGTAGCTTTAGCTGTTGCTGTTGTAGTTGCACAATTCCAATGTTGAAAAGAAGTGCATTCTCGTGCCTGTTTGGAGTCTGAGGAAAAAAATTTAGATCCGGTGAAAAATAAAAGTAATTCCAATAACCAGAATTTAGATCTCAACATCACAATGTTAGACACGCAATCTTGTTTTCATTTTTCTTCTTGTTGCAGTTTTCCGTCTAACATGCTAACAGACTAGTACAAGTACTCATATCGTATAGTATGATCACAGTGTACAGAAACTACTTGTCAAATTATAAAAAAGAGAATCGGTTTTAGATGTGCATAAAAAACGTAGTTCCCTGAACACTAACGGTTAAAAAAACGAACTTTTCCACAAACGCAATTTGAATCATTTGTACTTCGCCTCACAACTCATTGTAGGGCATTCTCCTCAGCCAGTGGATATGCCTACTGAACTGGTTGGCGAAATATGTTATCTTCGCTTGTTTAGGCCCCTGATCGCCCGGGGTTGTTCGAGATCGGATAAATAGGTGTTCTTGGCAGTCCCAAGAGAGCCACAACAATTCCTATGCAAGTCGTGCTATACACTGAAAAACAACGGCCCTAGCATATACTGAAGATCTGCTGCCTTCTGGTGTCAGTGTTGTCTGTCTCGTTTGTGATTTTAGCGGGTTGCAAAACCACATTTGGATCTCAAAAACATATATTATAGTCTATTAATCAGTGTGCCTCAAACATGTTATATTGAATAGCCAACACAGTGTGTTTGGGCACAAGTATAGTATAATTGCGACATGCCAAAAAAAAATTGTTTCCCATTACGTCCTATGAAGTAGTCGAGGAGAGCTTCTCACAACTACTTAGCTCTGCGCTTTCTTGTTTTATACTCACTGATGGGGACCTAGAGTTTTACACCGGTTCCGAACGGTACTTTTGACAAGCTTTTCCGTGGCTAATACTCGATAGTGTCTCCGTCACTATGCGAGGTGACCGCCGTCGGAAGAAAATTTAAGGTGGTCAGAGCATTGATCGAACCCAGGCTCTCATGGAGAATAGGCGCGCACACTACCATTGCACCACCGACGGCGACAAGCTACAAACATGTTATATTTGCATCCAAACAAACAAAAATACAGATTTTTGAGCGTGCACCTACAAATTGGTGGTGCAATGGTTAGTGTGCGCGCCTCTTGTACATGAGATCCTGGGTTCGAACCCTGCTTTGACCACCCTAAAAATTACTGTCACCTCACATAGTGACGGCGACACTATCGAGTATATAACCATAAAATAGCTTCTGAAAATACCGTTCGCAATCGGTGTAAAACTGTAGGTCCCAATTTAGTGAGGGAAAACTGGAAAGCGCACAGCTCAGTGATTGTAAGAAGCTCTCCCAGCCCCTCCATGGGATGTAATTGGAAACCATTTATTTTTTTTTTACCTACAAATTTCCCTTGTGGTCCCCAATCAGTTCACCTGAGATATTCCAATCTGGGTTATAGATCACTAAAGATCTGATTGAGTTTTAATCCTGCCTACATTCATTTCCCTCGGCTAGTTCAGCTTTATGTATGTAATCCCTTACCCTGAAGCTTCTAGTTAGCACACACATGAATCGGCGCAAATGAAGTTCGTCCAACTTCATCAATCTACTGGAGTTGTTCCCATTCACGCCAGTCTTTCCTCATCTTATGGGCTTCATAAATGTCTGTGTGTTATTCTTGCACATTGATAGGTTCACCATGTATTGACTGCGTATGTTTTATATTGTTCACATCCAGGGGTTCTAAGAAAATCTGTCTCTGAATCAGGCTGCCAGAGATAAAGCATTTTTGTGTATGATTTTCACTCGAGTTCCGTTGGTTATCTAACATTTGCCGACGATATCGTTTTGATCGATATTTCCTTCATTCTGCGATCGTCTTAACTTCTGCCTGAGACACAGTGTTATGTTCAGGACCTTGATAAATGGTGTTGCTGTTGTTCTTCCATCCGTATTGGTATGTTGATTTGTTATCCTCTCAGGTCCCTTCTCTTATTGCATATAATCGTTTCGCTGTCAATGCTGCCTCATATTTAATTTGCACCAGAATGGGGTTTAATTAAGGTATTGTCTCCATTGTCCTCCGGCCCCTCGCTTAGTGACGGCGATAATATCGAGAAAAAAGCCATGAAATAGGTTATCAAAAAACCGTTTGGAACCGTTGTATAACTGTAGGCCCCAATCTTACCTACTTACTTATCCTTACCTTATCCTTGACCTTACAAAACGAAGATAACATATTTCGCCAGACAGTTCGATTTTTTGCCTTATCTGGCAACACCAAGTGTACGCAGGGATTCGTCAACGGAGTATTGGTCTTCCTATTTATCGTCTTCCTTCAAGTTCGGTTTCGAAACCCTTCGTGCTGGTTCGTCTTCATCCATTCTCCTGACATGATCTAGCCAGCTCAATCGCGTTATTTTGGTCCGCTTAACTATGCCAATATCGGGATACAGCTCATGGTTCATCCGTTGCCGATACTCGCCGTTGTGTACTATAGGGTCATAAATTTTTCGGAGTATTTTTCTCTCGAAGACTCCTACAGATGTTTCGTGTGCTTGCGATAAAAGCCAGGATTCTGCGCAATAAAGTAAAACAGGTATTATGAGAGTCTGGTACAGCTGGACTTTTGTTAGTCGAGAGAGGGCCTTATCTCTAAAGTGCTTGCTTAGCCCAAAATACCATCTATCCGCATGCGCAATTCTCTGCTTGATCTCAAGGCTGGCGTTGTTGATTTTGTTTGCGCCAGATCCGAGGTATATAAATTCGTCCACCACCTCGAAATTTTAACGGTTATCGAGGTTTTTGGGTCTAACCACGTGGAGGCCCTGCTGAAAACAATTAATTTTGTCTTGTCCTCTTTTACTGACAGACCCACTTTTGCTGACTCTTTCTCAAATCTCGAAAACACCGCGGTAACTTCTCTAACTGTGCGTCCAATGATATCTACTTATATCAGCAGCATACGCGAGGAGCATGTGACTTTTGCTGCTGATGGTTTTATACATGTTGACAGCAGCTTTTCTCAGAATAATCTCTATTAAGATGTTAAAGAGATCGCACGATAGGGTGTCGCCTTGCCTGAGGCCTCGCTTAGTTTCGAAAGGTTCGGTGAGATCCTTACAAACTTTCACTGCGGATTTGGTGTTCGTCAGGGTCATCCTGCAAAGGCGTATGAGTTTTGCAGGAATACCAAGCTCAGTCATTGCTTCGAAGAGTTTCTCCCGTATCGGGCTGTGGAAGGCCGCCTTATAATCGATAAATAGGTGGTAGGTGTCGATTTGTTTTTCGTGGGTCTTCTCCAGGATTTGGCGTAGCGTGAAAATCTGGTCAGTTATCGATTTTACAGGCCTAAAGCCACACTGGTATGGTCGAATCAGGACAGCGATAATTGGTTTTAGTTTTTCGAAGATTATACTTGATAAAACTTTATATGCTATGGATAAAAGACTTATTCCACGGTAGTTGGCACAGAGACTCGGGTCACCTTTTTTAAATATGGGACACAGTACACTGAGACTCCAATCACCGGACATGCATTCATCTAACCAAATTTTGCTAATGAGCTGATGCATGCACCTTATCAGCTCATCGCCGACAGCCTCAAACAGCTCCGCCGGTAATCCAGTGAGGTTTTGTTGGTCTTTAGCCGGGCAGTAGCTGTTCTGACTTTGTCTTGGTTAGGAGGGCACCAATCGTCGTCGTCGTCCAATTGTGATCGATTGTCCCATGGTCACTGGATATCTCAAGTACCAATAGCGCAGAGAAATGATTTCTCCATATTCCCAACATGCTCTGCACATCTACAATAATATTTTCTTCCTTGTCTCTACAGATGTGGACCCTGAACCATGGCCATTAGTCCCGTTTTTGACTTTTTGGTAGAGTTTTCGGACTTCGTTCTTTTTTCGGTATGTCTCAATTTTCTCTATCTCGCGCTTTCTCCACTGCCGTTTCTTATGCCTTAAGAGACGGTTTACTTCCTTTCTGTTTTCACTGTACCACTCCGTTGCAGCTCGCGTTGCAATTGACTAAGGCATTGCACATCCCAGTGAGTGAGTGAAAACTGGAAAGGACACAGATCAGTGATTGTGGGAAGCTCTCCCCTAGCTCTTCATGAGATGTGAGGGGGAAAATATTTATTGGTGTAGAAATAAAAATTATTGAGAAAACTAATAGCCTGTTTCTCGATGTCGAAAGAATGCATTCGCAACGTTTGTAAGTGTAAGAAATCTGATTCGGGTTTCACTAATTCAACTATATGCGAACGACGACTCGAACGACAAGTCGAAAGGAAATTTCGAATACGTAAAAGTTTTCATACAAAATTAGGTTTCTCTATTTCAAATGAGTTTTCAACGCTGCGAATGGAAGTGTAGAATTCAGTCACTTTCTGTTTTATTTTCGAGTGGCAAAGGAAAATCCGCTGCGGCTGACGACTAGCCGCTAGAATTGAGAGAATGAAGTTGCCACATGTTCATGAAAATCATAAGAGAAACCAATCCATACATACGATGGTGCATGTGAATCCAAAAGAAAATTAAAGAAAAGGGCTGAAAATAATTTATTGTTAAACACAACACAATAAAAGTGAATACATTTTTAAATGCAGTAAAAAGACTTTAATTCCTATTCAACTATAATACTATTTTTTCCAAACTTTCAAGCAAATTCCTGAAAAGAGTCGCAAATTTATACGACGCAGAGGGAACCGAAGTCGCCAGACGCTCTGTCTTCCATTTCGTTTAGACGCTAGAGATGTTTTACGTCGTCATTTGAAGCGTGTCTGGTTCTGTTTGGACTCTAAAACAAATAGCAAATTATAGTCTGAAAAAGTCAACGATGCAGATGCTGCAGGCACTGGTCCATCATATGGAAAACATCCCAGAGTTTGCCAGCGGAGTGCCGGTTTTCGGAGCCAGCAAATTTTCGGAGTAGGAGGATTGGGGGAACATTTGGTTTTAATTTTTTCCAATTTGTTGGATTACTTTTGTTTGTTTACTTTTTCTCGTCTGTTTTGCTTTGCTTTCCACTGACAATCGGTATCAATAGATCGGCAGGGTTGTATTCAAGCCTATACAATAAAGTAGTATGAGTTGTAATCAAATGAAGACTATTGATCTGGCAATTCATAAATGCGTAATTACATAACACATACAAATCGACAGACGCAAGTGCATATGAACGAAAACTTAAGAGATAGAGAAACCCAAATTGAATCGAATTCGAGTGACTGTCTTTCGTTCGCTTATGTTTTCATTCGACATCGAGAAACAGGCTATGAATAAATCACTGGCTCCATGGTTTTCAATAAGGAAGATGTTAGGGTCATCGGTTGATATACGCTGAAAAATTTGTCTTTTTGTTGTTATTTGGATGCAAATATAACGTGTTTGTAGCTCGTCGCAAATATAGTAGACTTGTGTCTAAACACAATGTGTTTGCTATTCAATGTAACATGTTTGGGATACAAAGATTAGTAGGTTGTAATATATGTATTTGTGGCACAAATGTGATTTTTTTGTTGAAAACGAAAACGTGTTGAAAACAAAAGAAACAAAAAGCAGAAGATCGATCTTCGATTCATGATCTGGTTCCTGGAATATGTTGCTGGGGCTGATATTTTTCAGCTTGTACGCGTTTGGATTGCGATAACTTGCCTTTCCCAGTTTGAAGACAAAATCATTAATGAATGTAGACCGGCCACAGTAAGTGAGATAGGGGGTTTTTCGAAACATTTGCATATGATTTCGCTAAAATAATTATAATAAAACTTTGAACACATGTTTCCAGATTTTACATCAAGCCTAAATGTCAAATCCAACTTTAATAAATAAATAAATGGTTTCCCGGTACAGCCCATGAAGAGATTAGGAAGAGCTTCTCACAAACCATTGAGCTGTGCGCGTTCTAGTTTTACACTCACTGATTGGGACCTAAAATTTTACGCTGGTTCCGAACGGTATTTTGAGAAGCTTTTTCATGGCTAAATACTCGATAGTGTCGCCGTCACTAAGTGAGGTGACCGTCGTCGAATGAAATTTAAGGTGGTCAGGTCGAATCCACGTTCTCATGCACAAGAGCCGGGCACACTACCATTGCACCACCGACGGCCACCATCCAACGTTCATATAAAGACATAAATAAGGTTTGAGAAAGAGGTAAATAAGGTTTGAGAAATTCTATATATTCACAATATTGAATGGAATTATTCCCACTTTTTTTTTAATTTCTTCGGTATCGTAACACTGTGCTTGCTTACCATTCGTATGCCATTGCAACCACTTGTATGTTCTTTAAAGATATCCATAATATAAGTGCGGATACTAGTACGTATGAATGTTCATGCCACGTACTTAAGCATGAACATTTTCTACATGCGAGTAAATACACATGTACGTAGATGTGTATTTTATTTTCGAGTCATAACTAAATGTTGGCTATATTCTATTTATGCTCAAATACATGTATTTGTATTGTATTTCTATGTGTGGCTATCATATAGTTTGGCGCATCGTCTGCCTGTCTAGTCAGTCGACTGACTAATGGGCTGGCTAGTGTCTGCTCAGAGGTCTCCTTTCCTTCCCAGCCTGGGGTTTCATCAAATGTGACGGCAAGAGGAGTGCTGGGAAAAAATAACATTTATGGCTTTAATACTTATTCCGAGTGCTTTATGGTTTAGATACTAAAACTACAAATTTTATGCAGCCTTATCATGTTAAATTCTCATATTAAACTAACAACAACAACTACAACAACATGTTTAGAACGCAAATACTGAACTACTTAAAACATGCAACATTCGCACTATCTGCGGATCTGTGTCGAATTTAAGTATGACTGTTGTTATATTTTGTATGACGAGCGATAGAGAGAGAGAGAGAGAGAGAGAGAGAGGAGGACTTATGTATGCATTTCAGACGGACATGACTTTCACAAGAGTAGGTCAGTGTGATGAGCGTGTGTGTAACAAGAATTTTCCATAAGCAATTTGTCTATAGCTAAAGATTTCCACGTACAGTTATAGATAATACGTAGCTGCTAGTTACGAGAAAGCATATGCTACTGTGTCTTTTGACTGAACATTGTCTATAAGTTCAACGATAGTAATCATAATGTATAGCAAAGATCAGTTTCACAATATCCTCCCTCTATCCTTTAAGCCGACATGGTATGTTGTAATGTGTCACAGAAATAGCATCATTGTCTTGTTTCTTTAGAAAACCTGTGAAATTATGCTTTGTTCAAATGGTCTTAGTTAACGTCCTTTATCTTAAATTCGTGCTGTAGCAACGCAGAGGTGTCTTTTATCCTACTATGTTCACCTGGTTAATGAACTGAATAATTTTGTAATTCGTTGTAGCGGACAGCAATAAACTACAACGTATGAAATGATGTTGAAGACTACCATTTTGATTTCTAACTTCAGGTTAGGTGAGCGATCTTTCCCGGCAAAAACGACCATTTCAATGAAATATGAATCACATATATGAAGTTGCCTCCGCCAGACGTAACTTCAAAGAAATTATACGTGTTACGAGGGCGGATCAACAAGTCCGTGACTTTTCGAACTTCCCTCGTAGTTATAAGAAATGCAACACTGCTCCCATCAAGTACCACCTGTTAATAGACTACTGTCAAATTTCAAATACTTTGCGTTTAACAGCTGTTCAAAACGTACAACCTCGTGCATTTTTTGTTATAAATCGAAAAAAGTTAATTTCGAGTGCTCATTAAACGTTATTTTTTGCGAAACAAACCGTCAATCAAACCAAGAAAAAGCTTGACAAATACTATGGGGACCCTGCACCATCGATTTCAATGGTGAAATCGCGGTTTACTGACTTTCGTTGTGGGCGCACAAGTGCAAATGACGCGAACGTTCTGGACGGCCAATAGAGGTTAATACACCCGAAAATGGCGGAAAAATCCACGATATGGCGTTGACCGATCGTAGAGTAAAAGTGCGTGAAATTGTTGATGCCACAGGCATTTCATATGACAGTGTGGTTTCGATTTTAAATGATCAGTTGGGTTTAAGAAATCTGTCAGCAAGATGGGTGCCGCGTTTGCTCTCAATATACCATAAACGTAACGTACCATAATATACCATAAACGTAACGTACCATAAACTTCAAAGGATTGTTTGGAGTTATTTAACCGCAACTCAAAGGAGTGTTTGCAGCATTTTGTAACTGTGGATGAAACATGGATCCATAACAACACTCCGGAGACCAAACAGCAGTCTAAACAATGGGTTTCTACGGGTGAACCGGCTCCGAAAAAGGCCAAAGTAAGTTTGTCGGCCAATAAGGTGATTAGAGTCGGGTAGTTCATTAACTATATAGTTCCTTTAGGGTGACCAGACACCACCCTCATATATAGAATGCACATGTTACATAGGACGAGTGTGTTCGTGATTGTTATGATTGAAATGAACGAGTTCGAGAACTAGTGAACGAGTTCGACACAAGTCTAAAAGTGATGGCAACAGTTTTTTGGGATGCACGTGAGATAATCCACATCGATTACCCTCAAAAGGGAAAAACAATAAACGGCGAATATTATGCCAACTTATTGGACCGATTTAACGAGGATTTAAAAAAATCGACCCCATATGGCCAAGAAAAAAGTTTTTTTTCGTCAAGATAATGCACGGGTGTACACGTGAATAGTCTCAATGGCAAAATTCCATGAATTGGGCTACGAATTGGTACCTCATCCGCCATATTCACCGGCTTTAGCCCCCAGTGGCTATTTCCTATTTTCAAACCTAAAGAAATGGCCCGGATTAAAGAGATTTAGCTCTAACGATGAAATTATTGATCAAACAAATGCCTATTTTATGGACCTCGAAAACTCCTATTTTTTGGAAGAGATACAAAAATTGGAGAAAGGTTGGACTAAGTGTATTGAGCCAAAAAGGGGATTATGTTGAAAAATAATTTTTTTTTTTTCAAAACAGAACTGTGTTTCGTTCAAAAAGTCACGGACTTATTGATCCGCCCTCGTACAATGTATGAAATGATGTTGAAGACCAGCAGTCATTTTATTGAAATATGATGCCCATATAAATTTGCCTCCTCCAAATAACTTCGAAGAAATTAAACCTGTTCGATTGTTGTTTATTATATTGACATTTTCACATTTTGCACAATTAATCTAATAATTGTTGTAACGGGTTTTTCAATAAGAGCGCTACCAATGAAATTCTTTATTCCTGTGAAAGTACGTTCGATGCCATTATGTATGGAACTCGATTTCTTTTGCATGGCCACCACGGGCAGAAGTCCAGACGCTGAACCCAATTTTCGACGGTTTTTAAGCATAAATCGGCCGATACTGCTGCAATTTCACGTTCGATACTCGTACGAAGTTCATCAATCGTTGCTGGCTTGTTGGCATAGAGCATAGACTTGACGTAGCCCCACAGGAAATAATCTAACGGCGTCAAATCGCACGACCGAGGCGGCCAATCGACTGGGCCATTTAGTGAGATGACACGTTCACCAAACTTGGTTTCCAATAAATTGATTGTGGCATTCACTGTGTGGCTTGTGGCGCCGTCCTGTTGGAACCACATGTCCTCCAAGTCCATATTATCCAATTGGGGCCAAAAATATTCGGTTATCATTGAACGGTAGCGATTCGCATTCACAGTAATGTGCCGGTCTTGATCATCACGGAAGAAGTACGGCCCAATGACGCCGCCGGCCCATAAACCGCACCAAACCGTAATTTTTTCGGGATGCAATGATGACTCATGGATTACGTGTGGATTGCAGTCTGACCAATAACGCATATTTTGCTTATTGACGAAGCCATTCAGCCAGAAATGAGCCTCATCGCTGAAGATGATTTTCCGATGAAAATCCGAATCATTTTCAACTTGTTGCTCAGCCCAATTCACGAACATACGACGCTTATGGTGGTCAAGTGGCTTCAGTTCTTGCGTGAATTTGATCTTTTAAAGATGTAGGCCAAGATCTTTTCGCAAAATTCGCCACAACGACGTCACAGAGATGCCCAACGCTTGAGAACGACGTGTGAGAGACACATTTGGGCTTTCTTGGACTGAAGCCTCAGCGGCAGCAATATTCTCGACACTACGGGCACTTCTTTGTCTCACTGGCACGGGAGCATTTTGTACTGTGCCTGTGGATTCAAATTTTTTCACTAGACGCTCAATTGTTGATCTGGTAGGACGATTATGACCACCATAAATTGGACGTAGCGCTCTTAAAGTTGAGGCCACTGACTCCAAATTTCGGTAGTAAATTTTAATAATTTCGATTCGTTGTTGGCTCGTATATCTTTCCATGACGAAATGGCAAACCTTGCTGAAGAGAAATGTGAAAAGAGCGGGGGAAAATATGGAGGCGTTTGCTGTCCCTATCGATTTACTTTTGTAGCGTCTTTTTTAAAAAACCCTTTACATAAAAGTGTCTTCATGCAATTTTTCAACATTTCCGGAGCTATTGCTTGAATTCGTTCTACATATAACGGCTTATTCTCGTACACACGTTCTTTCAAATACTCCCAAAAGAAAAAGTCGGTAGCGTTTAAATTCGGCGTTCGCGGCGGTCAATTAAAATCTCTGCCTCTTAAAATAATCCGTTCACCGAATATGTCCCGTTACTGCACCATTGCTTTCCTTGCTGTATGCTCTGCGGCTCTATCTAGTTGAAACCAAATGTGTGGATGATTCTCCAAACGCACAGACAAATTCGATTGAGACAGCCGAATTAGCTGTAACCGAATTAAGAGGTTGTCTCAACCGAATTAGAGATTGCCTCAACCGAATTACAGGTTGTCACAACCTGATTAGAGCTTGATACAACCTCATTAGTGGTTGGCACAACCTCATTGTGGTTGGCACAACCTCATTAGAGGTTGTCAGAATCTCATTAGAGGTTGTAACAGCCGAATTAGAGGTAGTGTCACAAATGAATTATTATTTTTTTTTTATTAAATGATGATTTATTTTCCTGTGTTCTGATACAAAAAAAAATATTATAAAGCGAGAAAATAAAGTCAAACATATGAGGTAATCGAGGGGGAAATATATACATATGTTTTACCATCATGGGACAGCGCACTTATTCTGACATGTTGCATCGGTTGATTTAGGTCCTAAATCGTTTGGTAGGCAGACGATTGCAGGATATCTCACATGACCGACCTTAAAAATTTGAAAACTGAAACTTGAAATCTGCTTGAATAAATTCTGCAACATAAGACGTTTTAATACAAAACATATTTTGCTTACCTTTCCTAATAACCACTGAAAAATCTTGATATTCTTTAATTCTTTTTAAAATAATATTTGAATATAGAATTTTAAACGTTAGATTTTAAATACATAGAATTGTGTTGTGGTAACCGAATTGAAAATGAATTCGCTTGTACCTACAGAATTCATGAGAAATTCGGTTACAGCAACACAATTCTATGTTTACAACCGAATTAAGTCTATATTCTGTTATTGCGACCGAATTGATACGAAATTTGATAGTAACAACCAAATTCCAATACCAAATTCGGTTACTACGACCGAATTGATGCCAGATTCGGTTACTTCAATCGAATTGATGCCAGATTCGGTTACTCCACCCGAATTGTGTACCAATTTCGGTTTTTGCGTCCGAATTAATTTCAAATTCGGTTGTTTCAATCGAATTGATGCCAGATTCGGTTACTCCAACCGAATTGTGTACCAATTTCGGTTTTTGCATCCCAATTAATTTCAAATTCGGTTGTTTCAACCGAAATTTTAGAAAATTGAATAATTGAAGATTCAGTTGTCAATCTAATATGAAACGAGGTTCCTTCAACCGAGTTTCGGTTGTGAGCGCTAAATTCGGTCGTAACAACCTCAATTCGGTTGTGGCAACCTCAGTTCGGTCGTAACACACTCAATTCGGTTGTGGCAACCTCAATTCGATTGTGGCAACCTCTATTCAGTGGTAGCAGCCTAATTTACTGTTGTCGGATAATATTCCACACCAAACTGTACACTTAAAAGGGTGTAATGGCCTCTGAGGAATTACTCAAGGATTTTGCGTTGCCCATATTCTGAAATTTTGTCTATTGTCGAAGTCATTTAATTGAAAATGATAATCGTCACTCGTTATCAGTTCAAAACGACGTTAGCTCGTTGCGTTAAAACAATTGATGTCGAGGAACAACTCAGACTTATTAGTCCATTGTGATTAAAAAGGCTAACAAGATTAAGCGGAAAACCATTTAGTTTTCTCGAAGAAGCTTAAGATCTTGTCTACTCCTATCTGAGACAATACTCGAAGGTCACTGAATATATAGGATCCCATAGTAAACATCCTCCTTCCGTCTAGTGCTAGACACGTGCGGAGAAGTTGCTTTTGGAGATACCCAAGTAACCTTGAAATGTCATAGCACTGACAACCATGATTTTTACACTCCTTCCTTTATCGGCAGACATTTTCCATGAACATTTTTACATCAAAATCAATTAAAACAATTTTCGTGCCAGGACAGTGGTCCTAGGTATCATCTAGGCTCTCGTAGTGCATATTCTTGGTCTCTGCCATCGGGATATGTACACAAAGTGAACAAATATTGAAGGAATCGTTTATTATTGGGATAGTTGCTATACGTTCACTGATCGGGTTGCACCTAGCGTCTATATTTCGCAACCTTTTGCCAACTTGTAATCTAGGGTCAAATTCATGCATTTTCATATGACAGCTGTAGTAAATGTTACAGCTCTTTCGCTATGTACCGCCGTACCAAGTCCATTGCATTTCCTGGATATCAGTAATGTCAGCCGTATAATATTAGAATTTATCCTCCAAGTGGTTACTGGCACTAGATCTGTATAAGACATTTCAGGTGCATATTCGTAAATGGAGGTTCTTCGAACTTTTGCGGGGGTAGTCTATAAATACGGGGTTTCGGTATTCGTTTTTAGCTTTGGTCTTTTCATTGCCATTATGAACTGTGTATGAACTCAACGGGGTTTCCCATTTTCCCGGCTGCCAGGATTTATATTGCAACTGTCCATTATGGAATTGAATACGCTGAAAACGGTAAAGCTCTCCGTGAGTCTGACCACTACAACAATATAAAAACTTATGTTTCCGTTGCTCACTATTTGCAGTTGCATTGAAACTGTTTCTAAATCGAGCAATTGTAATTTTTTAAATAAAGGGGAAAGTCGAGACAAATTAAAAAACTTTATGTTGTTTATTAGTATTAACTTTTAATTTATTGCAGGTACAAAATATTTTAATTTTCAATATATGCATTTTTATTTCAGCCAGGCAGAAATGCAAGACAATAAAAAACCTACATAGTTTTGTTGTCATTTTGATTGAGCCATTTCCAATTATCTTAGCATTTTAGTTAAGTGACATTACATTTTCTACAGCAACTTTAATGACGCCATATACATTGGAATATCCAGGCTTTTTAGTCGATATGGTGATTATTGTATTTTTAATTGATTTTTGATCTCTTAACTCGTCAGCATTCGAGAGGAAGCAATAAAAATAGTTTGTTTGCCGTTGACGCGGAAATCGTCTAGTAATTGAGATTCTGCCATTACTTAAGCTCAATTCAATTGCTGCTTTTTATTATTTTTTTTATTTCCATAGAAACAAATTAAAGCCAACGAGAAAAATGTCAACACCGGAGCAAAGTAATAAATGTTGCTATAGTTTTTCCCCCCTCTAAACCTCGAATGTAAAAAACACCATAAGCAGACTTAAAGTTAAGCAGTTTTTTTTTTTGTGTATGAACATAGAGTTGGAGACATGTGAACAACAGTCCATCCATTGGTGGCAGCCAAGTCACTGTAACAGAGAGCACAAAATTCATTTGAATTTGTGGTTATCATGGGAATAAAATATCCAACGAACCATTAAATAGAGTTTTCTACTGCAGATAAAAAAAGAAATGATACTAAAATGACGTGTTTTGCTTATAAGGCGCAGACAAAAGTGATAGCGACACAAATTTAGATGCAGGATATACAATATTTTGTCCAGATTAAGGGTGTTCTAATAGGTGTTCATATTTTTTTTTATAAAAACAAGAGTTTATGTAAATAAAAACATAAAATGTTCCCTTTAAAAACGACTTCTTGGGATTTCGGTTGATGTCAGCTAGAAAAATTCAGCACTCAAAATTGGAGTGCAATTTTTCGATTTGACGTTACGATTTCAAAACAAAAATTTAAAGCAACAACATTTCCGTATTTTTGAGTGGCTAGCTGATCAACACGGTAACTGCCGTAAATCTTCACTGATATCAATGAAATTTAGTCCGGGACTATTATTTAGTGCAAAATAATGATTCTTTTGAAATTTGTTCCTGGTGTATGTGATTTGGTTCAACTCAGATATTGATTAATGATCTCCGTGACTCCGTAAATCCCTTCCATGACTTTTTGAATGAAACACAGTTTTTTTTTTGCAAAAAAAAATATTTATTTTTCAACATAATTTCCTTTTAGCTCCATACACTTAGTCCAACCTTTCTCCAATTTTTGTATCCCTTCCAAAAAATAATTGTTTTCGAGGTCCATAAAATACACATTTGTTTGAGCAATAATTTCGTTGAAGCTAAATCTCTTTCCACCGGGCCATTTCTTTAGGTTTGAAAATAGCAAATAGCCACTGGGGGCTAAAGCCCGTGAATATGGCGGATGAGGTACCAATTCGTAGCCCAATTCATGGAATTTTGCCATTGAGACTACACACGTGTACACCCGTTCATTATCTTGACGAAAAAAAAAAATTTTTCTTGGCCATATGGGGTCGATTTTTTTAAATCCTCGTTAAATCGGTCCAATAAGTTGGCATATCATTCGCCGTTTATTGTTTTTCCCTTTTGAAGCTAACCGATGTGGATTATCCCGCGTGCATCCCAAAAATCTGCTGCCGTCACCTTATTGGCCGACAAACTTAGCTTGGCCTTCTTCGGAGCCGGTTCACCCGGAGAAACCCATTGGTTACACTGCTGCTTGGTCTCCGGAGTATTGTAATGGGTCCATGTTTCATCCACAGTTACAAACAGCCGCAAAAACTCCTTCGAATTGCGCCTAAACAACTCCAAACAATCCTTTGAAGTTGTCACAACGATTATGTTTATGGTCACTTGAGGGCAAACGCGGCACCCAATTTGCAGACAAATTTCTTAAACCCAACTGATCATTTAAAATCGAAACCACACTGCCATATGAAATGACTATTGCATCAACAATCTCACGCACTTTTACTCTTCGATCGGCCAACACCATGTTGTGGATTTTTTCGAAATTTTCGGGCGTATTGACCTCAATTGGCCGTCCAAAACGTTCAGCGTCATTTGTCAGTAAACCACTTTATTTTACCATTGAAATCAGAGTAGAGTCCCCATAGTATTTATCAAGCTTTTCCTTGGTTTTTTTTCGTAAAAAATAATGTTTAATGAGCACTCGAAATTCACTTTTTCCATTTTTAAAAAAATATTTAACATCTGTTATGTTTTGTACAGCTGTTAAACGCAAAGTAAATGACGGAACTTGCTCAAAAATTTGACAGTAGTCTACTAACAGGTGGTACTTGATAGGAGTGGTGTTGCATTTCATATAACTACGAGGGAAGTTCGAAAAGTCACGGACTTATTGATCCGCCTCGTATAATTATATATGATTCGATATTAATTCTTAGAAGAATATGTTTACCAATTTCCTTTGAGCTAAACAAATCAGGGAGAGTGAGGGAAGACAAACCCCGAGGACAACAACTGCAATTAGTTGCAATGTGAACAAAACGGGCACTGGCCAAGAATGCTAAGACGCTGATGAGAAGAGTCACAATCTTCGAATCGATCGTCCGTCAACATGAGTTCTAATCCTGGTTTCGAAATAAAGGGTCCGCCAAATAACTTTTTTTTTTTGAAAATGCTATAAAAAAACTACTGAATATTTTCTCAAATTTCTTTCTTTATTTGAAAGTACAATCCTTCCGGTTAATAATGGAAAATAATTTCATTGAAATGGCTGCCTCGGCTGGCCATGCTGTAGCCTACACGATCGGTCCAATTTTTAAGCACATTATCGATTGTGTGCAGCTGTATTTCACCAATGGATTCACGAATATTGTCCTTTAAAGCGTCAATTGTCTCTGGCTTGTCGGCGTAACACTTATCTTTGAGGGCACCCCACAAATAATAGTCCAACGGTGTCAAATCGCAGCTCCGAGGTGGCCAAACGGCATCAGCTCTGCGGCTGATAATGCGATCTTCAAAAACAGGGCGCAAAACATCGAGTGTAGCTTGGGCTGTGTGGCACGTAGGGTCGTCCTGTTGAAACCAAATGTTGCCAATATCCTCCTCTTCAATTTTGTGAACAAAAATCCGTTCAACATGGCCCGATGACGATCGCCATTGACTGTAACGGCCACTCCCTGCTCATTTTCGAAGAAAAATGGCCCAATTATGCCTCTGGACCAAAATCCGCACCAAACAGTGACTCTTTTTGGGTGCATCCGCTTTTCAATGTATGCGTGCGGGTTTACTGTGCCCCAAATGGGACAATTTTGCTTGTTTACATACCCGCCAAGATCAAAAAGAAGCTTCATCTGAAAAGATGATTTTTTTTGGCAAAATTTTCCCCCTATTTCCCAGCATTGTTCAAGCGTATACACAACCATATTCGTTCAGCAGAAGGATAAAACTAATTATCTGTCAAATCAGACATGAGCTAAGTGTTACCATTCACGAAATAAGCACTAGTTGAAAAAAAAAACGTTAGATGGCGGACCCTTTATTTAAATTTTTTTCTAATTCCAAAATAACCCTGATCTGATTATCACAAAGGAAATTGGAAGAAATATACTTCTAAATTAATATTTAGGTTATGTTAGGTGCTGTTGTCAGTTGATAAACGACTCACTTGGACTTATTAGTCTATTGTGATACCACCGGAGAATGATTTAGTTTGCTCCAAGAAGCTCCGGATCCATATTAAGTTGGGTATTAAAGAATATTTACCGCAATGTCACTCTGAATTCGGGCAATTGAAGCGTGGTCGGCTGCAAAATAAATATGTATGGCTAAGGTTGAGAGTATGTATGTTTAAGTCGGTTCCCCCGACCGAAATTTCTGGTCTGATATATTTTGATGTAATTTTCATAATGCAAACAAAAAATTAAAATTTTTTTTCGATTTATAAATTTTAGATTTTTCAAGGTTTTAAATTTGATGAAATATGTTTATTTTCCACTTTCTGGAACAGTCTTGGAGCAATTGCACTAGGCTTTCTGTTTTTGAGAAAGTGTGATATCTTGGCTTTAATATGACATAAAATTTTATTCGTTAAATATTTGTGAATTTACACTGGATTGCAAAAAGATATACCCGTTTTTAACCTTAAGATGACATCAGTTTAATGTTTCTCGTCATACCAAATTATATACAATCCTGTTGAATTTCGGTTTATGTCTTTACTTTTTAAGTCAACAACTTATTGAGTTACCCTTTTTCTAATTGTAAAGATTGACTACAAATCTGCATTAGGTTTTTATTTATATATTTTGTTATTTTTTGTTTTTGTAATAACAACTAATAATGATGATTATATGTACATTTATAGAATGCAAGTTTTATATACAAACTCATGGAGTTTTTCTTTTAATATAAAAGCTACGACTATCTGTGGTTTGAAATCAGCCAACTTCAGCGTCATTCCTATCATTCTGCCACACAAAAATAGAGTGGATCGATAAGTCGATGGTGGATGACGCTTGAGTTTGGAAATAGAAATCGCAAATGTCGTAAACGACGACAGCAAACAACTAAATTGTACCATTTTTAAAACTTTTTAGGAATTGATGGTTGCAAATAAAGCAACAAGTTACGGTGATAAACAGACACTACACATTCAGAAATTGTGACAGAATATCATTGAAATCCGAATTTTTTACGAATTTAATATTGCATTGTTGCGATTTTAATCAAATTGTTTTAATGATTTTGTATGCTTTATTTTTCAATAAAAAATTATAATTGTAGTTTCAATTCTAATGGGCTACGAATTTGAAAATAAATGTTAATTTGAATTTTGTTACTTTTCAGTAGTTGGAAAATGCAATTCAAAGACAACTGGACTTTTGAAATTGTAGCATTTCTAGGACACCGTTTTACTAACCGAGTAATACTATAAGAGTGTGCACTAATTGCTTTGTACTAACGAGTTCCGAGACCTACGAAGAAAACATATAGAGAATGAGAGCAATCGCTAATTTTAAAAATTTTCGTGTTAATTGGGATCTACACAAATAACTTTACTCTAACACTTCATTACATTTTGATTTTTTTCACTGAATATCCATTTTTTTAATCGATTTAGTTGGCAAAATTGACTCCCAGTTGATGGGTTTTGTACTTTTGGCTTGACACTCGGCAGGAGTAGTTTGAAAATCTCACCACCCAATCCAATCCCTATCAACGAGTCTTCTTTGATAGCACATTCTCTATTTGTTCTCCAAGTACTCGATACCCCTTGGTTTTACTTACTCTTACTTTTTTGAAAATGAGGCCGAAACTACAGTGGTCGCATTCGTTATAGGAACATGATAACGGAGTTTTTGTGACCTCAGCAACGATTTCCAGACCGCAATTCCGATGTCATCTCTCCACACAGAAAAAAATAATTTTTCATTTCAATTAAAAAATTCGAAAATTCTAACGAAATATTTATTGAAAATCTATGATAAAAAAATCACATCATAAAATATTATATTTCAATCGATGTAAAATTTCACCCATCTACGAAAATATTTGTATGTTATTTTTCAAAAATATTTTCGTTTTTAGTCGATGAAGAATTTCACAAACTAACAAACTAAATTGAATCTCAGTTTTCGTTTTGTCTTCGATCCGAAGTATTTTTAGAAATTTTGTTTATTTAAAAAAAAATTAAACAGCTGCGGTAGGATTCGAACTCACATCCACTTCGATGTTTGTGACACAGCGTCTTTTCGGGCAGCGTCTAGCCCGTTACGCCACCGGCTGCCTGTACACACTTATCTCCAACTGAAGTTATGTGGTTGTTCGTATCGTATTTACTTCGTTAAATATTGGGTTATTTCTTATGATTTTTTTTGTTGGTACCATTTATCGATTTTCATTTCAATATGTGTGGAATTTGTCAGTATATAATGAAATATGTAATTGAGTGCTGAGTCGTCTTTTTTTTCTGTGCACCTAGATTGTGCGATTTTACACCGTGCTATATCAGTCTTTGGGGTTTTTTGAAATCTGTGGTCTATGCGAACAAAGCACAAATATTTCCCGACCTCAAGGCCGAGATCCAACGCGTCATCGGTGAGATAAATCCACATCTTTGTCACAGAAATTTCATCGAAAATTTCAAGAAAGGATCAAGGGCTGAGATCAGAGACGCGGAGGCCATTTGCCTAATATTTTCCCCGCTACTTCATCGGAACATGTCTTCTTTAAAATGCAATAAAACTATCACCATTTGGTTGAAAAAAATATGATTTTTTATTTTAAATTAAAGCCGTCAACGGGACATCGGTTAGTTTTCGAACGAACTAGTGCAAATCAACGCCTCACTATTGTGTACACGCTGAAAAGTCTGTACATCTATACATTTTAATTGTTTGCTTGTGTTTGTAGTTTGTCGCAAATATAGTACACTTGTATCCAAACACATTATGTTTGCTATTCAATATTACATTATTACATGTTTGAGACACAGTGACTAATGGGTTATAATATATGTTTCTGTGTCCCAATTGTGGATTTGTTTGTTGAAAACTGCTGAAAACAAAAACGTGTCAAACAGTCAAAAATGCAGCAAATCTTCAATTCATGGAAACATATACATGTTTCCTGCTATATGTTGCTGGTGACGTTTTTTTCAGCATGTTTTAGTTCACGCTGCTCTCCAATTTTGTTTCGGTAGTTCAATTATTTCAGCAATTTTTGAATTTGAGTTGTGCAGCTCTCTCTGTCATTTTGTTGTTCATTTTCTCTCTCTGTCTTACTACATTTGTGCAAATGGTGCCTAAGTTTGCCATATTTTTGGGACTGGATATTTAACCGGCCGCTACACATTAACTAAAGCAGTGGCATCTTTCATGTCAAAATATGAAATAAAACGGGTGCACCTAGGTACATCTACGAACAAACAAGTGTGGGTACTCAAATTGAAGGTATTCTCCTCGCAAATTTATATATATTACGGCTGTGCGGCGTCTGTGGACGGAGATGTTTCTGCTGAAATTAAAAACTCCGTATAAAAAAATTTAAATAATAAAAATTTGTTCGACAAATTTACGCGATTACGGATCTTCACAAAGGGAAAATTTGGATATTTTTAAAAAAAAAAATTGAAATTTATTTTAAAACAATCGCGAGATCGTATAACGTCTTAAAATAGGGTTATCTCGGTCCATATACGCCGCACAGCCGAAATATATATACAACCAAATTCGCGAGGAGAAGTTTTGAGTACGCGCACTTGTTGCTTCATGGGCCCGATCGGCCAGGTGCATTTCAGATAGAATATTTACGATATGATATTTATTCACCTGTAGAATTTAAAATACTTATACATATATATTATTGTTTTTTCAATTATAAAATATTTCCCGATCAGAGCTAGAGGTTTACGCCGATTGATTCTGCTTTGGCGGAGTAGGGACCAGCGAAAACCGGCGACGGCGGCTTGGTCGGCTAACCTGGCGGCGGCGGTTATTCCTAATTATTATGAAAATGACCCGGCTACTGCTGCGCAAAGTTGAATTCTTAGAAAATATGACCTGCTGTTGCTGTATGTTGTTGTAGCATGTGGAATTGCGCCTGGCTATTGTTATGGTAAATTTAAATTGTCGTTTAACTGCATAAGTTAATTCTTGAGGCATTAAGCTGACTGTTATTAGGAAATATTCTGATTGTGGTCATGTGTAGTTTAGAGTTTGTAGTTTTTTTCATTGCTGTGGTGGCAACGTGTAAATCAGGGCAATGCCCTTAATTGATCGATTATACGAAATATTAAAAATAATGTTATTCGCCGGCTGTGACGATTTCTACGTCATAAGGCGGCGGCGCATTAAAAGACTCAAAAAACTGTGGCGGCGGCTTAAACGTATAATCAGAACTCGAACCCTGGTCCCCCGATTTTTAGCCGCGCGTATAAATTATGGATGATATTGTGTTTGCACGTACATCAACAGTACACCCGCAGATAAAATAGCCGTATTAGCCGTAGAGGTTAATACAACCACATTGGGTGCCATCACATCCGCATTAAAGGTTGTTCCAACAGCACTGGAGGTTCCCACAACTTATTAGAGGCTATTCAGTTGTGGCAACTGTAATTCGTTGACAACAACCGAATTTACTGTTGCTACAACCTCTTTTCAAACAGTTAGTTCTGCGAGTATACTAGTGCTACATTTATTCTGGAAAGCAACATGTCAGCTTTTGATTTATTTTCCGATAGACTTGCTTAAATGTCTCCAACGGTGAAGTCATGGACGCCTATTTTGAGAACCCCGATAAATTATATTATCTGGAAGGATAAAATGTATTACTTAAGTTCAAATAAGGCTATTTTGAGAAAAGGGTCTCCATTATTATTTTAGATAAAAGGACCGCCTTTCTTAAAAAGTCGGCGAATTTTTGATTCAACTTCGTACGAATATTTGCTGGTTTATGGCTAACATTTTACCGGTTAATCTCTTTCATGTAAAGCAAATTCTTTTCATATAATTGGTAATAAACTAAAATTTTTGAATTGTTATTTGCACAGGTAATGACTTCTAATGCACAGGTAATGACTTCTAATGTCCATTTAATTAGTTGGTCCCATGTACGAAAGACGTATCAGCTTAGCAGTGATTTAAAGATTAGACTTTTATAGATTCGAAGAATATTCACCGTATTTTAATATCGGAAGCAGCTTTATGATCAATAAGCTGATCTCTTTATCGTCTGGAATTTTTTGAGATTAAGGAAATATATGATGGGTCAAAGGCAGACCGTGAATAAAACTACCTGAGTAAGGTATAATCTGGATGACAGTTGTTGTCTTCCGAACATGTTTGTAATGTTTGGTTTGTGCCTCACATTTATTATTCTGACCTAAGGCAAATGCCAACGTCATGGTGCGGAAAGCAGTTTTTTACTTTGAAACCGGCTTTTCCTACTGCCAAGTCAGTACAAATATATGCTACCATCGGGAAAGCTTAACAATGGAAACAAAACAGAGCTATGGAGCTGTCGAACAATTTAATTTCAATTTTACAATCTGTACCCTTTCATTTCATTGGTACCTTGTGACAATATCTTGTTTGTTTACTTTTTGTTTTAGTTTCCTTTACTGTCATTGAATTACTTTCTTACTTTTAATCATTTTAACATTTCAGCATTTCCGTTGATGTGAAATGTAAAATATAAATACTGCTAACTCGATGCTGGATCTTGATTTTTTGTACCATTATTGTCCCTTTTTTGCTGTATGCCACCGATATTTCTTTGTTCTTGCTATTTTTTTGTTACGGTGCTAGTAGTGTCTGACTACCACTCACTGATTTCTGGTTCCCAAAGCATTTGCATCAATATTAATTACACTTTTTTTGATGGGTTTCTTTAATTTAGATTAATTTCATTGTGTCATTCTACTTTAGCAGTTTTTCCTACGATTTCTCGTTGCAAGAGTAGAGTTTCTTGATAGACAACCCATTGACAGTATTTGCAAACCATTCAACTTGTAATAGTAATGAACCCATCTCCAATACCAAATCAAAAGGGACAATGTATATAATTGAGTGGAAGTTTGATATCGATATTAGTGATTTTTTAGATTGTCCTCGAATAGAAGCTCAATTTTTAGGTCATGGCTGTACAATTACAGACGAACATCTTAATGCCATTATTACATTCTATGGTTATTGAACTTTATATGCGTTGAGATCTCATCAACAATTTTGCCATCACCGAAATAAATGATAAAGTGAATGTGGACTCTGCACCATTAATTTTAATTGTTAAAAAGTAGCTTACTGAATTCGGCTACTACCATCAAATTGAAGTTGCCACAACCGAATTGAGGTTGCCACAACCGAATTGAGGTTGTTTACCACCGAATTGAGGTTGTTACCACCGAATTTAGTACCCACAACCGAATTTTGGCCTTGTTTGATAACTAAATTTTCGACTCGACTAAATTTTCTAAAATTTCGGTTGGAACCACCGAATTGGTTCCAAATTTGGTTAGAGTAACCGAAACTGGCATTAATTCGGTTGTAGTAACCGAATTTATTATCAATTCGGTTGTAACTATCGAATTTAGTCGCAATATCCGAATCTAGCCTTAATTCGGTTGCAACGACCGAATTTGGCGACAATTCGGTTGCTGTAACCGAACTTCTCATGAATTCTGTTGGTACAACTGAATTTATTTTCAGTTCGGTTACCACATCATTATTCTATGTCTTTAAAATCTGACGTTTAAAATTCTATATTCAAATATCATCCTATTTTATTTATTTTTCTAGATTTTTTTGTGGTTATTAAGAACGGTAAGTAAAATATATTTTGTATTAAAACATCTTATTTTGAAAATTAATTTTATTCAAAAAGTCATAATGTTGGCAAACCTCCAGTTGTGAAATGGACAAATAAGATTTATCAAGAATCGATGGCTATGTTCTGGAAATAATGAGTCGAATCACAAAATGAACACAATTATTCAAATAATTCTTAACATACGAAGATGCCCATAGCTCATAAAGGTGAGCCCAATCCCGCAAAGAACAAAATTTTTGGAGTATAACAATATACATATTTTTTTTAAATCGCTAAATCGCTAAAATACAAATTTTTTTCATATCACGGAATCTGCATTCCTAATTGCGAAGAAGGAGAATATTTTTTGAGAAATACATAAAGTGCAAACAAATTTATATACATCTCGGAAATAGTGTTCGTTTTTCTAAATCGTTTTTCCAAAAAGTTAAAAAATTGTGGGAATATCAAAAAAAAAAATTATAAAAATTACAAAATCAAAAAAAAACCTTGTAACGTGGTTTTGTCGAGGGCTGAGATAAGCTCAGCCATGTCCAGAGTCGTTCATTAGGATTGGCCCAACCTTTCGAAATAAGAACAGAATAGGTTACCCTTTTTGGGGGGTTCGAATTCAGATTCTTTATTGATCTTTAATTTACAAAGTAATTTGATATACAGGAATACCATCAGCTGCTTCACTCGGTGGGAACACTCCTCTTAGCTTGAGATCACTCTTGGCTTTACACTCTTCTGGGGGACACTTATCTTGGCTTAACACTCTTCTGGGGCAGGCTGGTTGATTTGGGATGATCGGGCACTTAGTGTGTCGCTCATATGACTATTCGGATTCGCTGCGTAGATCGGTATCGGATATGTGGGATGCTGGCTCGGTATGTGCTTTGAATGTCCGGCGAAAACGGTTCGGTATCGGTTATCCTGTGTAGGAATAGTGGGCCAAAGCCCCTGCGTGGAGGAACATTGAGCCGAAGCCCCTGTGTAGGAACAGTGATCCGTAACTCCTGTGTTGGAACAGTCAGCCGAAACTGCTGCGTAGGAACAGTGAGCCGAAGCCCCTGTGTAGGAACAGTGAGCCGAAGTCCCTGTGTAGGAACAATGAGCTGAAACTCCTGTGTAGGAACAGTGAGGCTAAACTCTTCTGTGGGAACAGTGAGCCGAAACTCCTGTGGAGGAACAGTGAGCCGAAGTCCCTGTGTAGGAACAGTGTACCGAAACCCCTGTGTAGGAACAGTGAGCCGAAACTCCTGTGTAGGAACAGTGAGCCGAAGCTCCTGTGTAGGAACAGTGAGCCGAAACTCCTGTGTAGAAACAGTTAGTCGAATCCCCTATGTTGAAACAATGAGCCGAAGCCCCTGTGTAGGAGTAGTGAGCCAAAGCCCCTGCGTGGAGGAACAGTGAGCCGAAACTCCTGTGTAGGAACAGTGAGCCGAAACTCCTGTGTAGAAACAGTTAGTCGAATCCCCTATGTTGAAACAGTGAGTCGAAGCCCCTGTGTAGGTACAGTGAGCCGAAACTCCTGTGTAGGAACAGTGAGCCGAAACTCCTGCGTGGGAATAGTGAGCCGAAGCCCCTGTGTAGGAACAGTTAGCCTGTGTAGCAATGTATTTACACCGTCTTTACTAAAGAACGGATCCCAAAATTTGCTGCTGTCCTTTGCAGAACTAGAGCCCCAGGCAAAATAATATAATCTTGTCTGGTTGTTCGCTCGGAGCCGGCGACTTGAGTCTAGTCAACCTTAATACTAACTACCATTGCTGTAGTGATGCAAATGAGAATTGTAGTCCGCGGTTGAAGAGGTGCAGTCCGCGGTTGATGTCTATTTTAAGGAGTTTAACAGTTCTTACGTTCTTAAAGAGGTTTTCGAAGCTGTTGAATATCGCTGGAAAAAGTGTATCGAGCTAAAAGGCATTTATGTTGAAAAACAATCAAAATTGTTCCCAAATTTTTTGTGTCTTCTTTGTTAGGTCGACAAACATTTGGACCGCCCTCGTAGTTTATAAAAAATAAATATATAAATCGTTTCCCATTACATTCCATGAAGTGATTGAGGAGAGCTTCCCACATCGAGTTTGCTGTTCGCTTTCTAGCTTTTACACTCACCGATTGGGACCTACAGTTTTACACCAGTTAGGAGCGGTATTTTGAGAAGCTTTTGCATGGCTAAGTGCTCGATAGTGTCGCCGTCACTAACCGAGGTGACGTTGGTCGAAATAAATGTAAGGTGGTCAGAGCAGGGATCGAACCCACGATCTCATGCACAAGAGATCTTTAACCATTGCAGCACCGGCGGCCAAATTTTATTCTAGGTATAAATTTATTGTCTGCAATTTATTATTTGTTTCAATTTGATCTTGAACAACGCTAGTGGAACAAACTTTCTCAACAAAAATTCGGCATCTACTATGAAATCTGAACATCAACTACAATAAACTTTATATAATGATTTCATCATCGACGAACAACTATAATCATTGCCTTAAGACATCGCCTGCAAGGATGCGACATGGTATGTAATAAACATTACAATACTTTCGTCTAAATTTTGCAATAGATTAAAATAATATATACCTTGTTGTATTTTCGTATGTTATCTATGCAAGGATTTCCTAGTAAGCGCCTTAGTATCGGGGACAGAGTTGCTCCTGCTTCCTAAATGCTTAAAATGTTTTGCTGGGATGCTAGAACAATACGACTGACGCCAAAGTTCTACACATTATATGTCTGTCATTATAAGTTTATATATATGTATGTAAATAGGGTAGAACGTTACCCTTTATAAGATACGATGTCTATATAATGAACCCATGGGGGTATCATATCAATCGATTGTCTGTCATGTCATCATTGTAGTTTATGACAAATATTTATTCTGCTTCATTTGTTTAATAAATTGTCAATAAGACACTAAAACACAGTGACATGACTAGAAAATACGACATGTGAAATGTTTAAATATTGCTACAGTTTGATCTTCTTCTTCTTCATCTATAGGTCTTTGCTCTGCACAATTGTTTGATAGGACAAAATCTAGAAATGGGGCAAAACGGGGAGTATGAAGCGACTCCCCTCAATTGAATGAAATAAAGTTCGATTCCATGTCTCAAGTGTGAAAAGGGAACAGCGATAACTGCTGCTAAATACTAAAAACAACATAAGTACAACTCTGAGATGTTGTCAGTTTTCTTCCTTCAAATATTTGTATTTATGAAATGCATTTAGTGTGTACCTGAGTATCAGTATCGGTATCACAATGTACTTTTAGTACTATCTATGTATATCGTACACTGTCTGTTATTTTAATTTTTAAAAATTGTTTACACAATTGTTTAGTTGGGTTTTGTAGGTCATTTGTCATTATTGAATTTGTAACAATTTAAAAGTCAAACAAAAAAACCTTTAGCAATGATGACTACTTGAAAGCTGCTTGAGATGGTAAAGACAATTTTCGTACAGTAAGTACACTGACAGAAAATGATATGTTTGATTTGTAAAAAAGTTTATTGTATCTTTGAAATGTTATATAAAGTTTTATTCCGATTCCGAATAGCTTTTTCAGAGCTAACTGCTCTTACCTGTCTCCAACGGCGGCCGGAAGACGGGCCCCAGGAAATAGCACCCCAATTGCAAAATTAAAATGGGCCCAAATTTAGGGTTTGTTTTCATTATGAAGGTGGGCCCCAAATTTCAAAATGAAATAGCCTACCAAGCAATGAAGAAGAGCCCAAAAAAATTGTGAAGCACAACCCCAAATATTTTAGTGGGGGCGGCTTTAATTTTTTTTGTCTTAAACCGTTTAAAAATAAGGCCCCAATATGCGCAAGAGGACCCCAAAATAATTATTTGTTGTATACTGATAACATTTGGGCCAGATGTCATTGACTCTTTGGGGTGTATTTTCTTGAAATGTAATTTTAAAGAATAGAAATTGCACCCCAGGAAAACCGGCCCAATAGACAAAACTTGGTGTTGTTTTATCTTTCGATTGGATTAATTTCAGAATGAATATACGATATACACATAAACATATTCCATGAAACATTAAACAAAATAAGATAGATAATAAGAACGTCTTGTTTTGTAAAAAAATTTTTCATTTCTTTCTAAAACAGAACAATTCAGTTTATTAACATTTTTGGTGATCGTGTCCTAAGCGCCGCAGTCAAAAAATTTTTCCCAAAAAAATCGCTCGATTTTTTTTTTGTAAAATTTTGTTCATTTCTTTCTAAAACTGTAAAATATAGTTTATTACAATTTTTGTCGAACGTATGTTGAAGCGCCGCACGCAAAAAATTTCCCAAAAAATCGCTTGATTTTTTTTGGAATTTTTTTTTATTTCTTTCTAAAATAGTAGAATATAGTTTATTGAAATTTACTTTTTAGTTATATTTGGGGCCTAATTTCATTTGTTATATTAGGGTGTTTTTTCATTAATATTTATAGTAGCCATACGAAACTGCACCCCGAGAAATTACACCCCAATTTAGTTATGAAATAACACCCCAAAACATGAAGACGGACCTCAAGTAAAATGAAAATGCCCCCAGAAAATATTTGAGGTCCACTTTCATTGGGGCCCACATTCATAATGAAAAAACAACCCAAGTGTAAGCGAAAATGGACCCCAAATATACGAATAACACCCCAAAATTTGTAACCTGTGTATTGCTTTGGGGCCCATTTTCATTTTGCAATTGGGGTGTTATTTCCTGGGGCCCTTCTTCATTCCGCCGTCTCCAACACTAAACAAGCTGAGCGTCTGGAAGATTGTAGATAGAAACTAGATAGATTCTATCACGGAGGGTAACTGACCTACTTCAAACATCCTAAGTAATTTTGATACGAGTCAGAAAAGGTGATTCAACACATTAAGTACTGTAGTAGCCATTGGTGGTGTAATGGTTAGTGTGCGCGTATCTTGCACATGAGGACGTGATTTCGTTCCCTGCTCTGACCTGCTTACATTTCATTCGACGACAGTCACCTCGCTTAGTGTCGGCGCTTATCTAAAAGCCGTTCGGAATCGGTTTTCAAGTATAATTCCTAATCTCTGAGCGTAAAACTAGAACCCGCGCAGCTTTTTGATTGTGAGAAGCTCTCCTCAGTATCTTCATGGGATATAATGGGGGACTATTTATTTTCTTCAAGAACTGCTGACAATTATTGCTTATGTGATGCCTTGACCTTAAGATCATATCCTGCCAATATTGTGGAATTTCGACATTATCTCTGGAAATATTCGTTTGATAACTTGGCAATTGATGGAACGCAGTTCTCCAGTGTAATTCAAGGGCGTGTGATTCGAGACGCTAATCGAATCATAACCGAAGAAAACCGTACACCAATAGAAAAATAACCGAATTTGCCGTAACCGAATTTAAAGGTTGTCACAACCATATTAGATGTCCTCTTGTCCGAATTAGAGGTTGTCACAACCTATTCGAGCTTGTCATAGCCTCTTCGAGGTTGCCTCAACCGAATTTCAGTTGTGGGAACTAAATTCCATCGTGACAATCGCAATTCGGTAGAGGCTACTTCTATTCGGTGGCAACAATCGAATTTGCTGTTGCTACAAACCTCTTTCAAAGAATAAGTTCTGGGAACGTAGATATTACTCGGCTACGCCTATATATAAATTCGGTTGATACAACCGAATTAGCCACAACCGAATTTTGAGGTTGTCACAACTACACTAGGGGTCATCAGAGCCGAATTAGAGCTTATCATAACCGAATTAGACGTTTCACATTCGTATTAGAGGCCGTCGGTGGTGCAATGGTAGTGTGCGCGGCCACTTCGCTTAGTGACGGCGACACTATCCAGTATGTAGCCATGAAAATCTCAATCTCAAAAATACTGTTCGGAACCAGTGTAAAACTGTAGTTCACAATCAGTGAGTGTAAAACTGTCGGTCCCAATCAGTGAGTGTAAAACTAGAACGCGCACAGCTCACTGGTTGTGGGAAGCTCTCCACAATTCCTCCATGGAATGGAAAGGGAAACCATTTTTTTGTTAGAATTTACACCAACAACATTAGAGATTTTTGCAACCGAAATTGAGGTTGTCGGAACAGAATTAGGGGCTATGGTAACCACAATAAAGGCTATCACTAACCGGTTAGAGGATATTACCACCATACTATAGGTTATTACAACCACACACTACCGAATTAGAGGCTGTAACAGCCAAAATTAGAGGGAATTAAATCGCTTTATATGGGGAAATATTTAGGGTAATAAATTAATTTTGCATGCCACTTTCGACCATTATTGAAGTCCCCCAATCGTCGTTGGTAACATCCCAATTATGACATATTGTGTCTGTGGATTTAGTTCTTAAACCCGACCATTCTACGGTTCTATATAAATAAAATAGTGTAGTACTACCTTACATTTCGTGTGTATATCAGCACATCTCGAACGACCGAACTTAAAAATCTTCTGAGCTTATGGCATCAGGTTGTACTACACACGGATAAATGTAGGCAGTGCCGATATTTATTTATTCTTGCAAATACAAATTTCGTTAAAGTCGCGTCAGAAACAATTCTACATTCATTTTATTTTTCAATATAATAATTAGTATTAGAATTTAAACATCGGGTTTGAAGCGTATAGAATTTTTTTTGTGATAACCGAATTAAATATTAATTCCAATGTATCAACAGAATTCATGAAAAATTCGACTGCAGCAAACACGTTTTCAAAAAAATCTGTTTGTTGTAACCGATTTATCGCCAAATTCGGTTGTATAGCACATTTTTAATACCTAATTGATGCCTTATTCGGTTGTTACAACGAGATTGGTGAAAAATGCGGTTGTCTAGCTGATCTGATGTCACATTTTTGTCAAAATGGCTTGTTGCAACCGATATGGTACCAAAGTGGTACAATATTTGGTTGCTGCAATCGAATTGCACACAAATTTGTCACCAGTTTAGCTAAAACAACCGCATTTGGCACCAATTTGGTTTCAGGTTTGAAGTGTTTAGAATTATTTTGTAGTAACGAATTTAAAAGTTATTTCCGTTGTTTCAAAAAAATTTTTGAGAAATTCAGTTGCAGCAACCACATTTTACAAAAAAATCAGTTTCTGCAACCAAACTAACGCCAACTTCTGTTGTTGCAACCGAATTGATGCCGAATTCGATGGATGTAATCGAAATGAGACCAAATTCTGTGGATGCAATCAAATTTATACCACATACGGTTCTTAAAGCCGAATTAATGACCCATTCGGTTGTTGCAACCGAATTAGTGCTAAATCCGGTTGTTTCGGCTGATCTGATGTCATATCGTATTTGTGCCAAATTCGCTAGTTGCAACCGAATTGGTACTTAAGTCTACTTGGTACTAATGTACTGTCGAATTAGTACTAATGTCTCCGAATTGAATCCATATTCGGTTGTTTCAGCCGATATTATAGACAATTTAGGTGAAGTGAAAAGTGATCCAACTTTAGCAGACTCTCATGCAACCTGTCTTGCTATATAGCGCCGAATACCGCGTCATATCACAAGCTGGCGAAACAGCACTTGTAGTCTTCGAGAGAATATCGGTCCGGAAATGTATATGGATCTAAAAAAGATACCGGTGAGTATTAGACATCTGCACAAGACGTATTGAATGGTCATTCTAGACTTATGCTTTTTTTCTAGACATGTACTGTAGCAAAGTTGCGGCAACCAAATACTTCAGTGTTCGGACCAAAATAGCATTCCTGTATGTGTGTAAAGCTGTAGAGCATAAAAAGGCAATACTACTGCTTGCCGCCAGAAAATGTAACTGGTTCAGAACCAGTCACGTATCCAACTACAAAGCAACCACCACTGACTACCTCCTAATCAACTCGCCATGTATCCAACTGGAGAATGTAGCATGTTGATATCCTAACAGGGGGTGAATTGACCCCTTTTAGCACGACGATTCTATAGTTACGTAGCGGGTACTACTTGTGTAGTTGCAACGTTTTAACTAAGTAGCTAGTGCTAATATAATTACTATTATACTATAGTTTTTGGGTTTAAATACAAAATTAAATCAAAATATGTGTATCTAGTTAAACCAAGACTAAATATATGAATTAAGTCGCTTTTTTTTGAATATAATTATTTTGTTGCTTTACCAACAGAAAAGTGACAATTGTCCCGTCTCTGCACTACCTTGGGTTAGTTATGCAACTAGTTTCCAGTGCCTAGTTATATTGTCGGTGATATGGAAACAAAAACATAAGTAGTTGACCGAATTACTGACTACGTAACTGGTGATTTAGTTGAAATAGCTACCATCAAAACTGGTAGGTTCTACTTCGATCAATATCGTGTTGTGTTTTTGTGTACACACACATACACGAATGCTTTGTCGACAGTACTCCTAAGTACTTGGTTGTCACAACTTCGCTACTGTACTTGTCTTGAAAACAGCAATGGCTTGAATGGCCATTGTCACACATACACGAATGCTTTGTCGACAGTACCCCGAAGTATTTGGTTGTCACAACTTCGCTACTGTACATGTCTTGAAAACATCAAATGTCTTGAATGGCCATTCAAGACGTCTTGTGCAGATGTCAAGTGGGTATCGAACTTGTATGAAAACGAGATGTATGTATTGTATCCCGATACTGACGTAGTTAAGCTGATACTGCGATTACGCCTATTTGGCCGTGTCAGTAGAATGCATAAGCATGAACCTGTGCAAAAGGTATTCGAAGTCGTACTCGAAGAAAGCCGAAAAATACGATGGAAAAGACTGCGCTGGAAGGATAAGGTGGACGAATACCCGTAAAAGTATGGTTTATCAACTGGAAATATTGGGACGGTTGGAGAAATATGGTCCCTAACAATCTGGATTGTTTGTCCACAACCTGCGGAGATTACACTTCTATTGGATATTAAATCTGACAAACAATTGGTCAAAATCTAACCGAACCATTTGATACAGTACGAGGACTTATACAGGGCGGCGACATTTTATCGTGCGGTATCTTCAATATTATACTGAAGATTATAATGAGAAAAGTTGCATTAACTGCAAATAAATCTATCAGCATTATAAGTCGATGATATAGGTAGCATTTGAGCGAACTCTGCAAGAAGTTACTGAGATATTTTCCAGGATCAGTGCAAATGGGTCGTCAGGTAATGAATGCAAAACTAGGATAATTATTTAATGGAACGAACATTAGGGATATGGAGATCTTATAAACCATGAACAATTTGCTGTAAATGCTTTAACGTTAAATTATTTGGCAATGGCACAAAAGACAGATGACGTAGATAAATGTCAAATAATTGGGGATTAAGCTGAAAGGCAAAGTAAATAAATCTCAAAATGAATAGCTCTTGTACACCAGAACGCGGGTTTCAGTCCCGCAACCACCACCTGTCATTCATTTTCTCAAGGGCACCTTATTTAGGGATGATAACGCTTTCTTGTAATTAGTCAGGAAGAAGCTATTCAAAGCAAAACTGTACGGAATTCCTGTAAAAAAAAATAGACAGCGAACAGTTCACTGATTGTGAGAAGCTCTTCTTAACATATCCCTGAGATGTAATGGGAACAACTTTTTTTTTAGGTGATGAACTGGTAAAGTGGCGCAGAAGAAGGCTTAAAACTATTTGTTATATGCAACACCTTCCGAAGTTTATAACCATTCAAAGCCACTCCAATGCCAATCAACAACGACTCTCTTCGCAAGCACTGATATTGAAGGGCTTAATCTAAAACATTATGATTTTGCCCTGTTTCGCCTTCACTTTGAGTAATGAGTAAATGGAATTTCTGTGTTGTATTTGAGTGCTCGAAGCGGACGTAGACTTATCTGTTCCTGCAATTTTTTTTTTAATTTATATATTTCTTATTTGTTATTTACCCATTGTGTTTATATAGTTGATTTAGTATAAGGTTATATTCGTTCCGTTTTTGTTGATTTACTTTGCTGCATTTTTATTTGACTACATTTCAAAATTTTGTTATTTTGTAAACAGTTTCGCCAGCGTTGCTAGTGGTTAACGATAACATTTGCCATAATTGTTTCGTTGTTTGTTAACACAGTGAAAAAAGTGTAACATGTTGTCACAGTAATGGAAATTTATTTGTAGTTGAGTTTGATAAAGTCGAACGCGAGAACTGTTGAAGAAGTTAAGGCACATTTCTTAATGTTGATTTAAAAAAATATTTGAATTTCTTTAAACATACAGGATGTTTTTATTTGACAGTATCAAATTGAAATGTATGAAATAAATTTTGAGATATAATTTTTTTTAATATCCGCTGATCAGTTTTATATTTTCAGAAGTATTTTTTTTGATTGTTTATACAAAACGAACCGTTTCAATTACATAGTTTCTTTTTTTTGCACACAAGATGTATATTTATTGTTAGCTTTTTTCATTTCCTTTGCGGGAGTTTTTTAATCGGTCTGTTTTTTAAAATTGTATATTTATTATTAGTCTGAAAGCTGTTTAGTCACTCAATGACTAGTGAAATAGCTCTGTGTTGATGGAAGTCATATATTTTATTTATACTTTAATTTTTAGTGTACTCGATTCTTGACTTTACATGAGGAGCCTAGAAGCCAAGGGGTACAAGTGACTGAATGTTGATATGGAGAAAAAGAAGTTTGAAGTTTAACTCTCTCTTAAAATTATAAGTAGTTGTTTCATACACATGAAACACTTCCTGAAAATGACATAGAAGTGTTACATAAGCTGTAGAATAAGTTTTACATCTTGTTTTTTTTTTGCTCTTATTTTACAATCATTGATTAAGTGCTAAGAGTTATCAGTTATACCTCTTGGCTTCCAAAGAAATTACCAGATATTGGCTGAGCCCTTTGGTTATGGTTTGTCTATGAACATTTGGATTGAGTAAAAGAACAACTGTGTTGAAAATTATGTATTTTAATAGAAAAATCATTAGCAAAAGAATTACAAAATTGTGCAAATCAGTTTGATACTACCATTCCTGAAGTACAGACTACACTTCTGACTCATTATCAAAAATGTTTTCTGGCTCTTCATCACCTAGGGGAACAGTAGCATCCTGGTTAACTTCTACAGGAACATTGTTAGGCCCATTAATGTATTGTAAGGTGTTGAAGGGCAGAAGTGATTTTAAGTTGTCAAATTTGAGTTTCTTGATGTTTGGCATGTCTCCTGTAGCTGCCAATAACGGGAGTTCGTTGAGACGTCGACCAGCTCTTGAAGACTTCATGTTCAGCTCGTGAAAATTAGGAATGTTGATGCTTTCTTTGTAAAACAATCTGTATGGATGTGCTTTCTCAAAATGCATACACTGCATTTTACTTATACCTGGTACATTTTTCCGGAAGTAAGGTTCTAGTGAATCTAAAGACACAATGTCATCATTCTCCATTTGCGTCACCAAGAACTTCCTACTAGATTTCACTATAATATCGGCCCACATACTTGGTACGTAGACCTGCTGATGGTTTCTGTTCTTTGCTTTTTCGATAATCCCGAAATCCTGGTCACATTCCATGAATGAATGTCCCTCTATCAGAAATCTGTGGTCAACCGTATCAATTTGTGTCTTATGGACTACATAATGACATTGACAATGTCGACAAGCTTGTTCAACATTCAACAACAAACTACTTTGGTGACAGTCAGTTGGAAGCCAAGGGGTACAAGCGCCAGCTGATATTCGAGGTAGCACTTATACCATCCGCTAGAAAGCAGCTCTGTACAGTGATGCACCTGTATCTCTGTGGCACAACAATATTTGACTCCATAACAACTAGTTAGTGCACTTGACTCCATTTTTAAAAAAATTGCGTTTGTACCCCTTGGCTTCTAGACTCCTCAAATGATGTTTTTTTTTGAAAAATTTTTAATAAATTATTTTTATTTTTAAAAACAATAGTTTTTTGAGGTTAGTTTAGTTTTATTACGCGTAACAAGAAGAGACAGTCGATGACTGCAATATTATCACTATACCCGGAGGTCAGTCAGTCGAACCATTGCGATTGTCCTGTGAAGCTGATAGAACAGAAAATAAAAAAGGGAGCTGAGCCGCAATTGACAGGTATTTTGTTAATACGCAGTTTTGTTTTGTAGCTGTTATAGGATTGTAGCGAATACAATGTTTAATTTTTTTTCTTAACGTTAATTTAAATCCGTTTTGAACCGGGGTAAAACTGTAGCACTCAATCGGCTACTAAACAACTAGATAACGTACATTGTGGAAAACTGAGTCTGTACAAAAGTGCTACTTCATTTACAGCTTAACCCATTTTGAGCCGCGTTGAATAAAGTTTTGAAACTCATATCCGTCGTCAGAATTTCGCATTCTCATATAGTTTCACAGATTACGGCTGTTCGTGAAGTCGGACAATGGCCATTTGAACGATCTAAAAATGTTTGTTGCCAATCGGATGCATCTGGAATACTTATTTGTACCTTTTTCTTCAAAAGTAATATATTTATGAAAAAATAATTCTTTTACTAGGTTGCTATTTACATATATTTCGGGTACTGGCAATAATAGTGTTGCCAGATGAGAACTGCAACTTCCATTGTAAAGTTTTACTTTTTTTAGGATAAACCTACATATAATGATTTCACTTACGAGCACAAATTTTTCTAAAGGGTTTTCAAGAGAGACGCTACAAAAGTAAATCGATAGGGACAGGAAACGACACCATATTTTTTTTACCGCTCTTTTGACATTTCCCTTCAGTAAGGTTTGCCATTTCATCATGGAAAGATATACGAGCCAACAACGAGTTGAAATTGTTAAAATTTACTACCGAAATTTGGAGTCAGTGGCCTCAACTTTAAGAGCGGAAATCATCGGAAAATCATCTTCAGCGATGAGGCTCATTTCTGGCTGAATGGCTTCGTGAATAAGCAAAATATGCGTTATTGGTCAGACAGCAATCCACATGTAATCCATGAGTCATCATTGCATCCCGAAAAAATTACGGTTTGGTGCGGTTTATGGGCCGGCGGCGTCATTGGGCTGTACTTCTTCCGTGATGATCAAGACCGGCACATTACTGTGAATGCGAATCGCTACCGTTCAATGATAACCGAATATTTTTGGCCCCAATTGGATAGTATGGACTTGGAGGACATGTGGTTCCAACAGGACGTCGCCACAAGCCACACAGCGAATGCCACAATCAATTTATTGGAAACCAAGTTTGGTGAACGTGTTATCTCACGAAATGGCCCAGTCGATTGGCCGCCTCGGTCGTGCGATTTGACGCCGTTAGATTATTTCCTGTGGGGCTACGTCAAGTCTATGGTCTATGCCAACAAGCCAGCGTCGATTGATGAACTTCGTACGAATATCGAACGTGAAATTGCAGCAGTATCGGCCGATTTATGCTTGAAAACCGTCGAAAATTGGATTCAACGTCTGGACTTCTGCAAGCGTGCCCTTGGTGGCCATGCAAAAGAAATCGAGTTCCATACATAATGGCATCGAACGTACTTTCGCAGGAATAAAGAATTTCATTGGTATCTAAAACCGGTTTTGTTTTATTTAAAAAACTTTTGTAGCGCTCTTATTGAAAAACCGGTTATTTACAGTGTTTTGAAAAATTCATCTGGGTAAAAAAATGGAATTAACCCGTGAACATTTTTGTGCGATAATTTTTTTAGATTTTCGGCGTGGATTATCGAGACAAGAGTGTCTCAATAAACTTGTTTCGTCGTTTGGTGATAAAGCACCATCCAAAATCACTGTAAATCGCTGGTACCAAGAATTAAGTCTCGGACGCCGCTCGCTCTAGGAGGAATTTCATGAAGGTCGTTCAACTTCGATCGTTTTGCCAGAAACCATCGATGTTGTCCGTGAACTGATAAAGCAAGACCGACATGTGACATACCGCGAGATTGAGGCATATATGGGCATTAGTATGACAAGCATCAGTATAAAACTATTTCCAATGATAAACCCATACACATCACCGTGGGGACATCGGAGCGTCCAATCGAAAAAATAACTGATTTTTACATGTTCCCAAGGGTTTTTCGTAAAGTGGTCCAATTCATATGGAAGAATTTTTTTTTAAATCGCCACCATAAGAAAACCGCTAAAATGCAATAATAGCTATAACTCGGAAACGGTGCGTCCAATTATTAATTTTTTACCTCCATAGAAGGCTTTAACTTATGGATGCCTGCAATACGGCATCACTCGAAAAAATCGCTAAAACTCAAATTTCTGGAATAGCAAAAACGCCCTTATGGCAATATTTCGGAAACGGAGCGTCCAACCGAAACAATAACGGTTTGTGACAGAATTCTAAGGGGTTACCATTAAGTGGTCCAATTGTATGGAAAAGATTTTGTTATAAAAAATCGTCAGAATAGGAAAATCGCTAATATAAAAAACCGTTATAACTCGGAAACTGTGCGTTCAATGGCAAAAATAATAATTTGTTTACCTCCTTAGGAGACTTTAACCTATGGATGTCTTAAAGACGGCATCACTTTTATTTTTATAAAAGTCGAATCAAAACTCGCTAAAACGCCCTTATGCCAATACCTCGGAATCGGAGCGTCCAATTAGAAAAACAACTATTTTTCACAAGTTTGTATGTGGTCCAATTATATGGAAGAAATTTTGTTCAAAAAATGTCAAAATTTGAAAATCGCTAAAATAATAAATGGCATACATACACCTTTTATTTGAAAAAAAACGTTAGTTTAACGAATTTTAAGTGATGCCGTATGAGAGGCATTCCTAGGTTAAAGCCTTTGACTGAGGTAAACAATTTATTATTTTTGCGGTTGGACGCATCGTTTCCGGGTATAGCTAGTTTTTGTGTTTTAGCGATTTACTTTTTTTTTTGGATTTTTTTTTAAAAAAAAGTCGTCCGTACAAATTGGACACTTTATGAAAACCCTTGGAAAAACTAACAAATTGGTTATATTTCGATTGTACGCTCCGTTTCCGAAATATAAGGCGTGTTTTGGTTACACCTTATTTGGTTATCACTTATTTTGTATGAGGAGCTAAGCGAAATGAAGGGGCACTTGAAGTTACCGCTTCCACTTCAGTTCTAAGCAGGCATAAAGTTACCAGTCTGAAAAAAAGCAGAAAAACAGTTTTGGATATCGTTATCGTTAAACAAAAGAATATAAATATTTGCAAGAACAACTACAAACCATGCGTTAGAGCAAGATGATTATATGTTTTCCCGGTTGAAAAAGGCAGAAAGTTGCCAGTATGAAAAAATCAGAAAAACAGTGTTGGATATCGTCATTGTGAGCCAAAGACAAGGAGAAGAATATACACATATTCAAGAATAACCACAAGCCATGCATTAGAGCAAGACGATAGTAGAAAGTAAGCGATAATCACTAACTTGTAACGAAAAGACGCCTATAGACACAATGGCGATTTATCGATTTTTTATTCGAAAAATTTTAGTTTCAGCGATTTGTTTAAAAAAAAGTGATGGCTTATAAAAGACATCCCATCCATTGGTTACAGTCTCCTATAGAGATACAAAATTTATTATTTTTGCTATTGCACGCACCGTTTCCGAATTATAGCCATTTTCTTTTAGCGATTTTCATATTTTGACGATTTAAAAAACAAATTTCATACGAATTGGGCCACTTTATTTATTGGGCCGCTTTATTTTATTCGACGCTCTATTTCCGAGATATAGACATTTTTTCGCATTTTTTCATATTTTCGATCAAATATGGGAACGGGTTACCCTGGGTAACGCATTACCCACGAAAAACGAACCCTGTGTAATAAGCGAAAACTGATGTAGGGAAATAAAAAGCAATATGTGTCTTCGCTTACAAATAATAATAATTTTGTTTATATTTAAATATAAAATACACAATTTTAATAAAAATAGTTTTTTTTAGTTCCTTTTTTTCTATAAAATACAAAATGGTTGTGACAGCCATTACATTCAACTAATTAGTGGAGCATAAAAAATAAATAGTTTCCCATTACATCCCGTGAAGGGACAGGGGAGAGCTTCTCACAATCACTGAGATGTGCGCTTTCCAGTTTTTAGTCACTGATTGGGATCTACAGTTTTACACCGATTCCGAACGGTATTTTGAGAAGTTTTTTCATGGCTAAATACTAGATAGTGTCGCCGTCACCATGCGATTTTACCGCCGCCGAAATAAATTTTTAAGGTGGTTAGTGCAGGGATCAAACCCAGCATTTTATGTACAAGAGGCGCGCACACTAACCATTGCACTAGCATACCAATATACTATTTGATACAACCGAATTAGCTTTTAAATTTTTTGTTGGTTCAGCAAATAGAATATTCACCACCACACAATAATTTGATTGCTAGAACTAAAACTTGATTGACAGATCACATTTATTTCCTGTTGCTGTGGCTTCAACTAAGTATGCCAGTTCTTGCAGCCAAACCGGAAATACAAATCAATTGAAATATACGGAACACAGTTATTGGTCTAAGGAATCGCAAAATTTTAGTTGGCTGTGGCCGTCGGTGGTGCAATGATAGTGATCGCGGCTCTTGTGCATGAGAACGTTGGTTCGATCCCAGCTCTGACCACCTTACATTTCTTTCGACGGCGGTCACATCGTTTAGTGACGGCCATGAAAAGTATTCTCAAAATACCGAACGGAACCGGTGTAAAACTGTAGGTCCCCATCAGTGAGTGTAAATCTAGAACGCGCACAGCTCAATGGATTGTGAGAAGCTACCACTAATCCCTTCATGGGGTGTAACGGGCCAATTTTTATAAATATAGTTGTGACAAGGAATCTCTTCTCTTTGTGTAGGAAATGTTTCATTTTATTCAACAAATGTTCCCTTCCCGCAATTGTCTAAATGAAGTTAATTGCAATTCGAAGTTGAATTGATGAAACGAAATTATTTTCTCTGAGATTTCATTTGGGCGTAACTACATTTTTCGTTGCGTGAACGCGTGAAAATGACTTGCTCTACGTAATGTGTTCACTAAATTTAATGTTAAGCTGAAGTAAAGTATATTACTAATACTATTTGTATAAAAAATTTAATGGCAATGTATTTGACTTCAGAAGCATTGACTCTAACTAACCTAATTTTCAATTAAAGTCATATTTTCCACGTCTAAATCAGAAACTACAGAATTACCAAAACTAAGTAAACCATTCCTAAAATGTCAAACCACCTAACCCACAACTTAAAAAAAGAAAAATGTAAAGAAATCTCTAATTTTCAATTTGAGCCATACGGCTATAACTACCAACATTACTTCCTACTTCTGTCTTTCTGTCCTTAAATGTCAGAAAACAGCAACAAAATACGAAAACAAAAATTGCATTAAAACTATAACAAAAAAAGAAAAAAACGGGCCAAATGCAAAGAAGTGGACTAAAACGTTATTCCTTGGTTTCTTTCATTTTAATTTTATTTTATCTTATGCCGTTAACGTTTTTGTGGCATGAATGAATGAATGAATGAATGTTGTTTGCAGGAAGCCACAAGAAAAAAAACAGCTGCCACTGTGGGGCAACGACAACGACAACGGCAACGGCAACAACACAGCAATGGTAATGACAGCAACGGACCGTATGTTGCTGGCAATTTATTTAAGTTATTTTGATCAACAAATTGCATTTTAAAAAGATTCGCTACCAGTTGTGCTGGGAAGCGACTAAATAGTACTCTCACACATGGAACATTAATATATCAGCACATATGTACATACATATAATATGTAGGTCTGTATATTTAAACGCTGATACAAATAAATATTGATACAACCGAAAAACACCAGGGGGCAATCCAAACTTGTGTACGAACTCTATTGGAACGAAGTTCCTTATCGCACGATGCGGGATGGGGGCTAAATGAACAAAAGTTAAACAACTTTTGTTTTAACGCTATTATGCTACAACCCACTATTATCAACTGTGTATATTGTTTACTTTTGCTTTGGTTTGTGTCTAGACTAGCCGCTTGGATCATAGGCAAAGGAATTAGCTAGCTGCATAGATAAATAAAAACCATAGATTATTCATTTGCTTAATCACCATTTTCTCCAGAGGGCACAAGATATTTCCTTATGACCATTTTTCACTCAAATGCGACCAAAAAGCACTCGATTCTGTTGTTTAAATTTGAAAAAAGAATATAAATAGTTTTGAATAGTTTTTGTTTCCAGGGAAATTTGCCCATACCCCCAATCCGGCGCCATCTAGAAAATTTCCCATTACTTTCAAATCCACCACTTATCTTTCACCATCTATGGTTTTTTATTTATCTATGCTATATGTCTCACATATGTTGGGAAATTTCTTGTTTAATAACCAGTAGTTAGTATATATTGTAGTTTTGAACCCAATAAAAAGTAAAATTGGAAACTTGGAATCTGGGGGTCGTCTCAACCACACTAGAAGTCATGACAGCCAAATCAGAGGTTGCTTCAACCGAATTACAGGTTGTCGCAGCCGCATTAGAGGTTGTCACAGGCGAATTAGAGGTTGTCACAACCGTATTAGAGGTTGTTAAAACGGAATTGGATGTTGTCACAACCGAATTAGAGGTTGCCACAACAGAATTAGAGGTTGTCACAACCGAATTAGAGGTTGGCACAACCGAATTAGAGGTTGTCAGAAACGTATTAGATCTTTTCATGGCCGAATTTAGAGTGTCGCGATTGAATTTTGAAATTTTTGTCTATTAATCTATTAATTAAAAAAATAAATAAATGGTTTCCCATTACATCCCATGAAGGGACCGGGGAGAACTTCTCACAATCACTGAGCTGTGCGCTTTCCAGTTTTCACTCTCTGGTTGGGACCTACAGTTTTACACCGATTCCGAACGGTATTTTGAGAAGCTTTTTCATGGCTATATACTCGATAGTGTCGCCGTCACTAAGCGAGGTGACCGTCGTCGAAAGAAATTTTAAGGTGGTTGTAGCAGGGATCGAACCCAGGATCTCCTGTACAAGAGGCGCGCACACTACCCATTGCACCACCGACGGTCACAAATCTATTAATTAGTGATTATATATTTTCATTTATTTTAACTCCTCACAATTCGCTGGCCCTCGTTGGTGCAATGGTAGTGTGCGGAGGTCTTGTACATAAGAACGTGGGTTTGATCCCTTCATTAATCATGTTAAATTTCTTTCGATGGAGGTCACCTCGCTCAGCTGCGGCGACACTATCGAGTATTTAGCCGCGCGCACAGCTCACTGGTAGTAAGAAGCTCACCCTAATCCCTTCGTGGGATGTAATGAATGACAACCATTTTTGTATTCTTCTAAATAATTACAAAACGAGGAAATAATTTTTTTTTGAAGTCCCGGCCATCAGCGTCAACGCACCAATTCTGGCATGTGGTGTGTGTTGAATTAGTTTAACAGTACAGGCGATGGCCGTACAGCTCAAATGACCGATCATAAACAACTGCAGAACTTTTGACATCTGCATGTACTGCACGCTGATTGATACATGTGGACATATTCTGAAAATTGATAGAGTTTTAACTCAAAATCTGTAATTACTATATTTTTTCTTACAATTCTCAATAACGACAGAAAAAAAATCTTGATATGGTCGAGAGAATGTACATTCTTTCACTTTGGGTTTAGAATTTTAAACGTCGGGTTTTATATATATAGACTTGAGTTGTGGTAACGCAATCGAAAATGAATTCGGCTGTCGTAACAGAATTCATGAGAAATTCGGTTACAGCAATAGAATTGACGCTCAATTCGGTCATTGCAACCGACTTCAGGTCAAATTCGGGTATTGCGTTCGAATTAATACCAAAAGTCGATAGTTGCATCCGAATTGATGTCAAATTCGGTAGTAGCCTCTGAATTGATGTCACATACGGTTCCTGCAACCGAATTTGGTATCAATTTCTGTTGTTGCATATAAATTAATTCCAAATTCGCTTGGTAATTAACATTCAGTGGCTCAACCGAATTTCAGTTGTGGGAACTAAATTCTGTCTTGACAGAGTCAATTCGGTTGTGGCAACCTCAATTCGGTGGCAACAGCCGAATTTATTGTAGCTACAACTTCTTTCTGAAAAATTAGTTCTCTGAGTGTTTGGGTCACAAATCTAAAATATACTTGGGTCACAAACACATATATTATAACATAATCATTGTGTCTCCAACATTTAATATTGAATAGCAAACTCAATATGTTTAGATACAAATATAATATATTTGCGACAAGCTATGTTTGCATCCAAATAACAAAAAAGTCAGATTTCTCATCGTGTCTCATCGGTGTTCCGTTCTTTAATTTTCAGATACAGTTTCACAATATTACAGAAGAATGACCGCAATTTTATTTTAAAAAAAACTTTTTTTTGCATGGAAAGCTAAATTTTCCACAAATGCTTGTATCAGTATCAAATGTCATTGAGGTCAGTTAAGTTAAACATGAATGTTAAGAAAATAGAACTTGAAAACAAACCTAATAGTGAACGTTATTTACAATTTTAATTAATATTGAAAATATACAATTTAAAATTATTAAAAAATATTGTGCCAACAAGAAAAAAGCGCAGCTTGAAATAATTTAATAAAAATTGGAAATTCGAAAGTAAAAATTGAAAATATGTAAGATAATATGGCCTGTGATGAAAACCAATCGAGTCAAAATCGAATACGATTTGACTTTTTAAACGCATTTTGTTGGCATAAATTCTAATATTGTAGACAAATATTTTATATAAACATTATTATTTTATGGAAAAAGATGAATATATTAATTGATATCCAGTATTTGCATAAAAGAACATCATCATTAAACAGAGAAAAATATGACCCGGTAAAATCAATAAGAGCGCCATATTAATGATTTTGCTAGGAATTCACTTTAAAATATTCAAACGATATGAATTTTCCTTTTGATTCCATAGAGAAATATCTCTAAATAGGTATCCTTATAGTTTTTATGTAGAAAATCATATTACTGGCATTAAACAACATGGGAATCTCCTTGAAATGCCAAAATAATGTGGTGCTCACATTTTTCAAACTATGTGACATCCATAAAAAAAGGTGGAAAATATCCACATATGATTTCAAAATCGCTGTAGGGGGAGCCACGTTACATACTTTTTAGGTGAGATTCATATACTTTTTTAGGGATTCACCCAAAAACAATATGGTTTCCCCTTGATATTATGGGGATAACTTCTTCTTGTTAGCAAATAATATGATTTTCCCTTAAAATAAAAGTGATTACAAATTTTTTCTATGGGATTTCTAGATTGATTCAATGAGATTCATATTAAAAATAAGAAGTGGTCTTCTGATCAATATGTGGTTACTCATTAAAAAAGTAAAGAGACCGTCTCTATGGTTTTAAAGTGACAAACTTCTTGGATGAAAACCATAGAGAAATCTTACTGTTTTTCATACAATTTAAGTGGTCGTTTTTTCCCTGTGTATGTCAAATTGTACTCGATTTAAATCGATCGACTTCCATCACATACTGGAATATCGTGAAATTACTTTTACCTTAAGGTAATTCTTACTGCAAGTCGAATTCCTATTGTAAAACAAAGAGTTAAAAAAAACACCTAAATAATTTCCAAATTAAAACAATCTAGTATCAGATAATGCACTACAATATTAGTTCTACTTGTAGTTATAACAATGAATTTGCCAACATATTTTAATTGCACTGACCTTTGTGGAACTTCGTGCCCTAGTTTGCACATTTCTGTACGCCATGTACAAATAAATATTCACATTCGTAACTTAAGGTTGTGAATTATGTTCTGCTCTGTTAAGTTTGCAATTTTCAATATGAATAATATTGCTGCTGCTGTGGCTGTTGCTGTGGCTGAATTGCCTGTTGTTGCCACCACCAACGATGCCTTTTCTGTTGGTTGGTTGGTTGGTTGGTGAGGGCAACAACATTGTTGCTTTGAATGCCAAAACCATTTATTTGGTTTCTTAAAACGATATTTTTAAATTTTGCTTTGATTTGTTGCTGCTGCTACTTCTGTTGCTATCATTTTTGCTGGGATTTCCGTTGAGAAGTGTGCCAATTACCTTAAAGATGAAGGCAAAAACGGCATCCCTTCTTCATCTTCAATACCGGCTAGGTATTTGTATGTTTGGTTGTACATTATTGAATGCTCATGTTACCATCTATGTATTTTTAACCCGATTTCGAGGTGAGGAAGCTGCGTCTCGTCTTCTTTTGCATTTTGCCATTTGCTTGTATCGCACGTTTAGATCTTACTGGGTCTTTCTATGTAATTTTCCTTGAATGTTGTTAAGCTTCCACCGTTGCTGCTACAATTGGCTTTTAGAGCCATCATCGCTTTTATCTTGGAATAACGTTAACATCATCGCATGTTCATGCTCTGTTATTTGGATAGGATTGCTATTAAATGTTGTTACAATTTTCCTTTTGGGTTTAAATATTCCCTCTAAATTGAAAATGCCTCCCTCATGAAAATTCGTGAATATTCGTTTTACTAATCATTTATTTATATTTAAATATATGTACATATATGGGATATTTAATGCGAATTTATCTACAAGGAGATTAATCAAAATTGTATATATTTCTAGCGTGACTATGGGAAATACGAACTGAGGAAGGATTTTGGGTTGAATAATGGATAAATGAAAAGAAAATCGTAGTCTGAAGGAAAAGTTTATCCACTTCTAGTCCTAAGTGTGGGCATAGTAATTGTAATGGGACAGAATACAAGTAAGTCCTGGTAGTCCTTAATATGATAATTGGTCTCGTGGTTCATGCGATTTTGGTTATTTGTCGCTTTTGATAACATATATGTATATAGATTCATAGTTAATCTGCTTGCGAGATGATACAAGTTTCTGCACAATATATTTCAGAATTTCATTGGCAGAACTTACGTTTTGATAAGTAATATCAATTCTCACGCACATTTATCTTTATACTCTAGTATTTTAAGGAGTTTGCCATGTTGTTTGCTACAATAATATGAATATGAATAATATGAAACATAAAATCCATTTTCTCTATGAATTCAAAGCGAATTCTCTATCTAAATGAAATCAAAATTCATATTCTTATCTTATTGATCTTAGCGGGTCATATTTTTCTCTGTGTAGATTCTATCAAAAGAAAATTTCATAGATTCCATAATCTATGAAATTCATCATACAGATTTGTTCAAAACGCCTATTTCATAGTATTTATGAAACTTGCCTTATAATAATAGAAATTCAATCATTGTAGATGTTAAACATTGTTAGTATTTAAGGGAATAAATTTCAATGCATATAAGGTATTTTGGATCGAGTCACAGACCGTCTCACAGTTGGGAACGTTCAAGACGAAATTGAGAAAGGGCATAAATGACATCTTACTTTTATTGACTATATTACAAACAAATTAAACAAATTTCAAGATATTCTTCCAACTGGCTCTATCTTTCGCCTTTTCTCGCCAGTTGGTAACACGAAGGGATTCTTCTGCCTGGTCCTTCCAGCGGAGTCTTGGTCGTCCTCTTTTCCTGCTTCCTTCGGGTACGTTATCAAAAACCTTTCACGCTGGCTCATCTTCATGATAATCCATTCTGATAACATGGCCTAGCCAACGCAATTGGCCCACTTTGTTTCGTCTAGCTATGTCCGCGTCAGAATAGAGATTATATAGCTCTGCGTTCCAGTGACGTCGGTACTCGCCATTTTCCTTAACAGGACCATATATTTTACGGAGAATTTCTCTCTCGAAAACTCCCAGGTGTTTTTCACCCGCTGGCGATGTGGCCCAAGTTTCGGAGCCATATCGTCGTACCGGAGTTATCTGCACGTATATCACAAAATCCAAAAAATTGATATAAGAACAATTTCTATGGTAATTTTTCAAGATCTATCAATCTGTCTAGTGCCCAGGTCGCTACTTCCTACAGATTATGAAATATTTAGACGTTTTATAATTGTATATCCATAAAAACGAAAAATAAAACGCGTTATAACATTGTATATAACAATATGGTGGATATACAATGAAAAATATATGAAATTTGCGAATTCGAAAATTGTTACGTTATCTCCACGTATGTGCAAGTAAAAAATATTTTAACGACTTTATTATAAATTTAAAAAAAAACTGAATTCTAATCATAAACTTAATTAATTTTTCAATTTCAATACTCCATACAACAATAATTGTTATAAACTAAAATATTTATAAAAATCACAATATAAATACAAATTTATATCACTCGAACACAAGTTTCCATTATGAAAATTCGGCTGAATATAAATAATAGAAAAAATAAAATAGCTATTTTTTCTCTTATTAACCAGATATTTAGTTAGAAAAGTATTTAATATCTTCTTCCGGAAGATAAATTATACAGACTTTCAATGTCTTTTTTTTCTCTGATGAAATTTTATTTCGGATTGAATTATCATACTCAATTTCAAAAAGATTGTTTGGTATTAAAAATAGGCGATATATACTGACTTTTAATTAATTGTTTTTATATACATATTTTTGAAATAATGTTATTAAAAATGTCTGAATTATTCTACATCTGAACTTTTTAACTATAATAATCAATTCAGAAATTTTTAGTAAGATTCTACTACTGGGTCATATCTTGCCCAAAGCACTGTAACGTCAGTAATACCAAATAACAAAAAATAAATAAATGGTTACCCATTACATCCCATGAAGGGACCGGAGAGAACTTCTCACAATCACTGAGCTGTTCGCTTTCCAGTTTTCACTCACTGATTGGGACCTACAGTTTTACACTGATTCCGAACGGTATTATGAGAAGCTTTTTCATGGCTATATACTCGAAAGTGTCGCCTTCACTATGCGAGGTGACCGCCGCCGAAAGAAAAAATTTTTTGAAGGTGGTCAGAGCAGGGTTCGAACCCAGGATCTCATGTACAAGAGCCGCGCACACTACCATTGCACCACCGACGGCTACAAATACTAAATAACTACTGAGGGTTAATTTCGAATAATAAAACGAATGAAATAGCAACAATATAAATACGAATCTTAGTGTAAATTTAAAAGTAACCATTTTCTTTTAGTTCTCTGCCACGTATATCCCACATTTTGAACAATTTCTCAGAAAAAGTGGCGTATACGATTAAATGACAAAATTTTTCTGAAGGAAAAATTTGCCAAAACTCGAAAAATGTTTTCCATGACCATTGATATTATTCCATATAACACTGAAGAATCCCCACCATTATATCTAAAAAAATATTGGACCACTTTTTTCATACCATTTTTTTGATATACCTTTCTGAAACTTTAAATTCAATTTCCCAAAAAAAACTTTTTTGGATGTACGTGTAGATAACTCCGGTACGACGAAATGTCAAGACAGGTAAAATGAGAGTCTGATATAGCTGGACTATTGTCCGTCGAGAGAGGGCTTTGTTCCTAAACTGCTTGCTAAGCCCATAACTAACATCAGTGCGTGTAAAATTAGGAAGCGCACAACTCACTGGTTGTGAGAAAATCTTTCCGATTCAGTGATTTAGAATCTGCTGGATTATTTAAATTTAATATTGAGCAATCTCCCACTTACAGCTATGTGTATTCCACGAAAACTCGAAATGCAATGAGAATTCTTTAGAATGGAAATGCTTGAAAAATGTCGCTAGCATTCAACAGAAGATGAGGTTCAAATTTATCAATTTCTCTAGCATAAGATCTCAGCTGTGCCTATGTGAAATTTCATCTTGATGTGTCCAGCCGTTTAAAAATGGCTGAATTATTTCTATTTTTTTGCGAGAAATCCCCCACCTATCCTGTGTATATTCAATGACAACTCGAAATGCAATGATAATTCATTAGAATGGAAATGCTTGAATAATTTCGCTAGCACCCAAACACAAGATAAGTAGCATACATAGTAGTCGTCGCAGAAACCGGTTAGTCCCTCGATTGTTTGGGCTACTATGACAGCTAACCAATTGATCCGACATTGGCAGATATCCGCCAAGTCTGTACACTGTCTGAGCTCTTCTTACCGATATTGTACAGAATTCTGTACGACTCGTGGAAAGGAAATTTTATTTTACTAGTTCGCAGCGATTTCGGAACTTTGTGTCGGAGGGATTTATATTTTGTTTTTACCCAATTTTGCCGCCATCACCGTTTGGTACAACACGGCTGTACGAATTCAGACCGATTTCTGAACGCGGAGTCTGATGTATGTTTTGTTTTATTATATATATTATATATATATTTTTCCCCTTTATTGGTTTGTTCCGCCTTGGCTGTACTGTCACCGTGGCTGTGCTGTCTAAGGAACAAATCCTAATTGCTTTTTTTTGCTTTCCAGTTGTTGTTTCCGACTGTTAAGAAGGAGGCTCAAAGTTTATTATAGTCTTTATTAGAATTAAAAATGACAGAAGAAAATGATGAAAGCCTTGCAAATATTTCCAACCTATTAAACACAACGCCACATAAATTCAGAAGTCTTTCAGACATCGGTACGATATGTCGTACAACAGATTTCCCTCAGCTGCGTAGATCAGACATCGTGTCAACCACTCTATATGTTTTTCGTATCGATTTCTGTCAGATTTCGGATTCTCGGATGGGCGTCGGGCAGAAATCGGTACAACGTGTCGGTAAGATCATCCGAATTACTTCAGATATTTGGTACGATATCGGTCCGAATTCGTTACGATGCGTCGAATTTTCTTTCAGAATTCTACACGATATACATTCAGAAATCATTCAGAAGTCGGTACGACATGTCGCACATAACGTAGGTCAGACTTCGTGTTAACCAGCCCATACGTTTTTAGTAACGACTTCGGCCCGATTTCGGATCCGATATCGGAAGATTTTGGCGACTGTCGTACCGATTCCTGAGCATTTGGTTTGCTGGGACGTCAGAAGAGCTTGTGTTTCTCTATAGCGTGGTTGTTCGCGAATATGCCATATGTTGGTACCCATTGTGCCATATGTATCCGTTTCGACTTCGAGACGGACTCGCTTCCTCGTACACTTTGTCAGAAATGGAAATAAGTTACGGAAACATGTTTATTTTTAAATAAAATAAAATGGTTTTTTTTAAATAAACGGATTGTTTTTTTAAAATAAAATGGACTCGAGGCGAATTAAATTTTTGCGGATTCAAAACGGATTAGTTCTAGTTATCGTTGTCAGTGAATTTTTGTTTCAGTTTTTGTGTTTTAGAAACTCATATAGGAATTTGCAACATTACACTTTTTAGGCAAAAATATCTGCTGCTAAAAAGTGAGGGGAAGATGGGGCGTGGCTTGGGCACCCCTTGACCGATGTACGATCTTGCTTCACTCACGAGAGGTTTACAATTTCAAACTTACTTCCCCAAACTCACATTTTGCTTTTTCATGATTTTAAGGGCTCGTAAGTAACGGGTTCGTAACGGATCCGCCAAATCGCAATTTCACTAATTCGCTTTTTCATGTTTTTACGAACTCGTAACGGGTTCGAAAAGGATCCTTCAAATTGTAATTTCACTCATTCGCTTTTTATGTTTTTACGGACTCGTAAGGGGTACGAAACGGATCCGCCAAATCGCAATTTCACTGATTCGCTTTTTACGTTTTTACGGACTCGTAAAGTAGACTTTAAATATGTAGTGTCAGAATATGACGTAACTTTAAGTATGTATTTCCGATGGCTTGAACTTAACTTCTTTCATACAAATCGATGGTATAAAAATTTGGAAAAATCAGAGATGTTTTTTTAAAACATTTCTTGTCAATTAAGGCTTCGCTGGGAATCAATTTCACTCATCTTAAGCTTAAACTGGAATGCAAAACATCCCGGTGTATGTCTGAGTAAACATTAAAGAATTGTAAATATTTTGGAATAGGACGTGGAAGTGAAGAAATAATATGTTTCACCACATGTCCCAATGCACGGAACGTAAGAGCTCATCTCTGGGGGGCTTAAAGAGCTCCGCCGGTATTTCAGGGCCACCCACCTCTTTATTGCTTTAATGGTAGAACATTTCTGTTCCCACCTAGCTTTAGATAGGCAGGGGACAATCTTCGATTTGCTGTAAACAACTTTGAAAATGTTCTCTCTACCAGGGCTGTGGAGTTTGACCAAAATTGGACTACTCCGACTCCAACAATTTGAAAATCCATGACTCCGACTCCAGCATTTTGAAAATACACGACTCTTCTCCGACTCCAATATTAAATAAAACCATTTTCTAAGGTATTATTTTCAGTAACAGCGAAATAATTAGGACTGCATGTAATATGTTATTGTTGTCAGCACAACAAAAAACTATTTAGTTTGTTTTAGAAGAAATATTGAAAATCACTTGATCAGCATTTCAAAATAATATAAAACAAAATCACATTTGAAAATAATATAATGAAAATAATAATGTAATGCCTAGTTTCTCGAACTAAAAATAAAGTTTTCAATAACACTACTCAACAAAATGAAAAAAATGTCATGTACTCCGGATGCGATAATTTTTTCTGTGTAGATAACATTGACATGTGCCCGAAAAACCCAATAAAATTTTTTTTTTTCGTTTGGTTTTTTTTTTGTTTTTTTTTTTTAAAATTTAAAAATTTTTTTTTGGTTAATTTGTTTTTGTATGAAGAATTGTTTCAGCAACTAACAAATCTCGTCAAAATATATACTAAATGGATGGTAGTAGACCCCAAAACATAAATAATGTGCGTCTTCATTCATCGGCTAGCTACAGCGGTCGTAATCGGTTGTTGAATCAGGAATTTGACAAAATTTTACCGAAAATTTACAAGTGAAAGCCCCTTAAAGCATTTTAAAAAAATATTAATTCACAGAGTGCATTTTTTTTGTATTTTATACGCAATGTGGCAGGTTTTAGAAATCAAACAAGCTACTTTTTAAGAAAATCCATCAATTAATAATGAAGTTGTGCATTTTTTCGCTAAAGCCCTCAGAATCTACTTTTTAGTTCGAACATTGCATTTTACCTTTGAAATTATCTCACTGGTCAACCACGTGAAAAAATGTCATGTAATTCTAATGAAGTATTTTTTTCTGTGTAGATAACCTTCAGATGAGCTTGAAAAATTCAACAATCGCAGTGAGGGATGGCTCAATGTATGCGCACCTTTGCTGGTATGTATCACTTATAGATATTGCACTTGGGTATGTTTACAAAATAATAACGGAAGTTAGTAATGTCACTACGCAACAATGTGTTTTGTTGGTCACTCTGCTACCTCTGCAACTACCTTAACCACTACCTGTTGTGCCTGATTTTATTTTAGGTATTTAAGGATGAACATTGCCAAATATCACTTACTTTCGCAAGTAACCTCAAAATGAGCAGGATTTGAATGCAATACCAATCCAAGTAATTTTTGTTACATGTGCGGAGAATACGTTTCTGAAAAAAAACAAGCGTTGTTTTTCACCTAAATTGAGAGATTCATTTGAAGAGAGCTTCAATTTACAGGTCACAAACATAGATGAGCGGTGGACACCAAGTGTTCTATGTCCAAGGTGCTACGTACAGCTAGCTGACTTAAGGTAAGTGTAGATTACGAAATTCAAGAACATATATAACTTATTATTGAAATTATTTCAGACGACAGCCGAGAATCGTCATGCCAATGCTTTGGAGAGAACCGCTTTGCCATGTAACAGATTGCTACTTCTGTCTTAGCAAAAAAACCGGCGTGGGAAAAAATATACGATGGACTTACGCTGCTGTTTCAATAGTGACTTTTCCAGTGCCATTTTCCGAAGAACCAGTGGACCCGCAACCGTCCGTTTCAAGATGGGCATCTAATAATGAGGCGATAGATCCAACATCGGATCCGGAGACAGTAGAAACCACATCAGAATGCGAGTCAACATATACATTGCATGGAGGTCAACGCTTATGTTCGCAAGCAGAACTGAACGATTGGGTTAGAGAACTGAAACTCTCCAAGGAAGATGCAGAGTTGCATGCATCGCGCACGAAACAGTTCGGTTTCTTGGCTCCTGGTGTGGTGACAACAATCTACAGGAAGCGTCATGAACCATCCGCAAGGTACTACACAAAAAAAGGCAACATCTGTTTTTGTAAGGACATTCGCGGATTATTTGGTGAATTCGGGTACTCTTACGATTCAGGAGAGTGGCGTCTTTTCATCGACAGCAACAAGCAGAGCCTTAAAGCAATTTTACTGCACAACGGCAACAAGAAACCGTCGATTCCAATTGCTCATGCCGTTGACACCAAGGAAACATACGAAGTCATGGACAATCTACTAAAGTGCCTTAACTATAAGAGGCACGATTGGAAAGTTTGTGCCAACGTTAAGGTTGTCGGTATCCTTTGTGGATTACAAGGTGGATTCACAAAGTACTGTTGTTTTCTCTGCCTTTGGGACAGCCGCGATCGTCAACATCATTACACCAGGAGGAGTTGGACAGAACGAGTTAACTTCATCCCCGACAGCGACAACGTGAAATATACACCACTCATAAAAAAGGAAAATGTTTTTCTCCCACCTCTTCACATAAAGCTCGGACTCATAAAAAACTTCGTGAAAGCTCTCAACAGAGATGGTGAAGCGTTCGCCTATTTAAAAACCATTTTTCCTCACCTTTCGTCGGCAAAGATTAAGGAAGGCGTTTTCGACGGCCCGCAAATTAAAAAGTTGTTGCAAGACCAACAGTTTGAGCACATTTTATCACCAAATGAAGCTGCAGCTTGGAACTCATTTCGGCAAATTGTTTCCGGATTTCTTGGAAACAACAAAAGCTCAAATTACAGAGAGATCGTCGAACAACTACTCCAAAATTATAAAAAAATTGGAGCAAATATGTCGCTTAAGATACATTTTCTACACTCGCACTTGGACTTCTTTCCGGACAACCTGGGCGATGTAAGTGACGAGCATGACGAGCGTTTTCATCAGCAAATGAAAGAAATAGAGCACCGATACCAAGGATTTTGGAACGAAGCTATGATGGGGGACTATATCTGGTTCCTGATAAGAGAAAGAGACCCACAACAATATAAAAGAAAGACAAAAGCACATAATTATTTTAAATTTCAAGCTTTTTATTTTTGTGTTTAGATATTTTTTTTTAAACTTTTTTATAATTAATTAATGTTGATATCCTTAGGATAATTTCTTGTACATATATCGAATTGTTTTTTAATTTAAAGTCATATATTTTTGTCACCCAACAAATTTTAATTTTTTTTGTAATAAAAAAGAAAAAACCTTACCATAGACAAAGTTTTTGTTATATTTTTCGAGCTCATCTGAAGGTTATCTACACAGAAAAAAATACTTCATTAGAAGTGCATGACATTTTTTCATTGGGTTGACTAGTGAGATAATTTCAAAGGTAAAATGCAATGTTCGAACTAAAATGTAGATTCTGAGGGCTTTAGCGAAAAAATTCACAACTTCATTATTAATTGATGGATTTTCTTAAAAAGTAGCTTGTTTGATTTCTAAAACCTGCCACATTGCGTATAAAATACAAAAAAAATGCACTCTGTGAATTAATATTTTTTTAAAATGCTTTAAAGGGCATTCACTTGTAAATTTTCGGTAAAATTTTGTAAAATTCCTGATTCAACAACCGATTACGACCGCTGTAGCTAGCCGATGAATGAAGACGCACATTATTTATGTTTTGGGGTCTACTACCATCCATTTAGTATATATTTTGACGAGATTTGTTAGTTGCTGAAACAATTTTTCATACAAAAACAAATTAACCAAAAAAAAATTTTTAAAATTTAAAAAAAAAAAACAAAAAAAAAACCAAACAGCTCATGTCAAGGTTATCTACACAGAAAAAATTATGGCATACCGAGTACATTTTGTCTGTTGACTAGTGTAATTTTTATTATTGTAAACGTTTCGCACGTGTCCGTCGGTGGTGCAACGGTTAGTGTGCGCGGCTGTAGTGCGCGAGAACGTGGGATAGATCTCTGCTGTGGTCACCTTTCACTTGTTTCGACGACGGCCACCGCGCTTAGTGATGGCGACACTATCGGGTAATAAGCCATGAAATAGCTTGTCAAAAAATAATTCGGGACCTGTGTAACACGTTAGGTCCCAATCAGTGAGTGAAAACTGTAAAGAGCACAGCTCAGTGATTGTGAGAAGCTCTCCCCTATCCTTTCATGGGATGCAATGGGAAAATATTTATTTATTTATCTAAACGTCTAGCACTTCGTTGTCTATTTGCTCGTATAATTTGGATGTTGGAGTTGGAACAGTTTTTACGATACCAAGACTTTATCGATACTTTGGCTCTGTTGCAAGATAAGACCGCCATAAACAGCATATCATTCTTCGCATGAGAAACCAAGAAACCCATGGCAAATCGATTTTGACCTAAGGCAAACTGATTTTATCTAATACGGAAATGCTAAACTTGGAGTCTTCTTACTTATCGTTATCGATTTATTTAGGATGAATAATATTAAACAGACGGAATTCCTTTATGGACTTTCTACTCTGATTATCCCATATACACATACATATTTATGTATGTATTATTGTGCCTCTATAAATTTTTTCAAAACATTCGTCATGATTTACGACAGGAAGTTTAGTTTGCTTCCAAATATCTTCAGCACGAATGTTTGAATTTTATTAACAACGATTTTCAAAGTTGAACTTTTTTTCGTGGCTGTCGACGAATGTGTGTGGTGTTGTGTTTCCCTTCTGGTGCCTGGCATCATTTGTCATATATCAGCTAAATTTATGCCCGTTCGGGTCGACCTCTTGCCTTCCAACACATCTACATACATACCCTCTTGCCTTACAATAAATCAATATAACGAAATCTGTGATATATTTTTGTTAACAACTTTTTGCATATATTTGCAAAATATATTTCATTCGTTTTTTCTCTATCGTTTTTTTTTTTTGGGGAAAAGTAATTTCGTTGGATTTGGTATAAAGAACAGTTTAAACGAATGTTTGTTTGTACATATGGCATGTGAATGTGGTGGCGGCGGAATCGTCAGCATCATCATGTGCTACACGGATGTGTTGCATCAGTAGATTTATTAGATTAATCGGGGAGTTAAAGGCAACTGCTAACCTTATGAATCGAGTCAGCATCAGCTGCATATTTTGTGTGCAGTATAATGAATGAATGCCGCCGTTGCTGTTGCATACATTCTTCATTCATGCCACAAATCGTCAAGAGAATGTGGCATGCACGTATGTGTTTACTTTCAACTATATACGATGTAGTACGTTGATACTCTTTCATAAGTCAATATTTATGATGGCAAAAAGGAACCTAAAATTGGCATAGTCCTCAAATATTCACATACACTACATGCAATTCTCTTTTCCTGCCTCTACACCAGGCATGTCAAACTCGCGTATCGCGGGCCACATGTGGCCCGCAACATGATTCTTTGTGGCCCGCGACATGATTCTTAAATTATTTTATAGCTTGTACAATTTTCAGCAGTGTTCGAAAAAACGGTACCTTAACGTATGTTACATCTAAAAGCCAGAAACTCTTTTTCCTTTATTAGTTTTGTGTTAGTACTCAACACAAATGACAACCGCTAAGGTTGCAAACGTGATTAAGAGAAAAACGAAAATAATGTTGTGTAGTTGAAGTGGCCGTCGGTGGTGCAATGGTTAGTGTGCGCGGCTCTCTCTTGTACATGAGATCCTCGGTTCGAACCCTACTCTGACCACTTTAAATTTTATTTCAGCGGCGGTCACCTCGCATAGTGACGGCGACACTATCGAGTATTTGGCCATGAAAATATTTCTCAAAATACCGTTTGGAATCGGTGTAAAACTGTAGGTCGCAATGAGTGAGTGAAAATTGGAGAGGGCACAGCTCAGTGATTGTGAGAAGTTCACCCCTGTCCCTTCATGGGATGTAATGGGAAACCATTTAGTTGAATAACAAAATTCATTGCTGATTTGGTTTGCTTGAAACAAACGATATACAACCAACCACAATTAACAAGTGAATTATTAAATTTGCTGAACACCCAAAATGTAATTGTTTGCACACACACATTTGCAAAAGATGAGCGAATATTGTTATGGTTTTTACCGTCTATTTTTGTTGTAAAAAAACAAAACTGCAAAAAATTGTGGTTTTGCTTGCTCTCTTGCATGGTAAAATAAGTAAGGTAAACTCGTTAGAACAGCTGATTTGAACATTTTTCTTGCTTAGGTGTTTCTCTTATGTCAAATTCACATGTAGTTTGTTTTTGTACAATTTTGTTTACTTTTACAGTAGATACACACATGTAGAGAATTTGACAGATAATGGACACCAAACAAAAACAAAATGGCTGTTTTTGTTGTAACAATTCCTACTGCGTTTACCTTACTTATTTTACCATGCTCTCTTGCTTGCTTTATTTGCTCTCTCATTTTCGCATAAACCTCAGAAGTTGCCACATAGATTTCTTATTAAACACTTAGTAACGGAAAAGAGCAAAGAAAATAAGAAAATAATGAAAAGGTACCATAAGAGTCGCGGGGGTACCAAGGTACATTTAGGGGTGAAAAGGTATCAAAAAAAGTACCAAAGTACTAACTTTATCAACCCTGTTCTGTTCTCACAGCTGATCATATTGAATCAATCAGTTGAATTAGTAGGCAACAATTTCACTTAAACGCATTCTTCGGTAGTTCAATTTTGTGTGTGTTTTTTTTTAGATTTTTGTTAAACCTACGTTTTATAAAAACGTAATTCTAATCCGGTAAGCTCTATAGACATTTTAAGCTCGTATTGGGAGATTAACTACTTTTTCATTCAAGAAAATGGTAAAATACTTTGCTTGATATGTCGACAGACTATTTCGGTGTGCAAGGAAAACAATTTGAAAAGGCATTACGAGAGCGACCATAGTGCACATTACGAAAATATTAGCGGTCTTCATGAAAGCTCGAAAGAACCTCGTAAACTCTAAAACATCGTAAACTTGCACAGCAAACGTCAAAAGAAACAAATTTCCCATACAAAGCGACTTGCTCAAAAGTGGAAAGTTTTCGAGGCAAATTTGCTGCGCAAACGTGGGATGGAGAAACGTGTAAACTTTTGACATTTCGTTGTCAGCTGATATGGTTTCAAGCACAACTACGCTGAACAACTTTACCTGGTGCCTCATGCAACGGTGCGAGGGAAACTTGCGCTGAGCAAAAGTTCTCGGCTTTCACGTTTGCATGAATGCCGCTATTGTTGAAAAAATGCGTGAGGGAAAGTTGTTGGAATTAAAGGCAGTTCTTCGAAAACAACAAAATATTTTCACTAAACCAATTGCAGAAAATGTGGCTGCCGTAAAAGCTAGTTATCGGTTATCACATGCGATTGCAAAAATATCAAAACCATTTATGGAAGGCGAATTCATCAGTAAATGTTTAATAATAGCAGTAGAAGAGTTATGTCCAGAAATGGTACAAAAATTTTAAACCATAAGTTTATCCCGAAATACAGTTGCGAATAGAGTCACTGACATTGCTTCAAATTTAAGAGGCCAACTTTAATCAGCTGCATTGAATTTTGAAGTGTTTTAAATTGCAATCGATGAGAGTACTGATTTAACAGATATAGCACAGTTAGCCGTTTTTATTAGAGGATGTGATAGCAATTTTACAATAACTGAAGATTTATTAGAAGTAACTCCAATGCATGGTACAACAACTGGTGATGATATTTTCGATGTACTTATGATTGCTATTAAAAAATATGATCGTCCAATGAATAACTTGGTATATTTGGCAACTGATGGGGCCCCATTCTATGACGGGAGCTACACGTGGTGCGGTTGGTAGAGTAAAAGATTATGTTAAAACCCAACATAATGAATCTTTTCAACACTTCCATTGCATTATCCACCAGCAAGTCTTATGTTCAAAAGTAATTAAAATTGATGATGTATTTAAAAAAGTTGCTAAGATTGCTAATTTTTTTCGAGCACGCGGATTAAACCATCGTGAATTTACGTCATTGCTGAAAGATGTGGAATCTGAATACGAAGATTTGCCATATTTTACTGAAGTTCGTTGCCTTTCGAGCCATAAAGTTTTAAGCAGATTTTTACAACTGTTGGACGAAATTGTACTTTTTTTAGAAGTTAAAGACTATGACGGCTCTGACCTGAAAGACTTTAAATGGATACAAGATTTGGCTTTCTCAGTTGACATTACTGGCCACCTCAGTCAACTCAATATTAACCTTCAGGATATAAATATGATTATAACTTGACTGTATGATCAAATAAATTCATTTAAACACAATAAGTCCCTTTGGAAAATACAAGTGAAAAAAGAAAATTTATCAAATTTAACATCCAGAATTAAAATTTGACAAATACGAGGAACAACTGATAATGTTGGAAAAAAAATTTTGAAAAGAGGTTTTCGGATTTTCAAAGTATCAAGTCTGATTTCAACATTTTTTGCTCTCCGATGTCGGTTGGCATTGGAAATATTGCCGAAAATTTGCAAATGGAGTTTATAGAACTACAATGAGAACTAGCACTTATATTTGTGAACAATTTTTTTCACAGATGAAGATTAATAAAAATGCGCATCGAACCAGATTGACCGAAGAACATTTAGCATCGCTATTAAGAATTACATTAAGCCAAACATTAATATCAAATTTTGATGATTTGAAAAATGAGAAGCTAAGCAATATTTCTAGCAAAAACTAATTTATATTCTTGTTAATAAATATATTTCTATAAAAACATTTCTGTTTTATTTATGGTAAATTTATATTCAATAAACACTCGAATTTGAGGTTTTTATAAAACTAAATTTATGGGGGGGGCCCGCAATAGGTTTTGGAATAAAATTTTCGAAAAATTTGGCCCGTATGCCGAAATGAGTTTGACACGACTGCTCTACACCATCGTACCCGCAATCCCCTTTTGCGGATTATTCAAAACGTGACCCTTTGAATTGGCGAATCGAATAACAGGGAAAATAAAATGACGATATTGTTGAAGAACCGGCAAATCATTTGAAAACTTTTTGAAATAAATCATAGAAATTTCGAGTACTTAGAACAGTTATTCAAGATAATACGGAACTATTGTTAGGGAAGTTTCACAAATAATAATGAAATTAGTTTCCTTGCGATAGGGCAAACAAATTTCGAAGGCTATAGTCTTCCCTTTAAAGGTTAAGAAATCTTATCTATAGCCAAAAGTAAACGCAGAACAAAAGTCTTGGGTTCAACAATAAAATAAATAGTTTCCGATTAAATCTCAAAAAGGGACAGGGCAGAGTTTCCCACAATCAATGAGATGTACGGTCTCTAGTATGCACTCACTGATTGTGCCTTGCAATTTTACACCGGTTCCGAACGGTTTTTAAGAAGCTTTTTCATGGCTAATTACTCATTAATTTGGAATTGAATATTAATTTGGTGTAGCTGAAATTTGTATCGATACATTTTGTATCGAAATCATTTTGTTTTAGTTTTTTATATAGGGTGGTCCAAATACAAATATCTCTTCAAAATTTAAATAAAATGAACTAAACGCAATTTCTTGTATTATAGCTTGGCTTTAATACACGCTGAAAAATTTGTCTTTTTTAATGTTTGGATGCAAATATAAAATGTTTGTAGCTTGTCGCAAATAGAGTATATTTGTGCCCAAACACATTGTGTTTGCTATTCAATATTACTTGTTTGAGAAACAATGATTATTAGATTTTAATATATGTATCTTTCTTTGTTTTTGGGGAACACTGATGGATACAAAAACCTGATAGACAACATAGGAACAAAAAAGTAAAAGATATCCAATTCATCAAAACAGTGCTTGCAAACATTTACGTATTTCCCGCAATATATTTCTGGTGACGGGGGTTTCAGCATGTAGAAATAACAAATGTTCCCATTATTTATGGAACACGATTTTATTAATGCGGCTGCCGCGCCTGGCCTCGCAGTAGTTCATCCTGTCAGTCCAATTTTCCAATACTTTTGTTGACGGTGTCTCGTTATATCTCACGAATGGCTCGGACGATATTAGACTCAAGTGTTTGGAGCGTTTCTAGATTATTCGCATAGCAACGATATTTAACGGCAACCCTCAAGAAAAAGATTAAAGAGGTCAAATTGCTGCGCCGTAGCGGTCAATTGACGCTACCAAAACGGCTGATAACACGGTCGGCGAACTTAATGCTCAAAAGATCGACTGTTCCCTGAGCTTTGTGATATGGAGTACCATCCTGCTGATACCAAAGACTACACAGATTCATATCTTCCATTTCAGCCCACAATGTTTCATGTTTCTGTAGCGCTCGCCTCTGACTGAAATGGCGTTACCAGCAGCATTTTCAAAAAAATGAGCCACTGATGCCACCACCCGAAACTACCTCTGTCTGTTGATGCACTGGTTTCTAAACAATGACGTGCAGATATACGGCAATTTGGTTTGTTGGTATACAGGGTGGTTCAGTCACGACTGGACAAATTTTACCAGCGTATTCCTTGGCTCATTTCATGGAAATATGTCCATCTACGACCATCCCCGAAAATGCAAGGGGTGAAATGGCAGCAGTTTTAAAATTTTCGGATTGAGGTCGGAGGATACTAGGGTAAAATTGCTAAGTTCTGAACCAGTTTTCTGCTCAGAATCATTAAAAAAAATTAAAAAAGTGAAATCGCCGAGATTCGGAAAGCCGGCGACTGGATGTTGAAGGTGGAAAAGTGGATTGGGCCCCACCCACAATTATTTCTTTACAAATTCGTTCAATGGGTAATGGACGAAAGTGAAGTCAACGCCAAATTTCCAAAAACAGTCATTTTCTCCGATGAAGAGCATGTCCACCTGAACGGCTTCGAAACTACACAAAAGTGTCGAATTTGGGGCTCAGAAAATCCTCATGCAAACCATGAGAAACAAATGCGCCCACAACGAGCAACTGTCTGGTGCGGATTTTGATCAGTCAGCGTGATTGGACCTTAGTTTTTAGGAGCTGTTTTATCGGGGAACGAATATAATATCGGGGTTCTGGAATATAATATCGGGGTTCTGGAATGCCATGACCTGGAATGCCTGAAATCATGACCAACCAGGCCTTCCTTAAAATACGGAAGGCCTTCCCTACACATTACCTCCTCCTTTCTTTTTAACATTGCGTGAGAATGGGAAGCAAGGCCTTCCTTGCCCATTGCCTAAAGAAGGCATGCAAAGAGGAAGGCCTCAAAAGGGTTTTGCTTTAATTTATTGATGTTAAACAAAAATAAAATTAAAATAATTTATTTTATCACAAAATCATTATCCACTTCTACATTCTTATTTATAAGTATGTATGTTGTACCACGCCCAACTTCAAATTGAAAATTTTAAAAATACCCTGAAAAACGTTAAATAAAAAATATAATTTTAAAATTTGTATGAAATTTTTCAATTAATTTACGGTTAAAACGAATCGGTAAAAAATTTCTCAAAATTGTAAAACTTCCTCTTGGTTATATCTGATGAAAAAATGCATGCATTCCGCAGGCCTTATTTTAGGAAAACATTACAAAAAAACCATTCCGCATGCCTTATTGGTGGAAGGCCTTGCGACTTCCGTCGCTGGGGATTTGCGGAACAAATTATCTCAAGACATTCTGATGTCAACTGGCCACCAAGATCATGCGATTTAACGCCGTGTGATTTTTGGTGATATCTCGGGCTTATGCGAATAAACCAGAAACAATTCCTGAGCTCAAATCCGAGATGGCACATCTATGTGAAAAAGTCATGGAAAATTTCATGAAAAGATTAAAGGCCTGTCATTAGAGCCGTGTGGTCCATTTGTGGATATTTTATTGCATACTTAATCGGAACTTGTCCTATTTACAATCCAATGAAAAAATCACAACTATCTCAAAAAATACGTGTTTTTGTTGTAAAATGAAAAAGTGCGTTCTTATTGAGACACCCTTTATTTGAAAGATATGGCTAGATTCAAGAAAACTGGATTCATGAGGAATGTTTCATAAATATAACGAAAGTGGTTGTATTTTTCAGTGTACAGGAGATAAAATAAACGTCCATTGTTTTCTTTTAATATCAATAAGTGTATATTTCAAAAACAAATAGTACTAGGACATCAATTGCTGTGATATCTTTGATAAATCTCAAAAAATGTTATATAATATATATTTAGTCATATATTTTAAATGTAAATTTTTGAAAGAATAAAATTGAATTGAATTGAACTTATCTCGTGTTGCTAACTGTCTTATAACTCTCAAATTGTACTTCATTTGCTGCTTTGGCACGGTCTATTTATTTTGAGTTTGGGCATACAATTGCAATAATTTTAGACACCATAATGTTTAAAAGGTAAGGGAGTTGTAATTGCGTCCATTTTAGTTACCACAAAAGTAGAAAGGGTGAGGTTATTTTGTTCCCAACTAAAATTTACAACCCCGTTTCATATTTTCTTAAGGATTCCTTCGCTTTATTATTAACTTTTTTATGTTCAGTTTATGGTTGTTTTGTTGAGTTGTTAAAATTTATTAGATTTGAAATAAAAATTACAGTATTTTATGTATCAAAGAACCAAACAGAAAAAAAGCTGTCAAAAAACAACGAAAATAAAAACACAAAATGCTGAATATGTTTATGTGGTTTCTCACTTACATTTTTCTGGCGGCGTTTCCCATTTCCCGGGTGTTCCATCCTTGTTAGAACTTAACTTTAATCTTTTGCTACGTTCATTCCCTTCCGTATTGTATAATTCCCCAAATGGTCGTTGTACACGCAATAATTTCTTTGTATTTGTTGTTTTTTTTTAGGGATTTTCATTCTACAGTCATTCAATGTGGCTGCGACAGCAAAATTAACAACCTGAAGCCAAAACGATTGCTTTCATTTCCTGTTCTGCAGGATTGTCGTTTTTGTGTATGTGTTCCTGTGTTAGTGTTTGTAGTTCCCTCTGGGGCTATGTGTATCCTTTTGGCGGCAATATTTACCGAGTGTTTTTAAGTATTGGCTTTCATTTCATTTCGTTACGTTGTTACGTTACGTTTAGTTCAACTTTGTTCGCTGCCGATAATCTTGTTAAACATGTTCTGTACTTATAATGTTGAACTTCCTTCCGGTTTTCATGTAACGTCTCATGCCTTGCGATATCCTAGCCCTCCCCATTTCGTTGGTTGTTGTTGTCGTGCATTATGGCTTTTCATGTCATTTGATTTTATTTTAATTCTGGCATTGCCACATCCTTGTTGCTACCAGTCCTCCTTCTGTTGGACTGCCTTTGTCTTTGTACGATTTTTTTATTGAAATTTTTTTGCCATCATTTGGAAAATTGTTCGTCCTTTTTTGTATACTTATATATTCTTTGGCTAAGCACGTTCACGTTTTAGTCCTTCAAAAGTTGCAGAATATCGAGATGTAGTCAATATTTGTTCTATGAAAAGGAGAGGGAATTGAGGCAAAGTGCCAAAGTAGGTATTTTCATCTTTTGTAAGTATTCCAGACGGGCTATTAATACCGGTTACACGTGTACGTGTCTGTGTGTCCTGTGTTGTCGTGAGCACTAAGCAATGTATGATAGCTTCTTGGGAGTCTATAAGGTGGTGTTCCATTTAGATTTCATGAACTTTTCTAATGTTCATAAAACGACAGACTTTCTCTAATGGGGAGATGGTTAGATACAGAGTCATCTGATGTTTTTTTTTTTTTGTGCTGGAAATTTCTCAATATTCTTAAAGTTGTTAAGGTTATAATGAAATTGATCCGTTTCGTGTTAACTAATGGAAATTGACGTTGAATGATATAAGAGATTGTCCAAATTAGTTTTGTAGTCAAAATGGACAAATGTAACTTTGGCCATAACCTTGTAATTTGTTACTCACCCCTTTTAGTCTGTCAGGGCACATAATTGCGTGGAACTCCATGATGGTTTGCTTAAGGGATTGCACGTCAATAAAAAGTGATACCCCGTATTCAAAGACCATCTTTGTTGCTCGCAACTGCTAAATTTCGATTGAGGAATTTATTAGCGTTAAACAATGACATTTGACATTTTAGGAGAAATGGAAAATGGTTTTTGGCTGTAGCGTATACGAATAAAAACTGGGAGCGGCGGATTGGCTCATGTTCAAATACGATTTGAGTCAATGATTTTTTCTGTTTTTAATAATTGTTCGGCTCAAGATCAATAACTATTAAAAAGTGTTTTTTCTATGAAAAAGTACATTTTAATAAAAATATTAAATATAAATTAATGAAATTGATCATTATGGTGGCTGGTTTAGAATATAGCTATTTCAATGCCCACCAAGGCATATCATCAGCTCCCGTCTCCACAAGTATTTAAGTATATCATCACATATTATAAGGATAAACAAATCTCAACTAAGCGAGAATTGCCTAAACTCCTACTTGTGCGAAAACATCCACAACAATACTTTGCCATAACCATCAATGTTCACAACATTTCTTTCCTATGCATGTTTTCATCGAAAGCCATTGCATAGATTTTTTCTTTTTAATTATACACACAAACAATGAAACTTTATCGCGAAAAAAATAATACTTTTCCTACACAAATATTTCGTTTGCTACGTATACCCGCACTGAAAGAAAATATTAACATCTAAGCGATGATAAATTTTCAATAATTGTTCTTCATTGAATTGATGACAATTTTCATCAACTCATCTTATCCAAGTTGAAGATAATGCGTTTCTTCACCTTTTTCAGTTTCATTCAATTGATGATATTCTTTACATCAATATTCATCATTGGAATTTAGAAATAATTAGTGGATCAATTCTAAATGTGGACGTAGTATTGACAAAATAAAGAGCAAAATCAAAAACTAGGAGAAAATTTGAAATAAATACATAACAGAAAATAGTGCAATGGACGGAAAACAATATCTACGATATGATAATTTTCTATGCGGTCTTACTATATACCTTGTTCTTGTGAATTTATTGCAATGAAAAATAGCCCCAAGAATTTAGCTACAGATTAACAAATAATTTACATCAAAATAATGACCAATTTACGTCAAATTAATGACAAACTTACATCAAAATTATGACAACCTTACATCTTAAAAAATAAATGGTTTCCCATTACATCCCATGTAGGGACAGGGGAGAACTTCTCACAATCAGTGAGCTGTGCGCATCCTTACATTAGTTGTTTAAAAATGCACAGTCAATTGATGAAAAATTTATATCTACTTGATGTAAAGTTGTCGCTGAATCAACATAAACTATTGATGAAATGTGGATGAAAGCTGGATGAAATATTCTTCAACAATTCAAGGAAATGTGTCGTAGGTTTGAAGGTGAAGAAATGTTTCAACAATTTTCTGAAGCTTTTTCTTTCAGTGCAGAAGTGATCGCAATAGTGGAATCATTTCCCTTAAATAAAAAACAAACGTTCTTCGTAAAAATCGCTTTTATTGTTGTGAATGAACTTTTAGGTGCCCCAAACTATTATACAGCATGTCGCGCAAATCGTGCTACAAAAATAAAACGTAATACATTTTTTCCTGGAGGAGTAACCGGGATATATTTTTTTTTATTTTAAAGGCTACTATATGTATAAAATGAATGCTTGGGATACCAAAAAGAGGATTTGAATAGTGCATCGTTACCATGCTATGCAGTTCTTCATTTCCGTCCAAAGGGAATTTAGGCTGGGGTTTGGTGCACGCTGAAAAATTTATCTTTTTTTGTTGTTTGGATGGAAATATAATGTGTTTGTAGCTTGTCGCAAATATATCACACTTGTGTCCAAACACATTGCGTTTACTATTCAATATAACATGTTTGGCACACAAAGATTAATAGGTTATAGTATAATAATTGTGACCCAAATATGAGTTTGTTTGTTGAAAACTGCTTAAGACACTGCTGCCTGTCACCATAAATAAACAAATCGCAGCAGATCTTCAATTTACGAAATCAATGCTTGCAAACATGTAAATGGTTCCTGCAATATGTTGCTGGGGCCGATATTTTTCAGCGTGTGGTCGTCCCACGTGCTGATGTACCATTATGAGTAGGGTAAACATGTTTGACGAATCGGGAAGCATCACACGGAGATCCCTATGTTCGGATTCAAGACACAATCGCGGCTGTAACACCTTAAATTCAGGCAAATCCTAGCGATTCGACTCGAAACTTATCGCCGCAAATTGGACGTAGCAGACGGTCCTTACAACGGATAAGTCATAATGACTTAAACATGTTTCCGTACAAACCCCAAATTGCAAGCGAGTTAAACCCCCTGGATTTGCCTATTCGCCGGGAATTTTGCCAAAATATAATAGAAATGGCGGAAGAAGACAACAACTTGATAAATTGCTTGTTTATGTGTGATGATGCCCATATTGATCTAAATGGCAGTGTATACGATCAAAATTGCCGTATATGGAGGGAATCTAATCCAGAAATACTCCATGCGATGGAACGGAATCCACAACGAGTCACTCTGTTCTGCGCAGTTTCATCAAGGTGCATTGTGGGGTCATACTTCTTTGGGGCAAACGGTGTAACAGTCCCTGTCAATGGAGACTGTTTTTTAGAGATGTTAAAGCAGTTTTTTACCCAGAACTGTACCAAAGACATATCCGTTACAACGGCATTTGGTTGCAGCAAGATGGAGCAATTGCACACATAGCCAGACCGGTTATTGCCGGTTATTGCAGGAACTTCTGCACTAGACCATTTTTTAGACTTTTATGGGGTTATGTCAGGCAAGAGGTGTACAAAACGGAACTATGGAATTTGACTGAATTGAAGCAGCCCATTTAAACAATAATTGAGTCGATCCCGACTTGAGCCCTTCTGGCCGCAATGACTAATTTTCTGATCAGGTAGTGGATTCTGGTTCTGTGAAACCTTTTCAGTGATAATTCTTGTACCTATAGAAACACTGGAGATTTTTTTCATTTCACAGTTTCACAGAAAGAGAATTGACTTCCTGGTGTCGCATGTGCGTGGCTGAGCACGGAGGTTATTTACGGTCTATCATCTTCAAAAGCAATTAGTTATATAAAATAATAATTGAATTTTCTATACAATAAACAAAACTAAATTAAATACATTGGTTAAATAAAAAAATCAATGAGTGTTAGAGCTCCCGGTGATGTTTAACACCTCTTTGTTACACGGTGCCTGTTCAATTTCTATGAACACATTAGTAAATGTTACATTGGAAAAAAAATAATAGTTTGCCCTTTCTGTTTTCTTAGATCTGCTTTAACATTAAATGTAATATTATTAAAATAACTAAAGCAATATTTAGCTCACTGAAATAATTGTTTTGTCATAAAGAGAGCGACAACGACCTGCTGGCATACAACTGAATAAAAAGCAATATTTGGCTCACTGAAATAATGGTCTTTCTTTTGTCATAAACAGAGCGACGACAAAATGTATTGAATAGTATAGAGAACGTATTGCACTCTATTTACGCTCTCATATAGAGAGTCTGAGTAAAAGAGCATACACGACTCTTATTCTCTTTATAGAATATTTCAATATAAATGCACCATTTCGACATTGTTATTACATAAAACAATACAAAAAGCTTAAATGTTTAAAAAGGCATCAATGTTTCACATCAAAATAATGAATGGACCAAGCTATGACAAAAAGAGAGAAATACGTTTTTAATCATTCGCTAGATGTAGCCAGTGCTTTTGAGTCATACATTTCGTTCCATGAGTTGCCTATACTATTCAGTACTCTTCGGCGACGACGACCTGCTTGTTTCTTTGCTGCCGCTACATCAATACCATCATAGCAGAGACTATTGTTGTACAACAACCACGTATGTGATGCTAACGCTGTGTGTTTTTTTTTTGCATGTGTTCACTTTGATAGATTGCCCTACCTGTGCCTATAGACGTTAACACATCAAAAAACAGAACAAGGATTTAAAAAAATAATATAAGTAATTTTGTAAAATTAAAAATTTTAATTATTTTGCACCTAACAGATTTATTTCAAATTTTAAAAATATACCAAAATGTTGATGCCTAATACTTTTGAAGTAATATTTGACCTCTTCAAATAATATTGGGCTCGAATAGAGAATATGGGATAAATCACTGCTGACTTTAACCCCTGTATGCGAATACAAAAAAAATTTATTATTTAACTTTTTATAACAATCCTTTGATATTTCTTATGATATTCTAAACCATTTATTACCCTTTCCCACGAACATAACAGCAGTATACAAACACACAACAAATATAAAATTGATGATAACATTTTATGTATACAGTTTGCTGCATCCTTTAGGACTTTAAGACTATTGTAGCTGAAACATTTTATAAACATTTCCATTTTTTTTTGTTTTCCTTTGAAATTTATAACATCAAAGACACGTAAAATTTGTAGAGATATAAACAAAGAAATGAAACAAATTGTTATCAAATAAAATTTAGTTTTTTTCTTCTACCACAAAAGTCGACCAATTTCATTAAATCATTTTCGAATGCAATAAATATAAAAAATTTGAAGAAGAACAAAAAATAAGGAATTTCTAGAATTTTTAAGCAGTAATCATTTGTCTGAAATATTTCGATAATTCTTTAAGCAGAAAAATATTTCCGGCAGCAGTAAAACGTAGTTGGACACTGGATGCTCTTAGAAAAAAAAGAAATGTTTAAAATGTTTAAATGTTTAAGGTAAAACATTGTTGAAACCAAGATGAAATACCTTTGATATTGAGACAGTTTTTGGCAAGGGAAATGTTGCGTATGCTTTTAAAACTAGATGTTTTGAAGAAAAACAATTTTAGGGAAAAATATTTGGTTCGTCTGCAACGTCGGAATTTGAAACTGGAAATTCTCTATAAAATTGTGCAAACATTCAACAAAGAGATTGGCTATTTAAACCGATTGTTGAACTGTGTCGGTTTTATTTCTGTGAAACAAAATACAACAAATTCGGATGCTTTTCTTAACAAATTATTGTGACATCGTGAAAAACTTAAAATTTAAATTGTTTAATTAATATTTTTCACGCTCATCTAGATGTATTTGTGCGAATTAATACATGTACATCCATAAACTGTAGTCACAGCTTTAATTTTCCATATACAGGGTGGAGCGCGGTATTTTGCTTATTTGGGAATGAAATAAAAAAATTATGAACCTTAGAAAAATTTATTTTATATTTTAATTATATTGAACAGTAAGGGAGTTTTTAAATTACTTTGTTGTAAATAGTGCAACTGGCAAATGTCGACCTTCGCTATCCACACACTGCTACATACGTTTTCGGAAGTTTTCGTGAACTCTTACGAGCATGTCGACTGGTATACTGCCATTTTCAGCCTGAATATTGTTACTTAGGTCTTCCAAGGTGTTGGGGCGGTTGATATACACCTTCAACTTCAGGTGACCCCAGAGGAAACAATCGCATGGGGCTAAGTCTGGTGAGCGTGCCGGCCAGTTCACATCACCCCTCAAAGAGATAAGCCGTCCAGGAAAGATTTGCCTCAAGCAATTCATGGAACCATCCTGTTGGAACCATGTATCCTCTAATTGCATTGCCTCAAGAGCCGGCTGAAAAAAATCCTGTATCATAGTCAAGGACCGTTCGGAGTTTACAGTTACGGCAAGACGGTTATCCCGGAATAAAGTAAGGGCCAATGATGCCTACTCGTGATATGGCGCACCACACAGTGACGCGGTCCGAATGCAGACGTCTCTGGTGAAGTTCTCTGGGGTTTGTTTCACTCCAGTACCGCATATTTTGTTTGCTTACACACCCACTGAGGTGAAAATGTGCCTCATCAGAAAATAACACAATTGAACAAAATACGCTTCAACACAAAATACGCTTCAACACAAAATGACCTCTCCTCACGTGTCCAATGCATGACGGCAACTAATAGGCTCCCGTCAGCCACTATAAGTCACGCACACTCTTCACTCTGTTCGACCAACAGTGCCGCCACAGCCTGCAGTGCAAAAAAGCTAATTACCGCGCTCCACCCTGTATAATTGTTGCTATCGCGGCATTAAACTTTTTTTTTGTAGATAATTATGGATTATGTCTTAAAACTTATTTTTTTATGCAGAAAATGTTCAATAAAATATAAAATGTTTTGAAGTTTTTCAAAGTCGGGCGTTCGAAATGTGCTGCAATCGTCAGAGTATAAAACGGTTTACGTAAAATAACAGATAATACTCGTTAGAATTCGTGCGGTGGCTCATGGTGTCCGGGACTTCAAAAAGGTCGGAAGTGGCATGTATAACAAATGTGTTAACGTCAAGATTACCTTAACTAAATTATTCTTTTTCTTCTTTTTTTTTTTATAAGAATTCAGGAAAATAAATCATCAGTTAGGAAATAAAAAACAAATTCATAATTCACTATCTAAATTCGGTTGTAACAGCCTCTTATTCGGTTGCAACAACTACTAATTCCGCTGTGACAACCTCGAATGAGGTTGCGACAACCTCTAATTCGGTTGTGACAACCTCGAATGAGGTTTTGACAACCTAGCGCTGTATCTAGTTTGGTGGCCGCTAGCTTTCTGAATATTTCTTGCGGATATGCTCGTGCATATCGACAATTGGCTATTCATTCCGCCTTCAAAATTTGTATGCTTCTATATAGTAAATGCTACCCTGTAACTAGTTTCAGGTGAGTTTCTGCCATCTTGCTGGTATTCCAATACTTCCTATATCCCTAACTATCTTTAAGGCAGTGATTTTGTCAGCACCCTACCGTAGCTTTAGTTATAACCAGGGTTCGTATTTCGTGGGTAATGAGTTACGCTGGGTTACCCAGGGTAACCCATTATTATTGCCGTGGGGAATGAGTAGTGATCGTTTACCCATTACCCGCAGGTTATGGGGAAAATAATGGGTAGCTACCCACGAAAATGGGGAATTACCCATCACGATTACCCATTACCCTCAGGGCAATGTGGAAAATAATGGGTAGCTACCCACGACAATGGGGAATTACTCATCACGATTTCCCATTACCCTCAGGGAAATGGGTGTCTCCAATATGGCATCACTTTTTTTCGATTTATAGCCACCATTTTATTTTACCGATGTTTTCATTTTGGCGATTTTTCGAAAAAAAAGTCTTCCATACGAATTGGACCACTATATGAAAACCCCTTAGAAATATGCAAAAATTGAATATTTTTTCGATTGGACCCTCCGTTTCCGAGATATAAACATGAGGGCGTTTTAGCGATTTTATGTATGAAAAAATGTATTTTGAGCGATTTTTTTTAAAAAAAAAAAAGTGATGCCATATTGGAGACACCCATTGGGTACAGCCTTCTTCAGAGGTAAAATTTTAATTATTTTTTCGATTGGGCACACCGTTTTCGAGTTATAGGCACTTTTTCATTTTAGCGATTTTTTTATTTTGGCGATTTTGTGAAAAAAAATTCTTCCATACGAATTGGCCCAATTTCTGAAAACCTCTTAGAAACCCGGAAAAATTGTTTATTTTCTAATTTTTTCTTATTATCGATCAAAAATTGGGATGAATTACCCTGGGTAACCCATTGCCCATCATCGTGGGTAGCTACCCATTATTTTTCCCATTTCCCTGAGAGTAATGGGAAATCGTGATGAGTAATTCCCCATTGTCGTGGGTAGCTACCCATTATTTTCCCCATTGCCATGAGGGTAATGGTAATCGTGATGGGTAATTCTCCATTTCGTGGGTAGCTACCCATTATTTTCCTCATTGCCCTGAGGGTAATGGGTAATCGTGATGGGTAATTCCTCATTTTCGTGGGTAGCTACCCATTATTTTGCCCATAGCCTGCGGGTAATGGGTAAACGTACATTACACATTCCCCACGACGATGTGTATGGGTTACTCATGGGGGGTAAATACGAACTCTGGTTACAACCTAAAATTTTCCTATGAATTCTGCAACAAGAAATCAATGAGCTGTGTACATAAACTCTTTATAAATTACAGTTTCTTTCAAATCAGTGACTTTTAATTGAATATCTGGAACATTTTTCTTAATTGAGTTTCACCGTGAAAAGTCACATAGTATCCACCATAGAGCAATAACGTATAGAGCTGTCATTGTTCTCATCTGACATTTCCTTTCACGCTATTCGTGGTGCGGTCAGTGCGATAAAGAGTTATTTGACGAAAATTGACTTACACCAGGTGGAATTACAAAACTTGTTGACTTTAATTTTTTATGTCATTTTGATGAAAAACTGTGAAATTTAAACGTAGTTTGGACTTTTTTGATATAGTTTATTGTTAGTATATAATTATGGTGTATTTACACAAAAAATTTTAACACACATATCGAAATGCCGTTTCTGATTTATTGTTGGATGGTTTGAGCTATTGCCTCTATCTGGTATTATTAAAGCTATAATTTTCAACATGCAACCGCGCATCTGCAACACCATAAATATCATCAATTTACTGAGAGAGTTGGCGTCTCTACACGTAATTACTCTATGGTACCCACCTTAAACGCTACTTCAGTAAACAAATTTATATCGCCCTAAATTTAATAGAATTGTGTTTATTTTTGATCACTAAAGTGGCTCAAAAACAAGAAAACACAAAATCCATGAAAATCGGTGGTATAAAAAAACAAAATAATGCAAATTTTACAATATTGAAAATTGGACGAAGATGAAAGGTCCTTAATGAAAATGTTTTGAGTACTTTATCAAAAGTGATTATACCTTCGATGGACGATAGACCTTAATTGGCCTGTTGGAACTTTTCTCGTGTTGACTAAAATGTCACCTTCACGTTTTCCTACCAGCTTTACTACTTCCACCTAAAATGCCCTGTCAGCAGAATTCTCATTAGGGTCCCACCATCTTTGTTGAAGTTTCAATATTTCAGAAGATGAAAAAAAAAATACTAAATATATTTGTTTTGTTTGTTAAGCCCAAAATGACTTAATTTATTTCTGTCAGGCCTGTTTCCGCTTTTATTGCCCTAACGTATGACTTGTCATGCTTTTTCCACATTTTAAATAAAATCTTGTGCGTTGTTAGTGTTGTCTCTTATCCAGGTCCTTTTGTTTTGTTCTGTTTCGTTTTTTCTTTGTGTGTTAGTTTTATATTCCGTATGTTGTTGTTTGGTATTGTTTCCTTAAGAAGAATAAGAAGTTGAAAAATCCATCATGCAACAATTCACGCACATACAAAGCGTTCAACATGACACAGCTGACGCATGCAGCAGCAGCAGCAGCATTTAGTTTGTACGACAAAGACTAGTAACGTAGTAGTCGAGTGTATCGTCCTTTGTTTTTACTTTGTCGTTGTTGGAAAAGTATTGTTGTCCTTTGGATGTTGCCAACTTTTTGATGAAGTATGACACACAACGAGCATGACGATGACGATGATGTTGGTGTTGTTGTTGTTGTTTTTCACTATGCAGCAAATGCTTCGTGTTTATGCTAATGTCGGGAGTGAACAACTGAGCAGAGTTCTAGTATTTAGTTCATTTGTTTGCAAGGAATGAATTTGCATATTTCTTTCTGGTGAGATGTTGTAGGACAAGTATGGTCGCTTTTGAAAAGGTCGGATTTGTCGCTGCCAAGTAACACTGAACTGCCAGCACAAAGTGTCTTTGCCTAATCTGACAACTGGTGTAACAATGTGCATACAGAGTAGATAGAGTAGAAGACTTTTGTTTCATTGTTTCATTTTTAAATAAAGCCCTTGCTGGCGATGTCCTTTTATGATAGTCATAAAGGATACGAAATTTATCAGCTTCTGATAATCCAAAATAATGCAGAAACAAGTTTTCCCGAAGTGATTATCATGGTGATGAACAAAATATTGGGATTTATATAATGATATAGATAGGCAATGAAAGACAGACAGAAAATTATCTTTATTAACAATGAGAAACTAATTTAGGTTGGCCCTTTACCCTCGAAATGTTCATATCTGCAGAATGTCAAAAAGATTTACTTGAATAAATAAATTCTTGAAGGCCTTTTAAGATTAACTTTCACATCGATCAGCCCCTGACATCTGGATATAAGTACACGCTCAAAAACCTGTATTTTTTGTTGTTTGGATGCAACTATAACGTATTTAGCTTGTCCAAAATATAGTATACGTGTGTCCAAATACAAATATATACATATATTTGTGCCCCACGTGTGGCTTTGTTTGTTCAAAACTGCTGACCACAAAAACGTGACAGACAGTAAAGAAACAACAAGCAGCAGATCATCAATTCACGAAAAGAATGCTTGCAAACATATCAGCTGGAAAAGTACACATTAGTAGAAGTCAAAGCCATAGGGTTTAAAGTCAATAAAACAGATAGCAGAGGTTTTATAGTCACCTGACTGTCAAAATTAATGTTGATATTACAGGTGGTACTGGCCAATCCGGAGTGCAACTTCTGCGCCTGCCATGACTTTTCTCTGAAATCCATTTATCAAAGGAATCCATTTTTCTGGCTAATTACTCGAGAGCAAATGTGAGGTTGTCAGAGCAGGAATCGAACCCACTAAACATTGTTCCACCGACGCCTATTCTTCATTGCCACGATGAATATGTTTCACCGCTGCGATGTAGATGCGCCATTGCTGCAGTAGCATGGGATCTTTAATGCACTTACTGTCTCTTAGATGGATGGAGCATCATTATTTCTTTGAATCAATGAACATTGTTGCCAATTTGTAGTGCCGTCGATCCAATGATATTAAGATTGAAAACAACTAGTTTATTCGCCACAAAACCAAAGTTATATTTTGATTACACTGCCAAGAATTTGATAAATTTCGCATTAAAATTTTACAAGTCACGAGTCCAATTTTCGAATCTAAAAAAATATCTACTTTGGTATTTCAAGCATCTAGATATTTTTTTTGTTTATCAAACCAACACTCTAGCGATGCCCCTATAAATGTAGTGCATTATGTTGGTGAAGGAAAATTGTGGAAGTGGAGGGTGGAAAGAGGGAGGAGTGTCTTTTGACATTTGGTTTGAATCTTTGTATGTCACAATTGGTGGAAAATACACTAGCCGGAAGTTTATTCCACATACGGACTGTACGGCTGAAGATCGAATCTTTTCTATTGTGTGAGTTCGGTCAAGCGGCCACTCGATAAAAAACGGATGAGAATTCCTGGAAAGCCGCGTGCTTCGGCTAAATATCCTCACGTCTGGCATAAGTTGACGGATGTCCGATGAACACATACCGTGGAAGTATTGATAAAACGATATCAACGATGCTCAAGGGAGGCAATAGAGTTGGATAACCTACTGTCCCCTATCAACACCGTCACTCTCCTCTGGACACGGTCGAGAAGCTTCAAAGATGTCCTAGGAGCACCTGCCCATATATGGGAGTTATATTCCATCTTCGGCTTGATGTAGGTGGTGTAGATATTGAGAAGATCAGTTGGAGTGAAGTATTTCTTGTACCGCTTAAAAAACCTCGACACTTGAATGCATCTTTCGACACTTCAAATACATGTTTGGACCAACTGACACCACATTGTATTTTCATGCCCAGAACATCATGAGCATTCATCAATATCCACACCGTCCATAGATAATGACGACTTGGGTCAGCAATGCGAATATGCGACAACAAACAACACTGGGTCTTAAAAAAAAATTATGCCCCATAGCATCCCATGTAGAGATTGGGGAAAGCTTCTCACAATCAGTGAGATGTGCGCGCTCTAGTTTTACACTCACTGATTGGGACCTACAGTTTTACACCGATTCCGAACGGTATTCTGAGAAGCATATTCATGGCTAAGTACTCGATAGTGTCGCCATCACTAAGCAAAGTGACCTTCGTCGAAGGAAATGTAAGGTTGTCTGAGCAGGGATTGAACCCACGTACAAGGGCCGCGCACTGAAGCCATTGCACCACCGACGGCCATTGGGTCTTACCCGCATTAAAATCTACTCTATTCATTCGACCGCATTCAACAATCGACACCAGATCCCGGTCGTGTGTTTCATTCATCGTCCGGCGTTTGACTTCAATCTCTTGAATCAATGAATCTCAATGAAAATAACAAAAAGAGAAGGACAAAGAGAAAGACCAGAGCCCTGTGGTACACCTGAAGTCAATTTATGCTTGTCGGAGGAAACTCCATCTACAACAACTCGTATAGTGCGATCTTTTGAGAAAACTCGATATAAATCGAGTGAAATTATCACCGTCACTAAAAGTAGCGACCTTTGACAGGAGTGCATCGTGCCATACTCTGTCAAAGGCCTTGGAAATATCAAGAGCCACTACCTTACTCTCACCAAGCCGGTGGATGGATCGACTCCACTGTTCCGAAAGGAACGCTATTAAGAAGGTCATTGGACTCAAGATATTTCACAAGATGCTGGTTAACCACGCTCTCCATAACCTGCAAGAACGCAGAACAAATCGTAATTGGGCCGTAATTTGCAGGGTTATTTGCATCACTTTTTTAGGGATCTGCTGAACATTAGCAACCTTCCAACGCGCAGGGAAAAAAGACTCCCGCATGGTATGCAAGGTTGAAAATGTTGCACAGTGGACGTGCCAGCGTCGAAGAGCACCTACTCAAGATTAGTGCAGATATGCCATCCGGGCCCGGGGATTTATTTACGACGACATTAACAATAACCTTTTTACCTCCTCGCGTTCGAAAAATATATTTTACATGGAATAAGATAGATAATTGATCACGGGCAGTGAGTGGTTGGTTGCTAGCCGGCAAGGAAGAGATCCTTGCAAACATTTCAACCAAGAGGTTAGCTTTATCAACCGGTTCAGTGAGTCATCTTTAACAAGAGTTGGGTTAGATTAAGAACTATCCTTTATTTTTCTTTCAAATTACCAAAAGCTCTTACTTCCTTTAGGGAAACAAAGCACGAATACGCTGTTCGTGAAGAAACTTTTCATGTCGAAGTACATTGGCAAACTTGGGTCTTGCCTGTTTGCGTAGCAGTTCAGTATTAACGTTTTTGTTAGAACGCCAGTTCCGAACGCGTCCTCTTTGGATCTGACAGTATTCTTTGCATGTCCGGTTACACCAATTTTTTTCGGATGGTTTAACCGACATAAGTTTCGTCGGTATGAATGAATTCATAGCAATCAAAAATTATCTTCTCGATCATTTCAGCAGCAGCATCTATTTCAATGTCCAGAAAACAAAGCTTCCAGTTAAAATGCTGATAAAAGTTGTTGAGCTCAGCCCAACGTGCGTCTTCGTCGATAAAAATTGTTCGCTTTGGGACTGTGTTTGATGAGAGACAATGACCTGAATACAAAAAGGACACTGAAATGATTGATGTATGAAGTAACATTAAGTCCTTGTCCTGTTCTTGTATTGGTTTCTTCTCATCTCTTCATTTTGATGGTAAATTTAATTTCCTTATCTATAATTTGATGGATGTGGCAGCATACGATCGGTTCTTTTCTGTCCATCTGTTTAAGCATAGTTGCAAAAAATAGTACTAAATGATTTTAGTTGAATAAGAGCATCTACGGATTTGAACATTTTATGTTTTATTTCAATAAAAATTGGTTTCGTAAGAGCTACACGGAAAGAAAAAACTCGTTCCTCCCAAACGAAATCTAAGATAACTGAAGTTCGTTTGGGGACTGCAGTTGGGAGAAACGAACTTCTGTTAAGCCATACATATCATTTCGTTTGGGAGAACCGAAAAATATTTGCAGCAAACGAGTTATGAAAAACATAAGCTGAAAAAAACGTTTGCGAGAAACGAAAAACGGTTCCGCCAACTGTTCCCTTGGTTACAGCAACCGAGTTGTAGTTGATCCTAACGAAAAAAACGTTTACAGTAAACGAGTTATGAAAAATTAAAGCTGAAAAAACGTTTGTGATAAACGAAAAACGGTTCCACCAACTGTTCTTTCGGTTACAGCAACCGAGTTGTAGTTACAGCAACCGAGTTGTAGTTACTCTATTCAGTACATTACTTATACATTAAAATTTATATTTATGGCTTCCATAAAAACTTTTTTTGTGTAAATTTCCAACTTTTATGATTTTGGTTTTACCCATAAAGTTTGTTTTAAAAAAAGTTGGAATTTTTTTCTATCTTTTCAGTGTCTACGAACACGTCCGTCTCGACTTGCATTAAAATAACAGCTAAAAGCGCGGCAAACTACAACGCGCCAGTTGTCCATCCAAGATATATTGACAAGGCAAAAGCGTTTTATGTGTATGCGTGAGTGTGTATGTCAAACGAGTGGACTGTGTATGCAGTCGACAGAAAGAGAGAATGGGAGAAATTTACGTTCTTCGTACTCATTAGAAAAATGGCTAATTTCAGTTATCGCAAACGGTTTTTAACTTGCGACAAATGTAATTTTGTACTCGTTTAATGCAAACGAGATCTCGTTTGCAACAACATGATACACATTTGCGATGTATGAGTTTATTTGGGAGAACTACATAAACGGTTGCGATTAATAAATTAATACAAATCAATCAAAGTATTGTTGTGGCAACCGAGCAATAAACGTTTTTTTTTCTTTGCGTGTACGTTATGGTTGTTTTGTTTCAATAATAAATACATACAATTTTGAAAAACGGAAAGATGGGATAAACAAATAGCATTATTTTAAATCTAAAATAATTATTATATTTACGGAATATATCGAATACGGAATGTATTTGTTTCTTCAACGAAAAGTATATTGATATATCACTTATATGACATGTCTTGATGCAGCAACGACAGAAGTTTTAAATGCAGCAAACTAAACACTTCGACGACCATCTGTCATTATTTCCACGAAGTGTCTGTATTTTAGTCTAGAGACGCCTATCCCAGTAAAGTATCTACATGTATGTTGCCTATCATTAAGATGTTGCCCCTACTCCTGCAAATTTTCACAAAAAAATATCTGTTACAGTAATATGACAATTTATAGCCGTTAGGCGAATCTTCTTGCGCAAAAATGGAAAATAATACATCTATGACTATTTACCAATTCAACCGTAATTTATAGAAGAAATCTATGACACAATATAATACAATTCTCCTAATCCTGCCTTGAGGACTTAAGACATTTCTTACAGATATGTGTTTCTATCATTGATGTTACATATGTGTAGTGTTGTTGGCGAGTTTTAGATAAAGCCCTAAGAAAATAGCCTCACTTTTCATTCATTCATTCCATTTACCCTAACACATACCCAACGACCAACACAACACACCCATCTCGAAGTGTTTACCTTTGGAGATGGAAAACAGTAAAAACATTTTGTAGTTAAGTCCATAGGACAACATTCTAACGATGTTATCATTAGAAAATAAAACAACATAACGAGAGCAACTGCCACTGGGTACCAGGACAAAGTTACAAACAACAGGAAGGCCAGAAGTAAGAAGACAAAAAACAAACTCCCTAGATACAGCAGCGCAACAATGAGGAAACCTTTAAGCACCTTTTGCATGGAATTAAAATTTAAGTTGTTGAGAAAACAACAGCAGCAACGGAAATAGAAACAGAAACAGAAAAACTACTGAAAGTTGTTACTTGTGAGAGAGCGTAGGAAAGCTAAGTTTTGTAGCTACTTTGTGCTACTTCAAGATGCTTCCCTGCAAATAAATGATTAAGTTTTGTTGGTTGGTATGAGTCATGCTTGCGAACGACCAACAATTTATAAATGTCTAAAAATATTTTATATTAAGCTGAGCAAATTTAAAAGCCAGCGAGAGGTTCATGCTGGTAATCCTGAAATATGGGCATTCATCCACTTTTGGGGTTATATTGCATTGCAGTGACCATAACGTTGGCTTAAGTTATAAGGAAACTTTGCAAAAATTTTAAAGGCAACTGATGAAAATGGGTCAAAGACCACATTGAGCCCAATGTTCCGAAAGTGATGTTTAAAGTATCGTAGGTGGAACACTTGGTCTGTTTTCTTATAGTGATCCAAAACTCATTGTACTAAATTAAATTTTCATTTACAACTGACTACTCTTTTAGAAACAAATAAAACTCTAATGTTGACTTTTTGTTCCCATAAAAAGTACAAAATATGACATTTAAATTTTAAAATTTCATATCAAAACAAAAAATAATTGTTAACCAAAATATCACTTTAAAACAAGAGTAACTTAAATTGGAATATCTGATGGCCATCGAATAGCAAAGCCATGGCACCACCGTCTATGACATAATAAATTAGATCTTTCTCCGGTTCAGCAACGATTCCGAGTGGAGAGTCCTCAGACACTCGAATGGTTTTGGCATTGAACCTTTAGAATTTTTTTGGTTAAGTTGAGAAGATGATATCGGTTAAATGGGCTCCGTCACAATTGATTACCCTACGGGCTCGTTTTGTGGCATTTTTCTTCATAATGATTTGAAAATCATAATGAGCGATGAGGCTCAGTTCCAACGGGTACGTGAACAAGCAAAACTATCGCTTCTGGGGCACTGAAAGTCCACGAGGAGCCATTACACCCACTCAAAGCGACTGCATGGTGCGCTGTTCACGCTGGAGGAGTCATCGGGCTATTGTTTTTCGAGAACGACGCTGGTCAAATGACAACAGTGGACGGTGCGCGCTATTGGGCCAGGTTAACCGAGTTTTTTCTGCCGCAATTCGACAAATTGGGACTGGAGGACACGTGGTTCCAACAGGACGGAACAACGACACACACTGCGCGAACCACAACCGATATTCTGAAGGCGGCGTTCCCGGGTCGCCTCATCTCTCGTTTTGGCGATTTCCACTGGCCCGCAAGATCGCCCAATTTAACCGATCCAGACTTTTTTTGTGGGGTTTTTTGAAGTCCCGTGTTTACGTGAACAAGCCCGAGACCCTGTTGGCCCTCAAGGTCAACATTCGACACGAGTGCGAGAATCTGTCGCACGAAGTTCTCGCCGAAGTGATGAAAAATGCCATAAAACGATCCCGTATGCTAATCAATTGTGACGGCGCCCATTTAACCGATATCATCTTCTCAACTTAACCAACGAAATTCTAAAGGTTCAAATAAACATAATCAAAAAACAGAATCGAAGTTTTTCATTTAGAAAAAAAATGAGAGCCAATCAACATCGGATGACTTCTTTTGAAACACCTTGTATATATATTTGTCCCAGCCGGTCTCATGGCTTTAAAATAGTCTTTTATACAGGGTGGGCCAACTTCGACTGACTGATTTGAAATGCCTATAACTTTTATATTTTTACAGTTTTTTATTTAATTTTTTGTAGGTAATAAACAATTTAATAAAATTTTCTAATGTCGTCATACTAAATGCAAGAACGTGTAAAAATTTTTCAAGATTATTATTTTATTATTTTTTGAACAACCTCATTATCAACGATGAAGCACATTTTCATTTAAATGGATATGTTAGTAAAGAGAGCTGCCGAATTTGGGGTACCGAAAATCATAGGCAGAGCATCAGCGACAATTATACCCTCTCAGATGCATAAAATTATGGGTGATAGAATTATCGGCCCATATTTCCGAAAATGAAGCTGGGGAACCAGAAACCGTCATCGGGGCAGTATATCGAACCATGTTGGAAATTTATTTACATCCGGTAATTCTCAATAATCATGGCATATGGTTCCAGCAAGATGGAGGTGCAGCTAATACCGCGAGAGACACAATGTTAGAAGCATTTCAAATCAGTCAGTCGAAGTTGGCCAACCCTGTATAAGAAAAAAATTTATTTTCTAAAATTATTTAAAGTTTGTCACATTTCCCTGTTTAAAAATTTCCACACAATTTTGAATAAATGTCAATGAGAATTGTGGGAAACTTCAATGAATGTGACAGTAGTACAGGACAGCACCTATTGAAAAAAGTTGGCAATTCTCGCGCTAAATCTATTATTTCCTTTATCTATGGTGTAAAGTATGTTCTGGGTCTGGTTGAGGTTGTAATTTTCAAAATGTTTGAATATTAAGAAACATTACAAGCAACAATAAACAATTTTCAAAATGTTCAATAGGACCCGAAACACTGGCAGGATTATTAGTTTTGTGGCAATTTTAAAATTTGAATCGGATTTAGAATACTTGAAATGTTTAAGTTTGCTACACGCAAAGAAAAAATATGTTTATTGCTCGGTTGCCGCAACAATACTTTGATTGATTTGTATAATTTTTTTAATCGTAATCATTCACGTAGTTCTCCCAAATAAACTCATACTCGTAGTATATCGCAAATCTGTTTCATGCTGTTGCAAACGGCTCCTCGTTTGCATAAAATGCGAACAAAATTACATTTGCCGCAAATTTACAAAACGTTTGCCATAACTGAAATTAGTAATTTTTTTTAAGGAGAGTACAGATTACGAAGAACGTAAATTTCTCTCATTCTCTCATTCTGTCGACTGTATACACAGTCTTATCCACTCGTTTGGCATACACACTCACGCATACACATACAAGTGATCACACACTCTAATGCTTCTACCTTGTCAATATATTTTGGATGGACAATTGACACGTTTTATATAGTTTGCTGCGCTGTTAGTTTTTATTTGAATGCAAGGCGAGACAGACGTGTAAGTAGATAGTGAAAAATTGACAAAATGCCATGTGTTTTTAAAACAAACTTTATGGGTGGAACCAAAAATTTGGAAATTTAACAAAAAAGAGCTTATGGAAGCCATAAATAAAAGTTGTAATTACAACTCGGTTGCTGCAACCGAAAGAACATTTGGTGGAACCGTTTTTTGTTTCCCGCAAACGTTTTTCAGCTCTAATTTTACATAACTCGTTTGCTGCACACGCTTTTCATTTCTCGCAAACGTGTTTTAGTTTGAAGCAACTACAACTCGGTTGCTGTAACCGAGGGAACAGCGCAAACGTTTTTTCAGCTTATGTTTTTCATTACTCATTTGCTGCAAACATTTTGCGGTTCTCCCAAACGAAATGACTTGTATGGGTTAACATAACAGAAGTTCGTTTCTCCCAACTACAGTCCCCAAACGAACTTCAGTTATCTGAGATTTCGTTTGGGAGGAACGAGTTTTTTCTTTGCGAATACTTATGTTGTGATAAAAACAAGATAAAGCTAAAATATCGTCATTGTGTTTCAAAGTTTCATCTCTATGAAGATCCATACATTTTAACATGCGATTGAAGCGGGGATGTGGAGTTTTCTCAAAACATTGATAACTCCAACTCCCAATCGTTAATTTTAAAATTCTGGACTCCGACGCCAACTTTACAGATAAACCAAACATATTGAAATGTCTCTTTTTTGTATAATGGTCCAATTATGCAGCTACATTTGGATATAAAAATTATTCATTCCAAACTAAATTAATGCATTTTTTCAAAAATCAGCGCTTTAATTGTCAACTAAGAGACATTAAACGAAACATTAAAAAACATTACAAGCAACAATAAACAATCCGTTGCCAAAAATGGGCTTAAACTAACTAACAACAGTAACGAAATATTTTAAATTTCAGGTAACCGAAAAGTTAAAATTTCTGTAAATTTAAAAGTCAATATTGTACGTCTCAAAGATGTCGTTAAAAATATAGCATATGGTTAAATATAGTAGGATGGTTTCGAAAAATTATATGCGATTCTCCAACTTGCACATATTAAAAAATTGCATGAGGTGTCAGGGAACATCCGGTTAGTTCCAACACGCCTAAGGCGCTCGTTGAAAAATACGACAATTAAAATGGATCTTTAAGAAAATATACTTTTTTGTAAAATTCTAAACTTTTTCTAAGAAAAATATTTTTTTATCGAATGTTTTTTTTAAAAAAAAAAAGTATATTTTGAGGTCCTTTTTTAAAAATATGTATTATATTTTCCCGAAAAGGGAATTTTTTTAAAGAGATGGACTTCGTTTATTAAATCCTAATGTTTTTTGTGAAAAGGTACTATTTTTAAGATGAAGTACATTTTGTAAGAAATAACCATAAGAGAATGAATTTTTTAAAAAAAAATACTTTTTTTAAGAACATGTACCTTTTAAAGAAGTGATACTCTTTTTAGGAAACGGTTATTTTTGTAAGAAAATGTACTTATTTTCCGAAAGCCTACATATCACTGTGTGTAATTTTTTAAGTCATGGCAAAATAACCATATACTGACACCACTACGTGATAAAAGACTAAAAAAAAAAGACCCGTGTCTCCCAAAATTCAAATATTACGAAAATAAATGGAAGATTTGCTGTGATTTGAAGGTCATCAACATTTTGCAAGGGATCATCGATAAGGGCGGCTTCCCAAAATTCTTTTGTTTTCTTTGTAATTGGGATTCACGCTCACCTCTGAGTCAATTCCAATGTAACTCGTGGAGGCCAAGAGGAAGTGTGGATGAACAAATACAACAACATAGACTGAAGAATGCACATGGTTCTGGCCAGGCATATTTCATTTTTTGCTACCTATTGACCTGAACAGGAGAAAAAGGTAAAAAAAAATGAAATTAAAAAATTTTCGGCAAATTTTTCACTTTTGCGTGCTACCTAAACAGTGTTAAGAATCATCTCTAGTTTATATGTTCTAGAAATTTGTTTATTGAGATCTTAGGTAAATTTTTGTAGTTGATTGTTTCCTTGAATTTTGAACGGGTTGCTACCTATGGACCTGAACACGGGAAAAAAGGTAAAAAAAATCGAATTTCTTTAAGTTTTTTTGCAATTTTGATCTGGAAGGTGAAGTTTTTTGATTTTATATGTTCGCAATTTTTGTTTTTTATGACAATAGCTACAACTTTGCCTCAGAGAGTAAACTGAACGGTTTGCAAGATATGAGCCTGAGAAAATGATCACATTTTACGAAAATGATACCGAGGCCCCAAATCTTTGGCGGCCCATAAAAAAAAAGTGCATGACTTTGGCAAAAATTGGGAGACACGGGTCTCTTTTTTTTAGTCTTTTATCACGTAGTGGTGTCCGTATATGGTTATTTTTTTTCGTGTTGCACTGTGTATCTCAAGAAAAGAAAAGAAAATGTATTATTTTATTTTTTATTTTATTATTCAAGCTGAAGACCGTCTATATCTCTTAAATAGAGATATAGTTTTTTAAAAACAAGATGTTTTGCAAATGCATCCTCATGATTCCTGGCAAGTCGTATAGCTATTTCAGATCTAGCCACAGATCTTCATCAGCGGTTGTTTGGAATGCTGCTTTTGAAAAATTCCTCAAACTAAGTGCAAACGAAAACTCCTCTGAATTGAGAATTTTCCGCTCGGAAAGTGTTCGAAAAATATCGCAAGCAAAACACACAATTATTTAATTTTTAAGAAAATAAAAAAATAATTTTTGTAAGAAAAGGTATATTTTTTGTGAAGAAATGTTTTTTTTTTAAAAAATGCGATTTTTTTTTGAATTTGCCCTTTTTTCAAGAATAGGTACATTTTTAAGAGAAGGTACTTATCTCAAGAAAAGTTATTTGGTTTCACAAAAAAGGTTATCTTTTTAAGAAAAGGCAATTTGTTGTAAGAAAATGTACTTTTTTAAGAAAAAGTACTTATTTAAAAACAAAATACTTTTTTTAAGAAAAGGTACTTTCTGTAAGAAAATGTAATTTTTTTAAGCAAGGGTACTTCTTTAAGATAAGGTATTTTTTTTAACAAAACATTACTCATTTTAATGCAAAGTATTTTTTTTGAGAGAATTTACTTATTTTAAAAAAATGCACTTATTTAAAAAAATTTTGTTTTTTAAACTTCTTTCACTTTGGCTTTTCTAAATTTTCTTTCTATTGGATTCACAACTACAATATTTACTAAATATTGGTTACAGGCTCCAGCTAGAAAAAATAAAAAAATAAATGGTTTCCCGTTACATCCCATGTAGGGATTAAGGAGAGCTTCTCACTGATTGGGACCTACAGTTTTACACCGGTTCCGAACGGTATTTTGAGAAGCTTTTTCATGGCTAATTACTCGATAGTGTCGCCGTCACTAAGCGGGGTGACCGCCGCCGAAAGAAATTTAAGTTGTTCAGAGCAGGGTTCGAACCCATGTTCTCATGTATCGGGTTTTTCAATAAGAGCGCTACAAAAGTTTTTTTTAAATAAAACAAATCCTGTTTTAGATACCAATGAAATTCTTTAATCCTGTGAAAGTTCGTTCGATGCCAATATGTATGGAACTCGATTTCTTTTGCATGGCCACCACGGGCACGCTTGCAGAAGTCCAGACGCTGAACCCAATTTTCGACGGTTTTCAATAATAAATCGGCCGATACTGCTGCAATTTCACGTTCAATATTTGTACGAAGTTCATCAATCGTCGCTGGCTTGTTGGCATAGACCATAGACTTGACGTAGCCCCACAGGAAATAATCTAACGGCGTCAAATCGCACGACCGAGGCGGCCAATCAACTGGGCCATTACGTGAGATAACACGTTCACCAAACTTGGTTTCCAATAAATTGATTGTGGCATTCGCTGTGTGGCTTGTGGCTCCGTCCTGTTGGAACCACATGTCCTCCAAGTCCATATTATCCAATTGGAGCCAAAAATATTCGGTTATCATTGAACGGTAGCGATTCGCATTCAGAAATGAGCCTCATCGCTGAAGATGATTTTCCGATGAAAATCCGAATCATTTTCAACTTGTTGCTCAGCCCAATTCACGAACATACGACGCTTATGGTGGTCTAGCGGCTTCAGTTCTTGCGTCAATTTGATCTTGTAAGGATGTAGGCCAAGAACTTATCGCAAAATTGGCCACAACGACGTCACAGAGATGCCCAACGCTTGAGAACGACGTGTGAGAGACACATTTGGGCTTTCTTGAACTTTCTTGAAATTTTTGTTACAAAAACCTATATTTTCTTAAAAAACTACAATTTCTTTAAAGAGTAAATTTTTTTGTGAAACAATATAAATTTTCTTGAAATAAGTACCTATTCTAATATAGTACCTATACCTAATATAGTTGATAATACTGGGTTGTAATAAAGTAGTTAAGAAAAAGTTGTTTAATTTTTTTCATTTAGCCCCATTACACAACGTGCGATAAGGAACTTCGTTCCAAAAATATACCCATCATTAAATTTCTGAAACTTAAAATTCCTTACTTAAAATTCCCATTTTGCAGGTCTCCAACTTCCATTGTATTATCTCGGAAGACACGACGGCTTACAAGAACCGAAAGACGGGTCCAACACAGTTCCAAAACGAGTGTCACAAGTGTTTTTGGGCGGTAACACAGTGTTGTTCTTAACATTCGGAAGTGTCAAATGTTCTCACGTTTTTGTTAACATACATAGTTTTCCGATTTTTACTGATGTAAATTCAGCTATTACCCTTCACGAATTGTCAACACTGTTTTGTTACATTTGATGATGATGTTAATCAAATTGACTTGCCTCAAAATATTTTACTTTCTTATTAAATCTATTGACACCTGCTCCCAAATAGGTGCACGAGATATGTATGTCACAATGATTGGCATTATGCTTCCATTTGCCCCAAAATAATGATGATAAAGTATTGACAATCTGAGTATCCGACTTCGAAATGACTGCCCTCCAAGCAGGATGACATATTATGCTGACTATGAAACAGTGACGCATTAAAATTAAAGACGGCAATTATTCATCTTTCATTGCCTCATAGTGGCATGTCAGGGTATTAAAGATCTCACACCCTTTTAAAAATTCAGAAATGTCCATAGTAGTTTGTGCTGATTTGCCACACATTCGTACAAAACAACACCAACAAAAATATGTGTCCTTAATGTCCTTTGACCCCCAAGGAATTTTCTTACTTATAACGATAACAGCACTAGCAACAACAGCAACGGCCACCTAAACAATATAAAATTATTTCAAAGCATTTTTTAAACCACTTTTACCATAAAAGTCCACAGTCTTTAAACATTTATCATCTTATTTGTAATGTTTCTTCAGGTCGGAGGGAGAGTTAGAGGGAGAGCAAGAGCGACAGCGACAGCGACATAGATAGCATGTCCTTTTGGAAGAAGAGCATCATTGTAATATTCTAAACAAATGTTTTTTGTTTGTGTTTTCGGGCTGTTCTACATTTCGATGAGCTTAAAGCAACAAAATGAAAACTGAAAAGATTCAATAGAATAAACAATGTTTGTATACTCTACTACAACATTTTCATTCAGTCACAGAAGTTTCCAGGTGAAGAAACGCAGACTTTTGTAAAAGTTAGCTACAATGTTATGTTGTCGCCAGTTGTATGGATTGAGTTCGTAGTTTGCACAGTGTTTCGGAAGTTGTATGGAGTACAACTATTTAAATGCTTCAGCAAGTTTGAAATGGTATAGTACAAAAAAAGTTAACTGCTGTTGTGACAATGAAATGGCTTTATTTCGGTGCCTCAAATATTATAAGGATGTCTCTATTGTCTCGACTATACGAGTATACAGACAAATTAGTTCTGTGGGAAACCTCTAGTAAAAAATACTCAAAATGCACTCACCGAAAAATTCGGTTGAGACAGCCGAATTATCCGTTACCGAATCTACAGATAGAGACACAAACTCTTTAGTGGTTGTCACAAACTCATTAGTGGTTGTCACAACCACATTAGTGGTTATCACAACTACATAAGTGGTTGTCACGACCTCATTAGATGTTGTCACGACCTCATTAGAGGTTGTCACGACGTCATTAGAGGTTGAAACAACCTCTTTAGACGTTAAAAATAAATGGTTTTCCATTACATCCCATGAAGGGACCGGGGAGAACTTCTCGCAATCACTGAGCTGTGCGCTTTCCAGTTTTCACTCACTGATTGGGACCTACAGTTTTACACCCATTCCGAACGGTATTTTGAGAAGCTTTTTCATGGCTATATACTCGATAGTTTCGCCGCCACTATGCGAGGTGACCGCCGCCGAAAGAAATTTTATTTTTTATTTATTTATTTTTATTTTTTTTTTGAAGGTGGTCAGGGTTCGAACGTAGGATCTCATGTACAAGAGCCGCGCACACTAACCATTGCACCACTTTAGAGGTTGCCACAACCGAATTTTGATAGTGTCACGAACGAATTTTGAAACTTTTTCTATTATTAACTGATTTATTTTCCAGGCTTCTTATGAAAAACATTAGAAAGTCATAAAATAGAGTCATTTATATAAGGCAATCTTTGGAGTGAAACATTTGTTTTACATGTCACTACCCACCTTTTTTTGAAATCCCGGTCATCATGGGTCTCCGCAGCAATTCTGACGTGTTGCATCTGTTGACCTCGGTCCTAAACCGTTTCGCACACAGATGAATGCAGCATATCTCCAACGACCGACCGACCTTGAAAAGCTTCAAAACTCTTGATATCTGCCTGGACATTCTCTGCAAAATAAAACGATTTAATGCAAAAACCATAATCGCAATATTTTTACATAAGTTTCTTAATAACTACAAAAGAAATCTTTATATCGCTGTGATAATTATGCATTTTTTAACTTAGTTTAATATAGTTTTTGCTTTTAGAATTTTAAACGTCAAATTTCGGTTGCGCCTACAGAATTCATGGGAAATTCAGTTACAGCAACCGAATTGACACCGAATACGGTCGATGCAACCAACTTAAGGGTTAATTCGGTTATTGCGACTGAATTTGTATCAAATTCGTAGTTACAACCGACTTGATACCAAATACGGTAGTGACAACCGAATTGATGCCAAAATCGGTTGTTGCACCTGAATTGATGCCTCATTCGGTTACTCCAACCGAATGCGGTACCAATTTCAATACCAATTTTGGTACCAATTAATTCCTAATTCGTTTGATCCAACCGAAATTTTAGAAAATTTGGTTGACAAAACGAATGTAATTCAAGATTCAGTTGTCACAACCTAATCAATTACGAAGCGAGGTTGCTCCAACCGAATTTTTGTTGTGACGACTAAATTCGGTCGTGACAACCTCAAATCGGTTGTGGCAACCGTTATTTGGTGGTAAGAGTCGAAATTACGGTTGCTACAGCGTCTTTTTAATCAATAAGTTCTAACTGTTGGCAAAACATTCAATGATCCCTATGTACAATAGTCCAAGCAGCAGTAGAAACAGTTTGAATTCCGTGAAAATAGCCAAGGTGGCTCAGTCAGCACATAAGGTCATGCAAACAGTTTTATTTTCAAAAATTTCACACGCTTATCTTCGAAGCGGGAAAGAATTAAAGGGCAGATGTCCTAAAATGGCGATTAAAACATGGAACCTACAATTATAATCCGATTTGGAAAAAAACTTGGTACATAAAGTTTTCTTGAACCGGTGATAATATAGGCTAAATAATATATACAGAATCAGCTTAGGTTATGTAAAAGCTGTTATAAAAATGTTACCCTTGACATAATTTTATTACAACTTTCAACAAAATATTACAATCAATTTGGTTTCAATCGAGAAATGTGGCAATTTTCTGCAAATATGATGTTTTTTTCCGTCGGCGGTGCCAATGGTTAGTGTGCGCGCCTCTTGTATTTGAGATCCTGGGTTCTACCTCTGCTCTGACCACATTAAATTTCTTTCGGCGGCGTCACCTCGCATAGTGACGGGAATGGAACCGAACCTTAACCGAATTTTTCTGTGATTGCATAAGTGCCCAGAAGATGACATATGATCATCACATGTAGAGACGTCTTGGCTAACTGATCCACTGATGAATGGTTACCTACATATGTACACCTTATATTCATGTCATAAGGTGATATCCACACTGAAAGAAAATCTTTACATCAAATCTATGATAAGTGTTCATAAATTTGTTTTCATTGAATGTTGACAAATGATGACCAATTTTCATCAAATTGATTGATAGACTTTCATCAAATTGATGACAACATTACATCTAAGTGACGGAAAAAGTACAGCCAATTGATGAACCATTTACATCAAAATGGTGAACAATTTTCTTCAACTTGATGACAAACCTACATCAAATTGATTTAAGATTGTCGTTGAATTAACGTAAAGTATTAATGAATATGGATGAAAGATTGATGAAATGATCTTCATCATTTCAATGAAATGTGTTGGAAAATTAGGAAATGTTTCGTCAAATTGATGAAGGAATTCATTAACTTGATGAAGCTTTTCCGTTCAGTGCACTAACGACAAACTACAGAAGTTTTTTCTGCTGATTTTCTGCTATCTTTCGATTAACTGCATGAAAATGTCGGAGGGTGTCATGAAGTTTGTTGCCAGCAGGAACTCTATAATGTCACTTTTAGTCGCTGGTTATGTTTTTAGGAAATTTTCAACTGGGATATTAAACTTCGTAGGGACGTAACTATTGTTACTAAATTGAACATACCCATTAGAATAGTACAATTTAACATACACTTTTATTATCATATGGTTTTTGAAAGTTAACCTCTATAGCGTTATTCGGTTACGGAAATTTGAAATTGTGTCAACTTTCACCATGGAGTGGTCAGGTATGGAAAACCGTATCGCAGTTATATCACTTTTTAAGTGTGGAAAGAATAAAAAAACGATATTTTCAAAACGCTCCGCCCGCTCAGCATTAGTGGCATGTTCGTCTACAGGTGCATACAATTGTTCGAGGAGACTGGGGATATAAAAGACCGCCCCGTTCGGGCCGCCCGCGTACTGTTCGGACACAACAAGTCATCCAAGCTGTCAAAGCAAGAATTCAACGAAATGCCCTCCGGAAACAGAAAATCATGGCACGTGAGATAAAAATCACGCAAAAGTCCATGAGGCGAATTTTTTAAACAGACTTGGGATTTGGAGCTTTCAAACGGCGTACAGGACAGTTATTGACTGCAACTTTAAAAATAAATAGGATAGAAAAATCCAAACGTCCTTTACGCTGAAAACTTGCAAAGAAAAATCTTGTTTACTTGTTATCTTTTTACCGTACAGGAAAAATTTAACAAAGAAAATGATAGGGTTTATGTACGATAATGTAAAGAATCATCTCAGCTCATCCCACGGGTCGAAAAGGGTCATCATCCCGCTGCAGTCATGGTTTGGTGGGGTGTCTCTTATGATGCGGTAACTGATTTGCATTTCTGTGAACAAGGGGTCAAAACATCAGCCAAAGTTTACCAAGAAACGGTTTTGGAAGCGTTTGTGAAGCCGTTTATCAATTCCCTGTTCCAGCAAGATTCAGCACCAGCTCATAAGGCTAAAACGACACAAACCTGACTTCGAAACAATTTGGCAGCTTTTATATGCTCTGAAGAATGACCCTCTAGCAGCCTTGATCTGAACTTTCTGGACTACAAATTGTGGACCGTTTTAGAGGACATGGTCTGCCACGGAAGATACCTTAACATTGATTCTCTTAAGACAAATCTGGTTCGTGCTGTAACCAATTTTCCAATGGATGAGGTGCGTGCAGCTATTGATGATTGGCCAATGCGACTTTTGGCGTGCGTGAAAGCCAAGGGCGGACATTTTGATGGAAATTTAGCTTTTTGTATACATGTCAATAAATATATATAAAAAAATTTGATCCAAAAACGTTCATTAGTTTTTGTTTTATAGCCCAAAATATAAGTCACATTATTGATGTCCCTAATTAATTAATTAAGTAATGATTAATTTTTAAGATGACATTTGATCTCGCATCAGATCATTGGAAGTTGACCAAGTTTTAGTCTATTTTATTTGGAAATATAAGTCGCATTATCCTGGATCGTGAAATTTCTGATTGTCATGCAAAAAGTTAAAAAAAAAACATAGAATTTTGAGTTCAAGTTAGAGCCAAACATTTTTGTATCGATATTTTCCATACCACTGTACACTTATTTAAGATATTAAAAAGCTACAATTCATATGTAGAATTTGTATCTTCAGACAAAATTCCTACTCTGATTTTTATTATGCATAAAGGTAATTTTCAATGTCTACACTAAGCAACACAAACTACAACCATTTTATGTGCAACTACATGGTACAATATTAAAATGAACCTCTGTCTGTCCGGATATCTTGTAGTGGACTGACGAGATGGCATCGGTTTCGTAGTAGTTGAATGCATGAAAGGAATATCTGCTTTGAAGATGACTCTCTAAGCCCAGCAAGTATTAATGATAAAATATTGCGCATTGTTTGGAAATTTTTGCACAAAAGCACCACATAAAAGTGTTCAGATAAGGTTTCATCCATCCGTCCGTACCTACATATGTATGGAAAGCATTTTGGGTGAATTGAAAAATAGCCCTCAGGCATCGAAATACAATTTGTTGTTGCTGTAATTGTTGCCGAGGTATATTTTGTGTGTGTGTGTGTGTGTTACTGATGTTTTTCATTTTTGCAACACAGGCAGATACACTTACTCACTCGGTTCCACTTTACACATGCTGTGTTATTTTTCTCAACTCGGCTCATTAATTATGCCTTTCAGCACGTTTAGATGTTTATCCTTCCAACAATAATAAAACGCCGGCCGGGCACAAAACAACAACTACAATAAACGAACCTCCGGAGGAGCCCAAAACTTGTGTTGTAGCTACACAATACAGGAGGAGTACGACGAGTACGTGCGTTGATGTGTGCGTCTGTCGTTTTGGTTGTGGGATTTCTTAGGTAACACCATCCTAAGGGTTGTCTTGAAGTATCTTCTTTTTTTTTCTGTAGTAACCCAGTTATCAGATCTGTTGTGTTATACCTTTTGTATTTAGTTATGTTATTATATTGAAATTGTGGAAAAGCTTTTTGAAAATTAAAATAAATGTACAAACTGCTATACAATTCAAATATAAATGTAATAAAGTATAATAATACACTTATCTCAAATGGTGCTTGAGTGTAATAACATTTTTTTAACAGAATGAAATTTCGAAGAAAATAATATAAGAATTGACAAAATTTCATCAGAATTGCAAAATTATTTCAATCACCAAGGCAAGTTTAAAACTTGCACTGACCTCACATCCTTCCCAAACTGGCCATGAAAAACTAACCCCTGGTTTTGAACCAAATTATCGTATTAAAAAAGTAAATACTCAAATGTCCGGCCTTACAAGTTTGTATTGTGAAGCATATTTTAATTGTAACAGTTTGCTGGACAGCTAACTACAAGCGGTTTTTGGAACGCACTTCTTTATCGGACGTTGCGAGATGGGGGCTAAATGAAAAAAAATTAAAAAACTTTTTTTAAAACTATTATGCTACAGCCCAGTATTATCAACTCTATTAGGTAGTTTTGCTTTGGTTTGTGTCTAGACTAACATATTTTGGAAAATTTCGTATTTAACGGGAAGTTTTCTAGGTGGAGCCTGTAACCAATATTTAGTAGTTTTTAACCCAATAAAAACTATATTTGCAAAAGCCATAGTGGAAGTTTAAAAAAAGAAAATTTTCTTAAATAAGTGCCTTTTTTTATAAAAAGAAAATTTTGTCAAAAATTTTTTTTCTTAAAAGAAAAACTTATCTTAAAGAAGTACCTTTGCTTAAGAAAACTAAATTTTCTTAAATAAGTGCCTTTTTTTTTAAAAAGTAAATTTAGTCAAAAATTTTTTTTCTTAAAAGAAAAACTTATCTTAAAAAAGTACCTTTGCTTAAGAAAACTAAATTTTCTTACAAAAAGTACGTTTTCTTACAAAAAGTCCATTTTCTTACAAAAGTACCTTTTCTTACAAAAAGTACCTTTTCTTAAAAAGTATATTTTCTTAAAAAAGTACCTTTTCTTAAAAAAGTAGTTTTTTTTTAAATAAATACCTTTCCTTAAAAAAGTAAATTTTCTTACAACAAATTGACTTTTCTTAAAAAACTACCTTTTGTTTAAAGAGTACCTTTTCTGTGAAACAAAATAACTTTTCTTGAGATAAGTACCTACATTAAAAATGTACCTATTCTTGAAAAAAGGGCGAATTCTAAAAAATCCCTTTTCTTAAAAAAATCTTTTATCTTTTCTTAAAAATAAAATAATACCTTTTATTTTCTTGTATTATTTCTGAAAATAACTCCATTTTCTTAACAAATAACCTTTTCCTAAAAAATGTACCACTTATTTAAAAAGTACCTGCACTTAAAAAATGTACTTCTTTGTAAAAAAAATTCATACCCTCATGGGTTTTTCTTACAAAAATTACTTCTTCTTAAAAATAGTACATTTTCTTAAAAAAAACATTAGCTTTTAATAAATGAAGTATCTCTTTTTAAAAAAAATTCCTTTTCTGGAAAATATAGTACATATTCGTACAAAAAGGAAAAAATATACTTTAAAAAAAATTACAGCAGACAGTTGTCCGAGGCCTTCGGCCACGGACTGTCCCTGCAGGCTGTGTCAGAGACACGGCCATTAAGTTTAACGTAGAATACGCCATCCGATAAGACAGAAAACATATGTAACAATAAATTCATTTGCTTATATTATTTATCATTTATTGTTATATATGTTTTCTGTCTTATCGGATGGCGTATTCTACGTTAAACTTAATGGCCGTGTCTCTGCCACAGCCTCCAGGGACAGTCCGTGGCCCAAGGCCTCGGACAACTGTCTGCTGTAATTTTTATATTTACCAACGGTATTTGATTCAAGTCCGTTTAAAAAAAAAAATATTATGTTCAATTTTTTTAAACTTAATTTAGTTTATGTATTTTAATTAATATTTTTATTGAAATAAGTTCTGCGAATGTTGAGAGGGCCGCCCTAATATTAAAAAAGGTTTACCTTATCGAGTGTTCGCATTAGCATTCGAGCGTTGTGTGAAAGCTTTACGCTTTACAATTCAAAATTAATGTTACAACAGCTTTATTGAAGCTTTCGCAAAAAAGCTTTATTACGTTAGCTTACTGTTTGTTTCACTTTTTACTAGATACATGTTGCCAAGCAACATTAGCTTGCTGTTCGTTTCACTTTTTACTAGATACATGTTCCTAAGCAATGTTGAGCAACCAAAAACACTCAACCAAACACCACACATATGTTTGAGTGTATGTGTTTAAACAATTTTCATTTGAGAAATTAAAATACTAGAAATATATCAACCAATATGAAATGTATATCAAACGAAAGATAACATCTTCATTTACCTACAAAAAAAATTTTAAAAAAATTCATCTAGCCGTTTCCTCAAATTCAATGAAATAAAGATTACAACAATAAAAACCTGACATGACTCCTCATACCGTAAGGTAAGACGTATTCTATGTCAAAAAATTACATTCTATATAAAAGTATTTCTTAAAAAAAGTTTATCATTTTACAAAATGTATCTTTTCTTAAAGATCCATTTAAATCATCGTATTTTTCAACGGACACCTGAGGCGTGTTGGAACTAACAAGTACATAATATATATCGTAAGGAACTTCATTCCAACCGCGTGTCCCCTGACACCTCATGTAATTTTTCTGTTTGGGAATTTATATTTTTGCTTACAATGTTTAATATAACCACTTATTTGGTGGAATCGCGTTTAGTCTGGCTGTTCTAGTTTGGCATTTTAATACAATATTTTGGTTATCATAATTATTGCACTCGTATCGTATCACTGCTGTCATTAGTCATTATATATTTGAATTTATGACTTTGTTGTTGATTTCATTTTAAGATCAAAATAATGTTCGCAACATTTTCTCCTTGAGGTCGTGTGATAAAACTGGATTTCAGCAACAGGTCCGTCGCCAATGTTATTTTAAGCCTTACAAAAATGAAATTTTAAAATATGAGTTGATTCTTAAGGTTGCCCACAAAAACAACAAAATTGTGTGTCTCCAAATGTTAATTAATGAAAAACGCAATCGCATTGAATTGCTCTACAATGTTGCATAAAAAATGTTTCGAACTATCTGTTAAATTTAATTGATTATACTGAGCCGCAACATTGTCGTTGTGGTATAATATATTTGACTTCAATTTTAAATAATTTGATTCATATCTTGAGATAGTAAAGTAGCATTTAACTAAAATGACCTCGACAATTGCACCTTTCGGATATTACGCTTTAAAAAGTTGACATGTGTCAAGGTCAAACATGCTCAGTTACATTCCCACTTTATACCTTACTTACTTATATGGCTTCAAACAATCAAGAGTGACCAAGGGCCCTACAAAATGAGGATAACGTGTTTGTCCCATCGGCTCGATATTCAGCTTTTCCCCTCCAGTTGCCCCCGACATCTTGGTCGTCCCATTTTTCGATGTCCTTCGATTACGTTATCGAATACCTTTTGTACTGGTTCATTTTGATCCATTCTACAGAGATGGCCTAGCCAGCGAAAATGCGCTATTTTTATACGTATAACTACGTCTATATCGGAACATAGATTATACAGCTCGTGGTACATCCGACGTCGATACTCGCTGATTTCCGTTATAGGACCATATACTGCTCGGACCATATACTCTCAGTGATGTTCCATAAGCATGCGATAAAACCAATGACACCTCCAAAACATGGATTTTGTATGCTTCATCATCTGCTTCGGGCGTCGAAAAACGATGACCACGGAGTTTTTTTCTTGATGTGAGGGAATAAAAAGAAGTCATTGGGTGCAAAATCAGGGCTGTACGGTAGATGACCCATCAATTCGACATGTTGGGTGTTCAAAGATCCCATTGTTTTAGCAGATGAACTCGCGTTGCAAAATGACGCGTCTTCTCTTGTTGTTTTTCCTTATTTCTTAGAACACTGTTGGCAAACAGATGATGGTATACCAACTAGAAGATGGCACATGATCAACTCATTTAGAGACATTTTGACTATTTTTGAATGGTTACTCATGGACGTCTTGTATACATGTCATAAGGTGATCACTTCCATTAACAAACTGCGGCTGACTTTTAACGAAATATATAAAAATGTTAGGGGGTGTCATGAAGATGTCAATCATGGAAGCGAATCTGCAAGTCAGCAGGGACTCTGACATGTCACTTCTTAGTCACTGATTATGTCTTTTTTTTATCAAGCCAACACACAGGGGATGCCCTCTATAAATGCAGTGCATTGTGTTGGCGAAGGAAAATTGAGGTAGTGGACGATGGAAAGAGGGAGTAGTGTCTGTTGGCATTTGCCTTGAATCTTTGTTTGTTTAGGAAATTTCCAACTGGATTGTGTTGTCACTCCAGAAACTAGTTGGTTGAAACGTAAATTCAGCTTCTGCCAACGAATTGCGGTTGCCACAACCGGATTGAGACTGTGACGTCTGAATTTAGTTCGTACAATTGAAAATTTGGTTGAAACCCCTTGCATCCGAATTGATTCGGTTGTGGCAACTGAATTTCCAATTATATTCGTTGTATCATATTCAACCACAAGCCACAACCGATTTGAGATTGTCACGACTGAACTTAGTCCGTACAATTGAAGTACGGTTGAATCCCCTCGTTTCCGTATTGATTCGGTTGTGGCAACTAAATTTCCAATATATTCGTTGTTGTACATTCGTTGTATTCAAATATCAAAATTAACAAATTAGGTTGCAGCAACCAAACCCATTCGATTACAGCAACAGACTTTGGAACCAATTCGATTGCAACAACCGAGGGTGGCATCAGTTGAATTGCCAGAACCGATTTTGGCTTCAATTCGATTGCAGCCATCGAAATTTTTATCAACTTGGTCGCAGCCACCGAATTTGGCTTTATGTCGGTTGCAACAAACGAATTTGGCGTTAATTCATTTATAAGAACCGTATTTTAAGAAGAATTAGGTTGCTGCAAAGTCAATGTAGCACGTGGATGTAAATGGGGAAAGACCTCTTTACCTTGGCTAGGATGTGGCCAATGTTTCGATAAAATTCGTTCGGAATCAGACCCCGAAGTATTTATCAGACCTCCGAAGCGGACGGGCAATCCTAATCTCGCGGTCCCCAACCCGTAGGTTAGGTACGTACGTCATAGCATACATGTGCAAAACACTCCGCTGTCCCTTTAATATCATTCCCTCTCACTTGTCTATGTTCAGTATCAGTCTTTACTAGTCGAAGTAGTTCGACAACACCGCCAGGTACTCATTGACCCTGAGGTGGTTTTTGCCCTTGAGTCTGACATGGCCACAAGTATGTCGTCAGCATATACCAGCAAGAGGCCGCCATTAGGCAGTTGTGGTATATCACTTACAAAAATGTTGTAGAGCTAACCCAGGAGTACTCCCGCCATAACATCGTTAACACTATGCGTCCACTACGTTCGTCCGTAATTTGTGCCACTTCAAGAAACTGGCCACCATCCCAATCGAATGGGTTGATCAAATTAAAAACAAATTTAAAATGCGGTTAAAAACTAAACTCCAGTTTCTACACAATAAAATTGTATCAGTACTTTTCAGGGTTAACGTGGGATCTTTATTTTAAAGATCAAAATATAGGTATTTTTTAAAATAAACTATTTTCCAGTAATGCTCATAAAAATCATATTTAGAATCATTATTTACATTAAAACATCGAATAAATTTACCGAAAAATATTGAACAATAAATATATTTAGGTCTAAATCGCAACACACTGAAACTTCTTAGTCTGGGAAAGTTGGCCTAAACTGTTAACAGCAAATTTTCAGTCTATGTACTTTACTACTATTAGATATTATTGCCTACACATCAGTATTGGAATTTTTAATTTTGCATTAGATTCTAATTTGAAATACTTTAGCTAAGGCAAGCGAATAGTGAACTAGCATTGGACACAGTTAAAATTCTACAAATTTCCTGAAGCAATGCAAATACTTGGTTGTGAAAACGGCTGCCAATTGTAACGAATATTGTTTTGAATTTCAAATCAAATTGCATTTCTATTTGATTGACAAATGTAAATAAAAACCAAAGGCTAATTATAAAAAAATTAAGTCTGTAAGTTTAAAATATTGTTGAATAACTATCGCCTACGCCCCAAACAAAATCTCAGTATATGAAATGTTATTAAGTCTTCAAAACAATTTCCGTTTTCATAATTTAATTCCATTGGCCATCTGTTGTTAAAACGCACATGTAAAATGTTAATGTTTCGCTTTTCATTTGAAATTAAAAATTTATAGATGATAAAAAAGGTTTTAGGAACGGACATGGCAAACAAAATGTGATTCTAACACATGTGCAGAAAAAGCAGTCCAATAGGATAGTGCAAAAATATACGAAAGGGTATATGACGAAGCCCACAATAAGAAATTACTATCGACAATCAGCCCGTTTTTTATTTAGTAATCCTCGTATGACAGTGCCCGCTGTCGAATACCAACCGACCTAAAATTATTATCACACTCGGGGGGAAACTTTAAACACAGAGGCATCATTATCACAAACGCATTATTACCTTTTATGAAATAGAACGGAAAACCGACGGAATAGGTAACGTGTAAAGCAGGAGGTAACTATTACAACAACATCAAGCACCATTAAAATTATGAAAACAACAAATGCATATAACAAGGACACCTAATTATATTCCTATACATTAGAGAACTAAATATAAGGGCCGGTAATAAAAAAAAATGCTTTGGGAAAAGGGGACACCATCGGCTTGAGTTGTTATTATAATATGCAAAAGGGTAGTGAAATGAGAGCATGATGGAAATTTGGGAATGTAGATATAGATTAATTTGCGTTAGCATAATTCCCTTTCCACGCGCAATACTTGGTCCATTTTGATTGAACTTGAAGGACTCAGTTTCCAGTTACAAATAATTCTTATTAGGACCAAATTTCTTGAAAAACTGATCAAAATGGCTAATGGAATCGGTAAAATTAGGATTAAAATATTCTATGAAAAATTCTACTGAATAGAAGAATAGAATATTTTATGCTTTCTGTAAAAACCGAAAAACATGATAACTTCTACAGATATAAAATCTTTTTGTACCCACACAGCAAAAAAGAGATTCGTTGGTTTTACTCTACTTACGTTATATTAGATGTCCCCAAATTCACCCAAGATGTCATTTTGATAGAAGTCCATGGGTTTTAATAAAAAAACCTTTTTTTATTGATTAGATATAGTATACACTCAAAGAACTATTCATTTGCAAAGAGGTTGTAGCAACGTTAAATTTGGTTGGTGCCTCCGAATTCCGATTACCACAACTGAATTGAGGTTGTCGTCACAACTGAATTTAGTACCTGCAACTGAAATTTGATTGAAGCAATCTCGTTTCATAATTGGTTCGGCAGTGGCAAATGATAATTCAAATCATAATTCAATTCATGATAATTCAAATTTTTTTTTAAATTTGTTTATTTAATTTATTGACACCTGGCCTCCCTTGATAACCAAACTATTTTCTTCAAAAATAAACCACAGTGTTTACTTTCAATTGCTGCAAATACAATTGTGCTCTCTCTCATGAATGTGGAGATATGGTGCGAAATTAGAGACTGCGAAATAAAGACAGCGATTTCTAATAACGGTCGTCTCAGTAAGACTGGACTTTTTAAATTTGGTGCCATTTTTTGTTCGTGCAAGTGGCAACTCTGAAATTTGGCAGCTGTCACATATATTTATTCCGATTATTAAAAACGAAGTGATGTACGAAAGAACAACGCGTTGTAATTGTGAACACTTATTACAAAAATTTGGAAATTTATGCTGAGACCGCTCCCAAACTTCGAAGAATTTTCAGACGAGAAAGTGCAAGAAAAGTACGAGAGAAAGAGAAAATTAGCAGGAAAAGAGAAAAGAAAAGAAAGGCGAGAGAAAGAGAAAAATTGCGAGATAATTTTAAGAAATTGGTTATGGACAGTAAGACTCCTATGCGTCAACGTACAGGTCGATCTCTTGAAAACGTTGCTACTGTAAACAAGAGTGTCGCCGTAAACCCGAAAACATCAATTCGGCATCGTTCTCCACAACTTCAAATTTCGCGAAGCACTACGCAGCGAATTTTGACAAAAGACCTCCATCTTCATGCGTACAAAATTCTGCTTACTTAGGAGCTCAAACAAGCAGACCATGGAAAGCGCCGGCAATTCGTTCAATGGATAATGGAATAAAGTGAAATCAATGCCAATTTTTAAACCAAAAAAACTCATATTCTCCGTTGAAACGCATTCCCATCTGAATGGCTCCGTGAATGCACAAAATTCTCGAATTTGGGACATAGTAAATTGTCATGCAACCCATGAGAAACAAATGCACCCACAACGAGCAACTGTCTGGTGCGGATTTTTGGTCAGGCGGCGTGATTGGGCCTTAGTTTTTTGAAGATGACGCCGAAATTGCAGTGACTATGAACATCATTCGTTACAGGAATATGATAACGGAGTTATTGTAGCCTCAACTGGATGGCATGGATGTGGACGGCATGTGGTTTCAGCAAGACGGCGCCACCTGTCACACCGCGTATGAAACAATCGATTTATTGCAGCATCGATTTTCAGAACAGATTATCTCAAGAAATGCTGATGTCAACTGGCCACCAAGATCATGCGATTTAACACATTGCGTTTTCATTCTTTAGGGGTTTTGTGAAATCTCGAGTTTTTCGAATAAATCAGAAACAATTCCTGAGCTCAATTCCGAAATCCAACGCGTCATCGGTGAGATACAGCCACAACTCTGTGAAAAAGTCATGGAAAATTTCATGAAAAGAGTAATGGCCTGTCATCAGTGTCGTGGGGGCCATTTAACGGATGTTTTATTCTATACTTAATCGGAACATGTCTACAAAAATCTCAACAAACTCAACAAATACGTGATTTTATTTTAAAATGATAAAGTGCGTTTTAACTGAGGCACACTTTACATTTAAACATTTAAATTTCTCAAATAAATTTAATTTATAGATTATCAAATAATCTATCTTTTAAATATTTCGTTAACAGTCTGTGATTAAAAACATTGTATTCATTTCAGACCCAACGAATTTAATTCAAAAATAAAAAAATTTCCAAACAGACGGTGCAGTTTTTAAAATTGGTCTATTTTATATCTATTTATTTTGCCCTTAAAAATGTTGTCACCATCCACAACAACACCCTTTTGTCATAACATCTATTTATCATTTATGGTAAAAATCATTTAATGGTTCTCATATATTTTTTTTTTCAATTTAAAAGATTGTACCAAATACGATATATACAGGATGAAAGGGAACTCTAACGAACATGCAATTTTCAAAAGAATGACAATTGTGCATTAGTTATGAAAACAAGATGATTGAAAAGCCTCTAGAATCGAAGCTTGAAATGAATTTTTAAAACAACCTATATGTTTAAAGGAGATTTATAAAAAAGAAAATTATATTGTAATAACAAAATTTCTTCAACCATAGAGTAATTCATATATAGAGAGGAAATTTTACTCATCTGATGTTTCCTTTCACTCTTCGTGGTGTATTATTTTTGAGATTAGACACACCGTTTCCTAGTTATATTCACATTCTTATGTTAGGTTTTTTTTTTTATTTTTACGATTTTTTGAAAAAACCCGCTTATGTAAGTATTGGACCACTTTATCAAAACCCTTTGAAACATGCAAATATTTGGTATTTTTCGATTATATGCTCCATTTTCGATTTTTCATATTTTCGATCAAAAGTGGAGAAGGGTTGCCCTCGTTGCCACCCACTTCTATATCTAATTTGTCTGCGGAATCACGGAAGCGCCGCCCTCCTATTTTTTCCTCTCCTGGGAGTGTCCCTTGTGGGATGATACATAATAAGTGACGACATCCTTACTGTAGGTCACATTTTCGTTTTTTTTTGTCGGACATCTGTACTGTTTTATAGTTACATATAATAATACATTGTGTATTTCGAAGTACGGTTTTTCATAGTTTGGAAGTTGTGGTGATGAACTTTGTACGTTAGCTCATATTGGATGAAAGTATTTGTTAAAGTGATGAAGTTCGTAAGGTAGGATTGTTTGACGGTCAAATATTTTGAACAGCCTTTTAACAGAAACGCCACTTCCGACTGTAGGTCACTCTTTAAAAACACTGAAATGAAATCATTCGGACCAACAATTCCTCACGGAAAACTTATATTCTTACCGCATTGTTCTACATATGTAGGTGTAATTTTCTTTTATCATTATAACCATAATCTTTTTCGACATTTTCAAATGAAATATCGAAGACATCAAAGGCAACTGACAGGTGATGCCAGGGCAATATAATAACCATTCACTTGAAGATTTCCCACTGAAATCCCCTTAATACAGACATGCATACAATCAATTTAGGAAAACAATCACATTGTGTTTTTGTTCCTCTCAAACATCAAAATGTTTTCAAATAATTATACTTGTAAGTTGGGAAAGTCTTATTAAAAATGTGACAGTTTATGCCTGACTGAATATAACTTGCCGTTAAATTAAGTGACTTTTTCCTTTCCTCACAAGGCGACATGACAAAATAAACATGATGTTTGCCATTACGCTAGAAACTAAATGGGCGTTTACTCAAGAACAACAAGAAAACTTCTAGAGTCATACTGCCGAAAATGACCCCTCTCCCAGCAATTGGTTGAATTTGTAGTGAAGACCCATAGAAAGATTGAAAGACAGACACACATTTCTTTGGCAAGTGATTGACATTTGAATTTGATAATTTGAAATTCAATTTCGCTTTACGGACATTTGAGTTTTGTTTTTTTTTCCTCCTCCTTTCAGACGTTGTTATTGACATTTTCGTTTCGATTCATGTGGTTGACTTTGCCCGCGAGAGAGGAGGGATTGAAATCAACTATGCATGCATTGCCGTATTCCATAGTGTCGCCGGAGTCCGTATGCACTGTGCATTTTTATCCACAGTTTGGGCCGTGGCGGTGCATTATAAATTAGACTTATACCATTCCGTGTGTAACGAATTAGTACAACTATTTGATATTTCATTTTCATCCCAAAACAAATTTGTTTTTGATTTTTTTTCTTTTATTATTCCACCAGATAAAAAACGGCCAAAAAGGGTCGTTTGGAGATCATAGGAAAAATATAAAATACATAAGCACCGCAACATGTTTCCACCGTAACAGAATGAGAAACAACATTGATGGTCTCGGTTACAGCCCACTAAACTGTAATTTATGATGTTTGCGTTATTTTCCGTTTTTGTCGTAGTTTCCTTTTCCATCTCCAGAAGATTCAGTTCCCTCAGCTTATGGCCCGAACCTCATCATCACTCTCCTCATCAAAACGCTAGATAGGGAAAGCAAAGCAAAAAATAAAAAAATGCTAATTACATTCGTTTGTCATGCAAAGGGGAATACCAAAGGGCACACAAGGCAGGGATGGTTGTACATATATGGTGGGTTGGGTTGGTTGCCTTTGCGGGTTATGTGGTCATGCAGCAAAGGGGTTTTTGCCACATGTTTCTGTTACTGTTGTTGTTCTTCAGCACACATGACGGGCAAACTTTGAAACATCGTTGTAGTCGCCAATGCCTTTGCTTGTGCCGTTGTCGTTGTCGTCGACATCATTTTCCCTTTGCTATATGAGAAAACTTGGCAATTTTCTCAAAAACAAAAACAAGAAAACTTTTTGTATAAGAATTTTTAGGAAGAGTTGTAGTAGATGTCGTTCAGATAGAGAACGGAGTAGCCACATAGTGTAGCTGCTTTTTGTATAGAAGTAATTAGATACGGAAAACATTAAAGTTCATTTTAACGCTAAACTTCAGTTATGGTTTTTTTCCAAGCAATTTCTAGCGAAACTGTCATTTGCATCTGCGAAATCATGACAGTGCTATTTCCAAATATGCTTAGGGAAGCAGTGTTACAACCATCCTCATCATCACTTACATATGCAGCAAAGTCCGGGCACCAAATGGTTGCCGCGGCCTTATTTGGTTGGGTAAAGTGGGGACTAAAATATCACATCAGTTATCGAAAAATATAATATACCTTGAATATTAGGCGAGTTTTCGTTACAACGCACACTGGCACATAGACCCCAAGTTCCGGCCAAAAGTCATTTTTGGAATTTGCACATAAATAAATAAATGGTTTCCCATTACATCCCATGAAGGGACTGGGGAGAACTTCTCACAATCACTGAGCTGTGCGCTTTCCAGTCTTCACTCACTGATTGGGACCTACAGTTTTATACCGATTCCGAACGGTAATTTGAGAAGCTTTTTCATGGCTAGATACTCGATAGTGTCGACGTCACTATGCGAGGTGACCGCCGCCGAAAGAAAACTTGAAGGTGGTCAGAGCCGGTTTCGAACCCAGGATCTCATGTACAAGGGCCGCGCACACTAACCATTGCACCACCGACGGCCACAATTTGCACATACTCCGATTATTAAAAATGGAGCGCTTTACGAAAGAACAGCTCGTCCTAATTTTGAAAACTTATTACAAAAATTTGGAAAGTTATGCTAAGAGCGCTCGCAAACTTCGAAGAATTTTCACACGAGAAAGTGCACCTAATGTGTCAACCATTCGAAGAGTAGTCAAAAAAAATTTAAGGAAACTCGGTCGGTTATGGCCAGTAAGACTCCTGTGCGTCAACGTACCGGTCGGTCTCTTGAAATCATTGCTCCTGTAAACGAGAGTGTCGCCGAAAACCCGAAAACATGAATTCGGCATCGTTCTCAACGACTTCAAATTTCACGAAGCACTACACAGCGAATTTTGACAAAAGACCTCCATCTGTATGCGTACAAAATTCAGCTTACGCAGGAGCTCAAACCAGCAGACCATGGAAAGCGCCGGCAATTCGTTCAATGGGTAATGGATCAAACTGAAGTCAATGCCAATTTTTCAAAAAAAAGTCATGTTCTCCGTTGAAGAACATTTCCATCTGAATGGCTTCGTGAATATACAAAATTGTCGAATTTGGGGCTCAGACAATCCTCATGCCATTCACGAGAGACAAATGCACCCACAACGATCAACTGTCTGGTGCGACTTTTAGTCAGACAGCGTGTTTGGGGCTTACTTTTTTGGAGATAAGGCCGAGATTGCAGTGACTGTGAACGGCATTCGTTACAGGAATATGGTAACGGAGTTCTTGTAGACTTAACTGGACTGCAAGGATCTGGACGACATGTGATTTCAGCAAGAGGGCACCGCCTGCAACACTCCACATGAAACAATCGATTTATTGCATCAACGATTTCCAGAACAAATTATCTCAAGATATTCTGATGTCAACTGGCCTCCAAGATAATGCGATTTAACGTCGTGCGATTTCTCTCTTTGGGGTTTTGTGAAATCTCGGGTTTACGCGAATAAACCAGAAACAATTCCTGAGTTCAAATCCGAGATCCAACACGTGATCGGTGAGATACTGCCACATGTCTATGAAAAAGTTATGGAAAATTTCATGAAAGAGCAGATCAGCAGATCCGTGGGGGCCATTTGACGGATATTTTATTCTATACTTAATCGGAACATGTACTCGATGCAATCCAATAAAAAAATCACAACTATATCGAAAAATACATGTTTTTATTTTAAAATGAAAAAGTGCATTCTTACTGAGTCACCCTTAACTAGGAGTGGCAAAATTATTGTTTTTTTGTTTTAGTCAAATCCTTCAACATTGTGGTAAAAAACATTAAAACACGATATCTGAAAGTTTCTATGCGTACGCATGGTATCATTCTTGTAAATATTTATTTTCTCCTTCTTAACTTTTAAATCACAATAACGATATCTAACGTCGTTTTGCTGAATTTCAAGTAATTTGGGATAACCCATAGAGTAATGACGTATAGAGGTGCCAACTCGCATTTGGTGTGTTGCAGATGAGCGGTTGGATGTTGGAAAGTATTGCTTTAATAATACCAGATAGAGGCAATGGCTCAATGAAATAAATCAGCAACGGCATTTCGATTTGTGCGTTAACATTTTTGTGTAAATACACCATAAATATATATTAACAATAAAATATATCAAAAAAGTTCAAAATACGTTTAATTTTCACTGTTTTTCATCAAAACGACATGAACAATTTAAGTCAAAAATTTTGTAATTCCACCTGGTGTAGCCATTTTACGTCAAATAGCTCTCTATCGCACCGACCGCACCATGAATAGTGTGAAAGGAAAGGTCAGATGAGAACAATGGCAGCTCTATACGTCATTACTCTATGGGATAACCTAAGCAAGTTGTGTGTAACAAAAGTATTTGTAGGTAGATACGGACAATAGCACTAGGCACAACATGATTTTTCAACCAGAACAGCGGCTATACATTTTCGATCTCTTAAATACGAAAATCAAAATTGAGCGGTGTTCAGGAATACCGCGATTTCGAACTATTAGAATTTCAACCCTCCAAACATATGCTTTGCCATATAAAAATTAACATAAAAATGAACATAAGTTGTTCTGGATATAAGTTAACCAATTTTTGATTGGTAGTTCGAGAATTTGCCTTAGTTGAATAGCTAACCAAAGACGTACTTAATTTCTACAAATATTAAATCAACTATGGTAATAATTTGAAACAATTGTTTTAGTCGACAACAACTTTTAGATAATTCAATTTGAGTTGCCAAAATAAATTAAAACAATTGGCGTGAAATATTAGTGCAATTATAAAATCTACTTAAAAATTAGATTATTTTATGCCTTGAACGGTGTTAGAAACCGGACAGGAATAATTAATGCTACGAAAGACAATATGTGGTTTAGTTTTAAATTCTAAATTACCATGTTTATCCTAATAACCGGGTGAATTTAAATATAATCTCTAAAAATGTGTGACAAATGTTTGGCGTTTGGGAATCAGTACAATTTTGAATAAAACTTTTTACAAATATTATTCAATGTTGCTTTTAATAATTTTCAGTTGCAGTTTTTATTATCTAAGCTACCTGATTTATTTCAACTACAAATTTAGTTGCATTGATGACATTTAATCGACTACACCATAGTCAAAGTCAAATCCACTACGTTTAAGGTATTTGTTACAACGAACTAAGTTATATTGTTTATTAGAAAAGCAGATTCGTTAAAATCTACTACGTATCGTTGACAAGAACTACCGGTTTTGTTAATAATGCAATTTGTTCATAAACGCAGTCATCATTAACAAATTCATGTCAACTACGCAATAGTCAGGGGAATTTCTCCGACGACGTAGTTAAAATTTTTGTTATTATCAACTGTGGAAAATTTTGAGGTTATGAGGTGCACGAAGTAATTTATAGTGTGAATGGATATCCATATTGATATATTTAGCTACAGTTGATTGTTTTGTGAGCTATTTCAACATATTGAATTGTTGAGTACATATATCTTATTCGAATATAGAGATTAGTGTAAGAAGTTCATTCTCAAAATATTTCTCAAATTTTGAATAAAACCTTTTAAAAACAGCATTTAATGCAGTTTCTATTTAATTTCAATTGCAGTTTTTATTCTCCAAGCTTCTTGGTTTATTTCAACTACAATGGAAGTTGCATTAATGATATTTAATCAAGCCAACCATAGTCAAATTCAAATCCACTACGTTTAAGTTAATTGTTGCCATGAACTGAGTTAAATTGTTAATTCGAACAACATTTTCGTTAAAATCTACTACGTATCTTTGACAAGAACTACCGGTTTAGTTAATAATGTAATTTTTTCGTAAACGCAGTAATCGTTAACCAATTCCTGTCACCTACGCAATAGTCAGGGCCATTTTTTCTACGACGTGGTTAAAATTGTGGTTACTCGTATTATCAACTGCGGAATTTTTTAGGTGTAAGATTTTTTTAATTATTTGTTATTGTTTTAATTTGTATTTATATTTAGTTGTGCCCGTTGGTTGCATAGAGTAAATATATCAAGAGAGACTACTTCTCTCAGTACATTTACGACATTTGGTGTGGTTGCATATGAACGATGGCTGTTAAAATTGATTGCTTCAAAAATGGCAGATAGAGGTACTAGCTCAGCCAACAAGAAAGTGACAACGGCATTTCGTGTTTGTGTGTTACAATTTTTATGTTAAACAACAGAAATGTATACTAACAATAACAGATATGAAAAATGTGCAAAATATATTCAAATTTTCTCCACCAAAATGTTATGACACATTTAAGTCAACAGTTCTTGTTACTCCACCCAGTGTATTCCCATTCCCATTTCTCTATTGTACTTACCTTTCGATGATGAGTGTGAAATGAAACGTTACATGATACAGATGGTCCCTCTTGGTATATTTACTCTATGGTCGGTTGTGCAGAGGTTGTGTGCTCTTGCACATAAGAACGTGGGTCCGATCTCTCACCACTTTACATTTCTTTTTGAGGCGGTCACCCAGCTTAGTTACCTTGACGCTACCAAGTGTGAAGCTGCAAAAAACATTTCAAATACCGTTCGGGACCGGTATAAAGCTATAGATTCCAGTCAGTGAGTGTAGAACGAGAAATCGCACAGGTCAATGTTTGTGAGAAGCTCTGCCCAATCCCTACATGGGCATTACTGGGAAAACATCTTTTTATATACATATTTACTTTGGTTTTAATTCTCGATAATTAAATCTTAGATTTTGGGCAGAAAAATTTTCAAAAGTTCTTAATAAAATCATACATTATATGAATTATTGATTTTAGGAATCTGTTGGCGGGTTCAGACAAAATTGATGCTTTTTGGAAAAAAAATATTTTTTCCCAAACAATTTTAACTTTTTTCTCTCTCACGAAAATAGTAAATATATTTTTTAATAATAGCTTTGATATTTTGATGGATGTATCCGATCGAACTTAGAAAATTAACCAATTATGTAGGAAAGTCGATTATTAATAAATATCAAAGTTAGGAGTCGATAAGAGCCTATATATTTAAGTCCATTGTGATATCAGTACCTAACGAGATAAAGCGGTAACTCCACCGGAGAAGAACTAAGTTTACTCCAAGAAGCTCATAATCCTATCAACAATCAAATGAGCCATAGCAGATATCTTCCATCTGGCTAGTGGCAGACACTTGCAGTGAAGATGCTCAGTAGCTTCTTCTTCATCGTAAAATCTTCAGCAAAAGTTAGTTTTCATGACCGCCAATATCGCCACATACCTTTCAAACTGAAAGTGCCTCGTCCAGACGGAAACAAGCGTTGATATCATACACCTTGAAACCGACACAATGGTCATACATCTTATTCTATTCAATGGTGACCAGATTTGCTTTATGCGTTCATAATCTGAGGCTCTCGTCCACATTTCCTGTTTTCTAATATATTTACGTTTACTCTAGATATGCTTAAAAGTCTCTAGGCGTATGCCAACACCTCCCAGTTCCTGTGGAACCTTTAAGGTAATCGGATTTCCATGTGTCCAGACAACCATATAAGATGAATATCGTACTGCTGAGCAGGGGTGATTTGGAGGAGCTGGAGTTTAGGAGTCGGTGTTTAGGAAATTTGACCGTAGTCGGAGTTGGAGTTTATATTTTTCAGCCCGACTCCGACTCCGTGTTAAACAAATTTATAATTAATTGAGAAAGAGCAAAATGGAATCAGATAAAGAAATGCTACCTCAAAGAAGTTAATTGTTGTTAATTGTAAAAAACCACATGAGTCATTTTTTTTCGAAAATGGTTTTATGATGTTTTCACATTCTAAAGGGGTTCTTACAGAATATGTACAGTAATGACATGAGTCCGGTTGTTAAAAATATCACAGTCCATCGTACAATAATTGAAATTAGTGTAGAAACCGATTGAGACAGTAACTCATGTTGTTCCCACCCTCAATTGCAACACTGATTAATTTTTGTCTCATGAGGTTTCTACAATCAGGGCTTTAGCTAGTATATTATCATGTAGTAATTCAGAGAAACCGAAATTCAACAAAATTCAAACGGGTTATTTGGTATTCAAAAAATCTATAACTTTACACCGATTCCACACCGATGATTTAAATTAATTGTGTGGCATGCCCCTAGGTACTTCTAAGTATATTCAGCGGAAACGTTATGAGATTATACAGGAAATGTGAACGAGAGCCACAGTTTATGCATCCATAACGCAAATCTGGCGACATTGGATAGGATATATCTGTGAAACCTCTGTCTCTATCTAGGCACGAGATATCAATGCTTGTGTCAGTCTTGATGGAACACTGTCTAATTGGAAGGCATGCGGGGAGACTGAAAGTTATGGGAAATGACTTTCACGGAAGTTGCCATCTACTGAGCATCTTCAGTGTATATGCCCAGCACTACACGCAGAAAAATAACGACCCTAGCAACATATTGCAGGAACCGTTTACATGTTTCCAACCATTGTTTTCGTGAATAGAAGGTCTGCTGATTTTTGTTTCTTTATTGTCTTTCACGTTTTTATCTTCAGCAGTTTTCAACAAATAAAACACCATTTGGGCCACAAATACATATAATAGAACCTATTAATCATTGTGTTCCAAACTTGTTATATTGTATAGGAAACACAATGTTTTTGGACACAAGTATAGTATTTTTGCGACAAGCTATAAACACGTTATATTTGCATCTTAACAACAATAAAAAGACAAATTTTTCAACGTGTAGCCAGAAGGAGGATGTTTGCTATGCGATCCTTCTTCTTTAGGCATCTAGCATAATTGATTGATTAAACTACATGGCTTTTCATTGGTCCTGGCACTTAGTACACAGTGCAACAACTGTTATTGGCAGTAAATGATTAATTTGTATAATAAAAGCTTTAGGTGAGTATATTTTTTTTATGATCTGATGAAAGTTGTCATTTTGAGCCGAAATATTGTTTGATAGTAATATGAAGTATTATTTGAAATAATGATGATAATGAAATATTAGTTGAAATATGGATTTTCGAGATATGATGTCGTTAGTGAATTGAATGAGAGTTTGTTTTTGTAGAACATTTCAATACTCTTACAATACTCCATATTTCGAGAAATGTCAAAAAGTACCTTAAAACTGGATTTCTGAACATTCAAATGTTCCACGAAAATGTTTCTCAACAAATTTCAGTATAAGCTGTCAAAGACAATAAATCGATATCTTTAACTTTTACCAGTCCTGTTGGTCGTTTTCGCAAGCAGTGTTTAGATAGCGGGCTAGAGTAGCGAGTTTGAGGGTTTACATGTTAGCTCGGGATATCACAATTGACTAAAATGTATGGGGTAATCGATTGCCGACTCCAAACGCTGTTGTTTATTAATAGATTTTCTTAAATCCAAGTCTGTTTTCACTAAAGAAGGTGGACATTTCCGAAATGAATTTAAGCTGACTCTTATTCATCATATTCACTGGGATAGCCCACACTATATAATGCTTAAATAAGGATTAGAAATATTGTGGTGCCAAACACGAATCGTTAGATATAAATATCTAAACTATTGAAAAATAGAAAATTGGAACCATTAACGTTATTTATTAATTTATTGCTATTATTTATTTATTTACTTCCTTTGCATAAACAACCACCACCACAGTCACCTTTCACCTCGGAGTTTTTACCGATTTCACGCTATCAAATATTTACGATATCTTCCTGCACTGGGGGAGTCAGATACAAATTTTCCCCTTCTCCAAAATATTAATTTCACTTAAAACGTCATAATATTACATCTGCGTGCTGGTGAGGTACAAATATGTATTCATTTTCAGTTGACAGAACAAAACAAGCGGATGCCTTCTTGCATGCTTAATTATCCCCCCAATACTGGGCGGAATTTCGATCTGTGGAAGGAGGAAATAAATACAAACGTTTTTCATTTAAATATCAGGTATTTTGTACAGAAAATAAAACAACGAAATAATTTTTATTTAACGAGTTTGTCAACTTTATCGCTTTTTTATGTTCAAACAAGTGAAACCCTGTCATTAATGACTGAGCGGAGGACAGCGTTTGGGAGCTGGTGATTGTAATGGTGCTGTTGGTGTTACTGTTACTGTTACTGGTGCCTGTGCTTGATGGTCGTGTTGTGGTTGGTGGTAGTTCATGCTGGCTGATATGTCTAATGTTTCACATTGTGTTACAGACCGCATTGAGTTTCGATTTCCAAGCTCGAGGTGGGTAGCAAGAAGAAACCTTTTTGGTTTTGAATCGCATGTAAGTGTTATTTTTTGTTACATACCAGGTACTTAAGTTTTAGTCTACATCGTTTCTTCATTAAATATTCATTGTATATTTGGTAATTAATTTTGCGGCTTTGTTTTTTGTCTCGCCTGTTTTTTTTTTTGTACTATTTTTAAAGTTAACGTTCGTATTTTCGGGTTGTTCCTTCCCAGATAAAAGTAATAGAGGTGGTTAATGTCAAATGTTTGGTAAAGTTTTAAAGAATCATGTTGAAGGGTGAACAAGTTTAATTCTCACGACGACCTAAAATGCTGACTAATTTGTTACAAAAACCAATGATTTACTAACCCCATTTCTCTTTAAATACTGATAAATATCAAGAATATTAAACATTTTTGAACTATTTTTCCATGTAAATGGGGAAAATATTTAAATCCATTTTATTTAGGGTTTCAAAAAGGACAAGAGGACAGACAGTCTAGATAGCTAAAAGGCACGTGGTTGAGTTTAGTCGTATAGAAAAGGGACAGTTTTTGCTCGTCGCTTATATTTATTTCGATCCCTTAAAGGGTGCTTGCGTTCACCTGTACTCGTATATCCTTACAACAATTCAAGTTTTTTTATGAACAAAATGTTTGCTCCTACAACCGTTTCTAACTGCGATTCAGATCATCTACATATGTCAGTCCCATGTGATAGTATACAGACATAGTCATATATATTTGCACAAAATACAAATTTTACTATGCTTAGAAATAAAACAAAATGTTGGAGCTTTACGAATAAATTTGTAAATGCAAACTTCTCAGTGGTAATCCTTAAAACGTATAGATTATGTTAGCTAAAAATTTTTAGCAACTAACTTGACGGCTGTTGATTTGAATTAAAAAATAAGTCTACACCTCATCTTTCAAAATTATTTACACAGGTATTTTGTCTCTCAAAAGAATTTACAGATTCCTGAAATTTAGTTAAAAACACTGTAATCTTTGAAGAAATGTCAGTTGTTTTGGTAGTTAGCAAATTTATATTGCTTGAGAATAAATTTGAATACAAAATCCACTAAAAAAACGTGTAAAATGGTGAAAATAATGGATATTGCCGTCAAGACGCGAGTTGAGATCGTAACGAAGTTTGGAATGGGTCCCTCGGCATCAGACTTGGAAAAATAGTACGGAATATGTCGGAAAACAGTCTACAATTCAGTAAGGATGAAAGAAATCTACGGAAAGCTACAAAATAGGGTCAGAACTTGTCGTCGGAAATATGTTACAAACAACATATAAGGTCGATCCATTCTTAAAATATTCGCAAAAAATCCATTCGAAAATCCGCTTAAAGTTGCTGCAGACGCAAAAAACATCATTCGAAAACATGTAAGTGAATTCACAATTCGGAGACGGTTAAACACGTATGATATAAAGACCTATATCGTAAGAAAAGTAATAGACATTTCTGAAAAATACCAAAAAAAAAAAGTCTAGAGTTTGCCATGGAGTATATCCATTAGCTAGTGGAGATCTGGCACAATGTATTACGGACGGATGAGTCCTCTTTTCGATTTGAAGGGTCAAACTTATATGCACCTTTCCAAAGGATCTAAGCAGAAAACAGTACAACCTCTTAACCGTTTCGGCTGGGGTTCAGTAATGTTTTGGAGATGTGTCTTATACAATGCACTTGGAGATCTAGTACGAATACAAGACCCCCTAAACCAGGCAGGATGGGCCGAAAACGAGAGGAAACTGTAGATGAAATAATAAATTTCTGGAACAGCTTAGAAATCGATTGATAACAATGTATTGTGCATTTCATCTGTGAAAATTGTCTTGAAAAAAAGTTTGTGTATTATGGTGCCCACACATCAGAGCGAGCGTTTATTCGTTGATACGAAGAAATTCCGCAGTTGCATTAGAATGGGCTAAAGCACTCACACTCAAGCATCCTTGACACCGACATAAATAAAAATTTGTTTTAAAAAAATCGCATGAGGTGTTAGGGGACACCCGGTTGCAACGAAGTTCCTTTCGCTATAAATTATGTACTAGTAAGTTTCAACACGCCTAAGGCGCCCGTTGACAAATACGATAATTTAAATGAATGTTTAAGAATAGATAAAAAAAATAAATTGTTTCCCGTTACATCTCATGTAGGGATTAGGAAGAGCTTCTCACAATTAGTGAGATGTGCGCTTTCTATTTTTACACTCACTGATTGGGATCTACAGTTTTAAACCAGTTCCGAACGGTATTTTGAGAAACTTTTTACATGGCTAAGTCACTAAGCGAGGTGACCGCCGGCGAAAGAAATTTAAGGTGGTCAGAGAAGGGATCGAACCCACGTTCTCATGCACAAGAGCCACGTACACTACCATTGCACCACCGACGGTCACTTTAAGAAAATATACTTTTTGTAAAATTATACTTTTTTGAAGAAATTTTTTTTTTATAGAATGTACTTTAGTTAAAAGTATATTTTTAGGTCCTTTTTGTAAGAATATGTATTATATTTTCCCGAAAATCCCCTTTTTAAAACAGAGGGAGGTACCATTTTTATTAAAAGCTAAAGAAGAAGTATTTTTTGTAAGAAAACGACATAAGAGTATGAATTTTTTTTTACAAAGAAGTACTTTTTTTAAGAACAGGTACTTTTTAAAGAAGTGGTACTCTTTTTAGGAAAAGGTTATATTTTAAGAAAATGTACTTATTTTCAGAAAGGCTACGTATCTCAAGAAAAGTAAAGAAAAGAAAAGGAATTATTTTATTTTTAAGAAAAGGTACTTTTAAGAAGAGGAATTTTTGTAGGAAAAGGTAAAAAACTTAAAAAAAAATAAGGGAAGGTATTTTCCTGAAGAAAAGGTTTTTTTTTAAGAAATGGGATTTTTTTTTGAATTGGTACTTCTTTCAAGAATAGTTACATTTGTAAGAGTAGGTACTTATGTCAAGAATAGCTATTTTGTTTCACAGAAAGGTAGTCTTTAACCCTAGTGAGATAACGTACGTCTTTGAGACGTATGAAAAATAAGCATTTATTTATTTCTTTGATTTTTAAGGGGAATACTGTTCGTTGGTTTTGCAGTTTAAAATTTGATGGCTTTTCTTTAGGTAGCATTTTTTTCTAGAGCAAGACTTAATCTTAGTAATTTGAAACGAATTTTATTTTAAAACATTTTGGAACCTTTACTAATGAGACCTCAAACTAGCATACGTCTTTAAGACGTATGGTTATCTTTTATGTACGAAAAAATAAGGTTATCTTTCTAGGGTTAAAGAAAATGTAGTTTTTTAAGAAAAGGCAATTTGTTGTAAGAAAATGTACTTTTTTAAGAAAAGGTACTTTTTGTAAGAAATATACTTTTTTAATCAAAGGTACTTCCGTAAGGTAAGGTATTTTTTTAGGAAAAGGTACTTTGTTTAACAATATAAATAGGGGTTTTTTTGAGAAAATTTAATTTTTTTTTGAGAAATGCACTTATTTAAGATAAGTTTCTTTTTTTGAACTTCATTCACTTTGGCTTTTCTAAATTTGCTTTTTATTGGGTTCAAAACTACAATATATACTAAATATTGGTTACAGGCTCAACCAAGAAAACTTCCCATTATACAACAAATTTCCAACATATGTTAGTCTAGACACAATCCAAAAATACTGGGTTGTAGCATAATAGTGTTAAAAAAAGTTGTTTAATATTTTTTCATTTAGCCCCCGTACTGCAACGTGTGATAAGGAACTTCTTTGACATACTCCCCTCAAACCAACCAGAAGCAACAGAAGTATTGGTAGCTTGAGTCTTGATATCCAATAGCATCCAGATTTTTCTTGTGCGCGAACGATCTGTGTCTCCTGTTCACATTTCCGGCATTTTCATATTGTATTATTTATTATATTTAAACATCTTGGAAAATATCTTACAAAATTATGTACTTCTTACAGATTCAGTTAATTTTTCTGTAACCGACATTATATAAATATTTTATATCAAACCAAATTGCACTTCACATGTTAGGTATATTCTGCGGAAATTTTGTGACGTCCTTAACAGAAAACGCAGAAAATTCAACTACATCAAACAGTTGACGGTGTTTGAATAAATCGTAAAGCTATCATAAATAGCATTACCTCTACACGCTGAAAAATCTGTCGTTTTTTGTTTATTTGGAGGCAAACAAATGTCGCACATATACTATACTTGTGCCCAAACACATTGTGTTTGGTATTCAATATAATATGTTTGAGACACAATGATTAGTAGGGTATAATATATGTTTGTGGGATCCAAATGTGGTTTTGTTTGTTGACAACCGCTAAAAACAAAAACGAGGCAGACAACGAGGAAACAAAAAGGCTACAGATCTTCAATTCATGAAAACAATGCGTGCAAACATGTACAAGTTTCCTGCAATATGTTGCTGGGGCAGTTATTTTTCAGCGTGTAGTATATGTAGGCAAATAAATAGTCAAGGTTTACATAAGAAGTTGCGCTGAATTTTGTGCTGTCCCAAAATCAATAATACCGAAAATATGGTAGGAAACTCCGACTAATCGGTGCTGTCCCGTAACGCTTGTGATTCCAATTTACATTACGGTGTGCTAGGAACCGACTGCAGCAGGGCCAAAGTACCGAACGTTGTTATAAGATTATACGGGAAATGTGGACGAGAGCCACAGTTTATGGACCCACCACGCAAATCTGGCGACATTGGATAGGATATATCAAATCACTGTCTTTATCTCTAGGCCCAAGATATCAATGCTTGTGTCAGTCTTGACGGAGTTTGACATTCCCATAATCAGTTTTTGAAGCCAGATTATTTGAAATCTCATCTTCTTGTTTTTGCGTTTTAAAACACGAGTGCAGCCAACTCTTCAATTCTTGAATACCTTTGTAGTAAAACACGTAATAGAAGTTTCATAGTTTAAAAAATAACTCTACTACAAATTCTTGCGATTAATTCTTTTAGATTCCCTAAAACCTGCCAAACTAAACAGTTTTTCTATGCCAACAATGTGTCGATTTACTCCGCGTGTTAGCTCAAATTTCATCGTTAAAGTTCTTTTCCGCCTTGATTGGTAATTTAACGACAGCTACGATTTTGTTTCTTTCCATCGTTCTCTTTAATTAAAAATAATCGCTCATATCTGCACATCCTGTCTTACGAGTGTGACCCAATTAATATTCCTCGCAGCTAATGACATTTTTTCACACTTTAATTACAACAAAAAAAGTATAAAATTTCACGCTGCCTTCTTCGACACAATGACGCAGGGACTCACAAAACACACCGGGTCATTAGTTACATTAATTTTTCAAGCAGAAAACAAAACTAAATTCAACATAGAAAGGGAAGGAAAAATCACAATTTACCCCCGGAACGAAGCATAAAATTTGCAGTGCAACCTCAAACTTAATGCAAAAGCTGATACCATTGGCGCTCAGCCACAAATGCCATTCAGGGGACAGAGAGAGAGCACATCAAGCAAAGCGAAACAGAAGCGTCGAAAGGTGACTGAGCCATAATCTTTTAACCCACCACTGTGGCAAAGTAATATCCGTATGCTATTGCACGAGTATGACATACAAACGTGTAGTCATGCATGCACAGAGGATGGAAGCGGAGTCGTTAAATGCTCTATTGAAGTAAACTACAAAATCCAGCTCGCGCTTACTTCAAATGAAGGAATACGAAATGAGAAAATGAATGGAAAAAAACTGAATAGTTTGACTAACCCAGAGAACACAAAAAAATGCGACATTTTGTAGGTTTTATTTTAGAATCGGTTGACTAGAATGGGGAAGTATCTCATGGAAATAAATGGGTTTACAATGTCGTTGGGAACGACGGAAAACTAAATGACAGATTGTCAAAAAAAAATTATATGTGCACATTTGTAACTGCCGAACAGTGCAGATGTGACACCACTAATTGCAAAATTTGCACTTGTTCAAATTACACGGGAATCAAAACCATTTTGGCACAGTAGTGACTCCGTACTTTATTTTGATGGTTTTCGACACAAATGTTGTATATATCGGTCGTAGTAAACAACTCACATTTTGCGCTGAAATTCACTGTAGTTCGATTCGTTCATATTTAGAAATTAGTTATCATTTTTGTAATAGACAATGCTGATCTAACTGGAATAAAAAAATAAATAAATGGTTACCCATTACATCCCATGAAGGGACCGGGGAGAACTTCTCACAATCAATGAGCTGTGCGCTTTCCAGTTTTCACTCACTGATTGGGACCTACAGTTTTACACCAATTCCGAACGGTATTTTGAGAAGCTTTTTCATGGCTATATACTCGATAGTTTCGCCGCCACTATGCGAGGTGACCGCCGCCGAAAGAAATTTGAAGGTGGTCAGAGCAGGGTTCGAACCCAGGATCTCATGTACAAGAGCCGCGCACACTAACCATTGCACCACCGACGGCCTGGAATACTAAAATTTAAAATTAATTTAAGATGCCACGTAAGCCTTTTGGCAGAGCATTATACCTATGTTTATAGGAAAGTGGAACCTAATTCTCCTTTTGCTGAAATACATCGTGGACCCAAAGAAGAAAGTTTTAGAGTTCGTTTGGCGCACACATATTTCCTTTCTCCCAAAATATTTTGTGAGATACCTAATGTCATGGTTGTCCACAGAAGTTGGTAATTGCTCCCCAAATACAAAACTTTAGCCATAAAAGTCGTTCCTTTAATTTTGGGGTAAATTTACATGATATATTTTTGCGGCAAATAACGAAGAAGAGATTTTAAATTAAAGTCTGACGCATCCTCTCTCATGAATTGTTTCTCCCTTCATTCAGAGAAGCAAGTCTGTGCAAACAGGTACGTCCACTGCACAGTCTCTTAAATGAATTCCGTCCTACTCCAACGAAAAAAGTAACAGCTACGATTGTTAAGATTTTGTTCATTTTCCCCCAGCGTAGTTAATGGTCCAGTAGATACATGCGCGGACTTGTAGAGTTGGGATCAATTTCATTTCAGGAAAGCATAAGTACTAAAAAAAGTTTTAATTTATCTTGAATAAACCACCTTTGTAAATAATTGTACACTTCCATCTAAAATAAATCCTATTCAGGGCAATATAAATCCGTTTCTCTTAAAAGATTTTTTTTAAGTTGGGCAAAAGTTTCAGGTCATCTGTGATGTTAGGAATATTCTGCGGCTCTTGTACATGAAAACGTGGGTTCGATCCCTGCTCTGACCACCTTACATTTCTTTCGACGACAGTCACCTGGCTTAGACGATCAAAATACCGTTCGGAAGGTCCCAATCAGTGAGTTTAAAACCTAGATAAGCACACAGCTCACTGGTTGTGAGAAGCTCTCCCCAATCCCTTCGTGGATGTGATGGTAAACCATTTTTTAACGTTTGCGGCGAACGAAAGAATACTTAATGGAAAAGTTTTTCAATTCTCATAAACTCTTTTTTTAAATTTAGAGTTACTATATATCACCTTGAATGGGCATGAAATTAAGGTTACAGAGTAAGCCAAATACTAGTATGACATTTGAAACAGCAAGCTTAATTTCAGACCCAACGTAGGGGAAAGGGTGAAGGAGGCGACGGTTACCTAGGAAGCTTTAGGTTGTAAAGGGGAACTTTCTCCGAAAATTGGTCACTAAATCTATACCGTTCGGATTTGTGGAATAAAGGAGTGCTTAGTATACATTGATACGTGGATTTCGAATGAGTCGAAAATTAAGGATCAGGTAGACTACGGGGTCTACTCTACGAAACTAGGCATGTCTATTTCTCGTGGACCATCTCATCGTTGTAGCGTGTATATTAGGGAAGTTACCACCTGGCTGAGAGATATTAATCCAGAAGTCATTGAAGTCAATGTTCTGGAATCAGTATTCCTGAATTCAAACTCTGCCTAGGGCTGCCATACATCCCTTAACGAGATGAACTTCTAGTACTATATTCACCGCATGTGGGTGCCTGTGTACAGGGGCATTCCGGGAACTGAAGAGCGGATGAGCTGGCCAAACTAGGGACTACCTTCAGGTGATGGTGCAGGAGAAGTGGCTGAGAGCACCATATTGTGTATGTGCAAGGCAAATCTGGCCGATAGTGAATAGCAGGAGATCCATGAACCTTCTGTCTCTAACCTGGCCCAAGGTATCAATGGTAGTTACAGTTTTGACGGAATACTTTCTGATTGGTAGATATGCGCCGAGATTAAAGGTCAGAACAAATGACTGCTGTAGAAGCTGTAACGGTGAGGAAGTGGAAGAATCCACTGACCATCTTCTCTGCACGTATCTGACACTAGCGAATTTGACATAAAAACAATAACAAGTAATAAACGCAACTCAATATTTATAATAAACCAAACGCTAAGAAAAACTTCATTCACCACAAACTGACTCTATGAGAAACGGATACCATGTCGTGGCGGAGACTCAGCCGCACCGAAATTCGGAAATTTTGTATTGAAATTTTATGATTTTTAACAATTTGATTACCGATTTTTATGGTTAAAAAGCTACAGAATTCCAGTGCCGGTCACTTAGTAGGAATTTTTGCGCGGTTTCAAATCCGTGTAAAGTCGGACGATAACTACTCTGCATTCAATTGATTAAATTAAAACTTTTGTTTAATCAATCGATTTAATTTTTTTGTTGTATAGGAAATTTTATTATTAAATTATTTTATGTAACTAATTGTTTTTGATGATGATATACCGTTAATGACTGACAAGCGCATCCACGCATATGCGACACCTGATCAGAAAATTATTCATTGCGCCCTGAAGGGTTGAAGTCATCAAGATCACCCCAATTATTATTTTAATACACTGCTTCAATTCAGTCAAATCCCTTGGTTTCGTTTTGTACACCCCATGCTTCATAAAGGCTTTTCCAATTTGAGTGATATGATATCTAACTGACGTTTCGGCCATTTGTAGTATATCATGATCTAACATTTTGTTTCATTGTATTCAGTAATGTTTACAATTTCATCGAGGAGAGATATATGCAAGAAGAACGTTTATTAAATGTTTTTTTAATCAAAATAATCGTTCTCCAATTGCAACTTTTCTTGTGCTTTTGCCACTTTATAGTCGTTATAATCATCCACCTGTGTTCGCTATTCGTCGAATAGTAGTTGCAAATTACAAGCGTTCATTTTCCTTACATAATTTTCAAGTGCCAAAAAGAAAAAGAACCGCTCGAAGTAGTGAAAATATTGATCCCGTTCAGACAAGTGTTACTGAAGTGTTGCTGATTCCAAGACGTTGTCAACAATTGGAACTGTCCCAAACCACAACCTGGCGGATTTTGAGAAAGGATTTGGGCTTGCATCCGTATAAAATTGTTATCGTTCAAGAACTGAAGCCGCTGGACTACCGTAAACGTCATGAATTTGCTGAAACAACTTGGAAACGATAACGATTGTTTTATGAAAATCATCTTCTCAATATTCATTAACAACCATAACATTCACCTAAATTGTCAGTTTGGTACGGTTTTTGGTCTGGTGGAATCATCAGTCCGAAATTCCTTCGACATGAAGCTGGTAACACCGTTACTGACAAAGGAGAGCGGTATAGATCGACGATAACCAACTTTTTATGGCCCAAATTGGAAGAAGTTGCTATGCGTTGTTTCTCTTTAACAACAAAGCCTCTTGTGAAAAATCGACTACATAACTTTGTAACAAATGTTTTTGTAACAGAAACTAAATTATGATTACAGTAACTAACATTTGAACACGAATTCTAATATTGTACTTTTTATTAGTTGTATCTTCCATTTCAGATGAATGAGGTTTTAGAAATATTCAAATTGGTTAATAAACTAAAGTTCGGTAGTAGCAACTTGTATTTAGTAAGATCTATTTTTGATCTATCAATAAATCGACAAATAATTCTGATGTTTGACAATTATGAATTCTAATCAAAAAATACACTTTATTATGGAATTTCCAATGCCTGAATTGATTTCCAACTAATCTTTTCCCTGTGTGGACACACCACGTGCAACAATCGAATTATTGCGAGAAAAGTTTGGAGATTCGATTAGTTCAAGAAATTGTGACATTGAATGGCCTCCAAGAAGTTGTGATTTAACTCCATTAGACTATTTGTTGTGGGGTTATTTGAAGTCACTGGTCTTTAGCAATAAACCAGACTCTCTTCAAGCTTTACAAATCAATATTGAACGTGCTATTCATGACATACGACTTGATTTCGTAGGAAAAGTGCTGGAAAATTGGGTTCATCGAATTCGTTCCTGCAAAAGAAGATGTGGAGGCCATTTGAAAGACGTTTTATTGAGAATTTAATTGTATCGATTGTTCTTCCCATTAAATAAAAAACATTTAAATTTCCTTATCAATTTGTGTGTGTTTTTTTTTTAAAGAAATCATATAACACAAATTGGAAAACCCTAGAATACCATAAAAAAAAGTCTGGTGTAGTCAGGTCAGGTGACCTTGGGGGCCAGCAGAAATTGGAGTTTGTTTGGGAATTTTCGTTGGTGGTCCGCCATAACCGGCCTGGCTATATATGCAGCTGTTACATCTTGCTCTGGGTAAAAGAAGTCCTTCAACATCTTTGAATAACGGTCCCCATTGACAGCTATTATTACACAGTTTTCTTCAAAGAACTAGGGCCCCACAATGCACCTTGATGAAACTTCTCACCACACAGTGACTCGTTCCTGGAGTATTTCTTGATTGTTTTCACTCCACATACGGCAACTTTGCTTCATTACATTGCCTATTAGACTTTATCAACACATAAACAAGCAATTTATCAAGTTGTTGTCGTCTTTCAATCATTTATTGGAAAAATTCCAAGCGTGTAGGCAATTCCAGATTATTTAACTTGTTTGTAGTTTGAACTTTATACCGAAATAAGTTTTAGTTCTCATAAATTATCCGTTCCAATGAACGTCTGCTAACGCCAATGTGCGCCGATAAGTTTCGAGTCGGAACGGTTGGTTTTTCCTGAATTGACGATGATACAGCCGCGATTGTGTCTTGATCCCATACATAGGGATCTTGATGGTACGGTCTTCGTGCAATGCTTCCAGATCCGGCAAACATGCTTACCCACTACATAATGGTACATCTACCCGGGGTAGTGCTGCCAAACTTCCGCTTAAATTCCCTTTCGATGGCAATGAAGGACTGCCATGCATGGCACTGCTGCCCTATCCAAATCCTCTTTTCGGTATCCCAAGCTTTAATTTTAAGAATTATAAATAGCAACCTGCAAAATAAAAAAGGAAATAAGTCGATTACTCTCACAGTAAAAAAGTAATTATGTTTTATTTTTGTAGCATGATTCGCGCCACCCTGTATATCAATCGAAGAATATTATTAAGTGTGTTTTCTTTTACCCCGCTAAAGTTAATTATTGCTTAATTTGTACAGTCCAGTTAAGCGATATTAAGAGTTATTTTAATTGTCCACTTAAAATCCGACTTGAGCAATGACATTGCTGCCACGTGGTCAATTTCCAGAAATTGCAACAAAAAGTTCTCTTAGATAAATTTTGTTAACATTTCTTGTGAATGAAAATGTTACCAAGAAGGATAGACTCAAAAGCAGAAATTGGCAAAATGGCTTACACATGGTACCTTCATTCAAATTATTGTATTTTATGGAAGACTACGTATATATTTTTATATCTCGACATTTTAAGGATAGATTTTTATTTCCGATTGTAAACAAAATTGGAATTAAATTTTTCACAACAATGGGCGTTAAATGTTATACATATTGATCATGGTAGAATTATTTATCAGGTATATTCATTAAGGCAGGTGATTAAATTATTTCCATGCCATTATTTGTTTCACTTGTCAAAATCATATGTATTTTGTTTCTATAGTTTTTTTTTTATTCTTCTATTGCTGGTATATTTTGTGTAAAAACGATAGAACAAAAATAAAATGCCTGTTGTTCCTGCCTATAACTATAACAAAATCTGCTGGTATCATGACTTTGTTGGCTCTAGCTACAAATGAGTTGACGAATTACATTTTTTCACCCATTATAGCGAATGTTGCCACATTTCGAAGTTTTAAGTGTGGATCGTTTTATTTGGAAAGTTATAAGTGGCAATAGCTTAGTGGAATAAAAAACAGCCGTACTATTCCGAAGAAAGGAATTTTAGACCAAACTTCAAGATTGTGGATCAGGTGTTTCCAAAATTGGAGTCGTAATTTATTTTTTTTGTACAAATGTGTAGATCATTCTGATATCGATTTTTAACTAGTTTTACAACAAATATTTACATGTATTCAGAAAAATGTAATTTTAGTTTTCATTTCAAAAATGCAGCTGACACTACAACAAAAGTGGTTACTTGCAACTACCGAGATAATTGACATAGACCTGCTATATTTTTTGTATGATCTGATTAAATGGCGTTAACTTTCCATTCTAGTTAACTAACAACCTGATGAAGACCAACTCTAATTATATATTTAATAGTTTCTTCTACCAAGTGTTATATTTCTCACCATCATTAAACTATTTGAATGTCTTAAGGGCGTTGCCAAAAACTCCTAACTAGTACACATGCCGCCAACGTCTTTTCCTCACACAACGCTGTCAATTCAACGCAGGTTGCTCATTAACTCAGCCCAGACTGATTAAAAATGAAGTGTTCTCGTAGGGAGGTCTTCCTCTCCATCGGTGTATACATGTTAGTTTTCCACCGGTCTGTTACATACCGTTACATTTAGGGGTACAGCATTGCATTGTGGATACGTTAAAGTACCTTTACTGCAACAAGGCAAGCGGCAGGTGTGACCTGTTACGGCACTGTTATAATTGTTCTCCGTTGTGTTCTTCTGTGAAAACAAAAAATGCCAGAAAAACGCAACATAATTCAAACTGAGAGTGCGAGAATATGTAATATCAACACATTTGCTCAAACGTAAAGGTATCCTTTTGAATGTTCTTAACAGATTTGTGATTGTGAGTCCTATTTGATTGTGAGTCCCTCCGAAACACGTCCATTTTAAACATTCAATGTCCTTTGGGCATTATCGTACAGATCCGTGTGTTTGTGTGCCTATACCCAATTTCCCTTCCATTGTGTCTTAGATTATAATTTGTAGATTATTGTATTTCCACTTTTTTTATGTATATCAATTTGTATTCTCTAAAGTCCTTTCTGTCTGTTTGTATACGAGTAAAATATTTTTATTTAATCTCCTCGAACCGTCTTATCACACTAAAATCTAGCAAATATTTAGCAAGCATTTTTCATCTAAATGAGTTAACAATATAACGCAAAATTAATGCCAACAGCAGTGACACATGTCCTTAATACGTGAGTAAAATGTATGTGTTCTCTCTCCGGTAGGTAGATAGCATTCGTCCTTGTGAACCTTTGCTTATGTTGGCTGAACCCCTACCTACCCTGTTTTCTTTTGCCTCCAGTTTTTTTATGTTGTGTATTCCTAAATCCTTTGACAAATGTCATAAAAAAAAACTTTACAATCATTTGTTTAAATTATTATGCCATTAATATGCATTTGTTCTGAACATTTGAAGGATTAAGTTGTCATTTCTGTACCAGATTAAATTGGATTTGTGTTTCTAGCACGAAGAGATTTGTTGTACACAACAACATTTTGCACATGCCTAGGATTTGCATGGTTTAGTTTTTGTCTGTCATTTGGTTATTTTAAATATAAATTAACTTTTTTACATTTTAACCATTTACATTTCCCATAAGCCTTTAAATATAATTTAGGAAATATATTAATTTTAGATTAAAATGCGAAACAGATGTCATTAGGTTTGGAATTTTATTTGGATATCTGGATAGTTTAAGGTTCAAATTTGCAATGTGTCGCTGAAAAATATAATAGTAATTCAAATGAGCTTCATTTCCCTGGAAAGATTCACATGAAATTTGTATTTATTTGATATAGGTACTTCTTGAGTTTGGTTCACTGACAAATCGACTATGTTACTGCCTTTATTACTACAACCGTCTTTGCATGCTGACAATTAATAGCCCAGCAACATATTGCAGGTAACATGTCCATGAATTAAAGATTTGTTGCCTCGGTGTCTCTTTGTGACATGCCTCGGTTTTGTTTTTAGCGGTTTTCAACAAAAAATCTACATTTGGGTCTCAAAAATATAAATTATTGCCTATTAATCATTGTATCTCAATCATATTGTATAGAATAGCAAACACAAGGTGTTTGAGCACAAGTATAGTATATTTGCGACAAGCTACAAACACGTTACTTTACATTTGTATACAAACAACAAAAAGACGGATTTTTCAGCATGTGCCTACAAAAATTTCAAATACACTGCTTTAGATACGGTTTAAAATTAGGAGTTACCCCAAAGGAAATTAAGATTTATGGCTCGATTTGCGTAAAAATATTTATTTTGTCCCAAACATCATATTTAGTTAACTATTTGTTTCAGGGCTGATCACAAAGTTTATACTTTTCTGCAGAAAAAATGTGTCTTTTCTTTTCAACGAACTTTCATTTACTTCAAAGTTGACTTCTGGGTGGAGCATAAATGTTTATACTTTTCTGGAGAAAAAACTACCGTCTTTTCTGGTAAAAGAACTGCCATTTACCCCAAACAAATTCATGACTTACTTTTGCTGCAAATAAAGACACCTGTTTATTCTAAACAAAAATGGTGTTCACAGATCAATACAATCGAAGATGATCACTCTCGTGAATTGCTTCTCTCTTGTTTCAGAGAAAACAAGTTTATACAACCACACTCATACACTACACTGTCCTAACGTTAATACCTTGTTCATCGTCGCGGAATGTATTTGCCGGCTCAGTGGACAGTCGCATGGACTTGCAGTTGTAATTCCTTGGCTCAACTTTATTTCAGGGAAAGGGTAGGAAGTAGAATAAATTTGTATTGAATGTTTCATAAAATAGTAATAATAATGAGCATACACTTCCATCCAAACTAAATCGTATCTCCGAAATACAATTCGTTTGCGTTAAATGGAAAAATATTTTCTCGCAAACATATTTCGTTTGCCTTAAAGATTGTTTTTTTGTCGCTACTATAACTCGTTGGCAGAAAACAAAAGATAGGGCAATGTTGAACTGTTTATATTAATGACACTTATTGATTTTCATTTGTTTTTATCAAGTGTAAGTAAAAATATACTTCATTATTTTCCTCCGATGGTATTTGCCAACATCTTCAGGATGTTTTTTTATTAAAATATCTTTACATTTGTTGAACTAACAACAAAAAAACGGCACAAGTACCAATTGCTAGAAATAAATTTAAAAACCATTCGTTTCTCGGAAACGTTTTTGTTTGGGATTTCGAGTCATCGTTCTTGTGGCCATCGGTGGTGCAATGGCTGTGCTCTGACCACCTTACATTTCCTTTGACGACGACTACCTCGAGTAGTGATGACGACACTATGGAGTACTTAGTACGAGTACAACTGTAGGTCCCAATCAATGAGTGAAAAATGTGAAAGCGCACCGTCCACTGGTTGTGAGAAGCTCTCTCCAATCCCTTCATGGAATTTAATGGGAATCGGTTTTTATATATCGTTACGTGTAAACGTCTTTCGGTTACCGTAAACACTTTTCCAAATTCATTAGGCATTATTTTTATTTATTCGGCCTTTTCATTGGTACTTTTTAATTTTATTGTTCAAGCTCGAGGCCATTCTATATCTCTATTAATAGAGATATAGTTTTTTTTTAGAAAGAAATTTTGCAAATGTGTTCCTATAATATGTTCCTGAATTAAATTGCAAAAACCTAAACGATTAGACTATCAATACATGAGTTCATTCAATTGGTTTCTTTTGCCTGCATCTCAGAAAAATGCCACCAAATCATTGTTGTTTGTTACTGATTCTACCCTTAAAAGTCAAAAGTTGTCGGTCTTCTTTCGGGATCCGCTGAGCCCTGATGGCTTTACTTTTATTGACTATTTTACAACCTCATGAGGTCATATTAAATGAACAAACAAATTAAACAAATTTCAACCTATTCCTCCAACTGGTTCTATCCTTCGCCTTTTCTCGCCAGTTGGTAACACCTAGGATACGGAGGGATTCTTCTGCTTGGTCTTTCCAGCGAAGTCGTGGTTGTCCTCTTTTCCTGGTGCCATCGGGTACGTTATCGAAAACCTTTCGCGCTGGCTCATCTTCGTCCATTCTGATAACATGGCCTTGCTAACGCAATTGACCGAATTTGATTCGCCTAGCTATGTCCACGTCAGAATACAAATTATATAGCTACTGGTTCGAAAGACGTCGGTACTGGAGGTTTTCTTTAACAGCACCATATATTTTTCTCTCGAAAAATCCGCTTGCGACATGACCTAAGTTTCGGAGCCATATGCCAGGACAGGTAAAATGTGAGTCTAGTATAGGTGGACTTTTGTCTGTCCAGAGAGAGCTTTGTTCTTAAAATGCTTGCTGAGCCCAAAATAACATCTATTTGCAAGCACAATTCTCATATTTATCTCCAGGCTGACGTTGTTGCCCTGGTTCACGGCCGATCCAAGGTACACAAATTCATCTAACACTTCAAAATTAAATCGGTTGTCGACGTTCAAGTGCGGACCAAGTCGAGAGCTTTCTCTAGTCATTGACACCCTCAATTATGTCTTGCCCTCATCAACAGCAAGGCCCACCTTCCCTGATTATTTTTCGATTCTTGAAAATACTGCAGTCACCTCTCGCAAATTTCGGCCAATGATGTCTATGTCGTCAGCATCCGCCAGCACCATAAGGCTTTTTGTGTTAATCGTTTTGTTTATATTTACTGCAGATTTGGCACCAATCCCAAGGCCCATCTTCCGGTCAGGGCATTCATTTCTTTCAAAGGACTACAAACAGAAATTTTTATAGATTTGCTGGCGCCTAAATTCCACATATGCATCCTATATGGTTTTATCTAAGAGATCGAGAGAGATTCTCCGCAGTATTTTTTAACAGCTGTATAAATTGTGCTTTTGCTTCACTCAATACACTTACAGCCTTTTTCAGAAAAAGTTATGAAAGGTTTGAGGGACAGTTTATCATACAAAAAACATCTCTCAAACCTCTCACAACTTTTATGAATAATGCGGTTATAGTTTAGCAAGTTTGTCTTAAGTAGCAACACCAAATTTCTAGATAACCTATTGAAAAACCCATGCATTAAACTGCATGTGAATACAAAAATCCGCTAACTTTGAACTTCATTAATTTCATATCAGTGTACACTCAAATAAATTCGTTAGTATGCACAGCAAAAATACTATTTAAACGGGGCAAGCAGATATGTTTGTTATATCAGCAAACTTATGTCTGTTATTTTGACAAAGAGCTTGTCCGACATTTTACCATTACTGCATGCAACCAGTGTTTTATTTTTTATTAGCAGTGTAGCTTTAATACCATACACATTTTCTGCTGGGAAGTGGCAAATATTTTTTGCTGTTAATAGCTAACTTTAGTTTGCGAGTGTACGGAATTAACTCTTTAAATTTTTTTCACGCTACATTAATACACTTACAAGAACACATCCAAATGCTCTCCTCTTTATACACAAAAAACACATTTATCCATAGAAAAATACCCTCACTAAAGGTCAGTCATTTATTTACCAGGCAAGTCACGCTTGAATATTAATTAAATTGCAGATTTTTTTCATTTCAATTGATTTCATTCCGTGATGCAACATCTGCTGCTACTCGTGATGGGTTGGTTGTCTTTGTCTTCATTTTTATTTTAATTAGAATTCCAATAAAAAAAAGAAACCGAATTGTGTTCTATGGGAGGGAAGAAAAGGCAACTCCAATCACAAGAACGCCAGCCACCATAAAAGTCAACACCGAGAGAAACTGGTCAATTCGTTTTAGTGGAACTCTGGAACTTTGCATATAAAGTCAACACAAGGTCTCCCAACCTCTCCCCAGCGCGTACTGCTGCTGCAAAAATAAAACAGATCGTGGAGTGAGATTTTGTTGTATAAGAAATAAATTTTAATATGCAAATAAAATACAATGGCACTCATAAAATCATAAATTATGCACACAAAATGGAATGAAATGAAATTCATAAAAACCAAACCAGAAAATAAATGAGTGAATAGCAGAAAAACAACAAACAAATAAGGGAATGGCGCAAGGAAAAAGTAATAAATTTGAATTTTTAATATCAAATACATGTATGCATATAAAAGCATTTATGTATTTGTGCCCAGATATCCTTTCCTTTCGATATGAACACAGGATGAACACTTCCTTGTAAGCTCTTTAACTCGCTAAGAGGAAAAGACGTCATAAATTCATGCATCCATAACTTCTGTTTGGCCTATAAAATGTGAACATTATGATTGCACATACATACGTTCGTGTGAATACAAAAGTACTCGTGCATCCTTTTTAATATTCCACTATGAGAGGAGAGGTGATTGTAATGATTTTGGCGTGATTTCTTGATGTATTCTAGCATACGGTGTCCTAAATGTTCAGTGAAGTTTTTCATCAACATATGTGTTAAATTCTTAAATATTGCTAGTGTTCCAGTACATCCTATGAAGATGTAATGAAGCTTCTCCAATCAGAGAGCTGTGAACTTTTTATTTTGTCAGCTCAATGATCAAGACCTACAGTTTTACACCGAATTCAAACTGTTGGGCATAGAGTAGTTTTTGCTCCCGGCTAACTACTTGAAGGATTGTCCGTCACTAATCGAGGTGAACGTTACCGATAGAATTTGACGGTGGTTAGAGAAGGGTTTTACTTCGTTCTCATGTGTAAGGGCCGTCATTGCGCCATCGATAGCTAAATGATTGAATTTTGTCTAGGGTGTACGGTATCTCGAAAAGGGAACATCAAGGGCCATATACATTTCGTGTCGAAATCTGCAATACGGTGTGTAGTGCGTTTATAGCTAAACTTTTGCAAGGATTTTTCATATTTTGAACTAGATTGTCTCTGTTGTCTTGAAATATCTGAGTTTTTGCAAATTTCGTCCCACTGAAGGCACTGTGGCCACATGACCGGTCATACCGATTTAAAACCCGATCATTTGCTTCGATATGCTTCTTCCACAAACAACTTTTGTTGGATTTAGCTCGTACTGTAAGACCCATACGGTCGATTGCTGTTTTGTTTTGGGCTGATAGGCATATGTCCATGATTCGCCACCTGTAACGATGTTATATCCTGCATTTGAGTTACCGCGGGTGTATTTTTTGAACATTTCTTTGCTCCAATCGACACGAGCCTTTTTTTTTGGTATTCGTCAAATTATGTGGGATCCAAGTAAAACAAATCTTTTTCACGGCCAAATGAACATGCAATATCTTATTGATGCTACTGATACTAATGCCCAAGGAAGCCTGAATCTCGCGGTATGTCACCTGTCGGTCTTGCTTTATCAGTTCAAGCACAGCATCGATGGTTTACGGAAAAACGGCGGAAGTTGGACGACCTTCACGAAATTCATACTGGAGCGAACGGCGGCTGAGACTGAACTCTTGGTACCAGCTATTTCCAGTGATTTTTGATGGTGCTTCATCACCAAAAGTCGAAACAAGTTGATTGTGACACTCTTGTCTCGATAATCCACTCCGAATATCGTGAAAAATCATCGTACGAAAATTTTAACGGATTAATTTATTTTTTTGACCGAGATGAATTTTTCAACACGCCGTAAATAGAAAAAATTGTGCTCGTAAGTGAAAACATTCTATGTATGTTTATGCTAAAAGATGTCAAACTTTCCTATGGAAGTTCCAGTTTTCAGCTGGCAACACTAGTGCTGCCAGGACCCGAAAAATAAGTTGCAACATTCTACCATGTAGTTTGACGTCGTGGTGTTTGATGTCGTGGTGGTTATAACAGGTACCTTTATCTCCGTGATAAGTAAAGTCATGGGGAATATCTTGGAAGAGATCTAACTTGCTACAACTAGGCAAGTAGGTGAACTATTCCTGCCTACCTACCCTCACTCTGTGGTAACGAATCAGAGGGCGAAGTCGCTCGTTGTGATTCTGGATGGGAAACTCTACTGGAGACTTAATATTTATCACAGAGTTAAGAAGACGCAAGTCGTTTTCTACGCTTGCAATAAAACATTTGGGAGAATATGGGGCCTAAACCCGAAGATGATATTTTAGATATACACTGCGCGGTGGTTAGACCCGTTGTGACCTATGGAGTATCGGTATGGTGGACGCCCCTGGAGTAATATAGTAAACTGTTAATAGTGCAGACAACAGCTTGCGTCGGCGTGGCAGGTGCATTACGGACGTGCTACTCTGTTGCTCTCAATGCGATGACGAATTTGGTATAGATTGAACAGTTTGCTGAGAGTGGAGCGACAAAGACCTCTTTTCTGGCTTAAAACCCCTTAAGTATTTGACTCAAAGAAGCTATGTGCACAGTAAGATTCTGGGCAATTTTCCTAGTGGGGTCATACCTAAAAAGCCGGATTATGCTAGTTCAGAGTTGACCTTCCGGAAAAACTTCAAAACAGTTATACCGCATAGAGAAGAGTGCAAGAACCACTAACTATAGGAGGAAAAATTTTAACGGATGGGTCGAAGGTGGATAGTGGAGTGGGAGCTGTGGTTTACTCAACATCACCGGGTAATAACACTATTAAGAGGTTTCCCTGTTTTTAGCAGTATCTTCCAAGCGGAAGTAGGGGCAATATTGGAGGCGAATCGTCAGTTGCGAAATCACGTTATAGTAGCGAAGAGTGTGAAAATCTTCTCGGATAGCCAAGCGGCGAAAAGCGATCTATTCTCAGAGGAGAATAGATCGATTCTGGTTGGTGAATGCAGGAGCCTGCTGGACGAGACCGGTGCCATGACAAGGTTTTCCCTAGAGTGCGTTCCGGGTCATACGAATATAGCCGCGAACGAAGCCCCAGATGATCTAGCCAGGAGAGGTTCAAGTGGAATTGCGGATTGACGGCTCGTGATTGAAAACACTTTAAGGGTGGCGGGTAACGTGAGTGATCGCCACTTCCACCAGAAGACAGACAGAAACTGAATAGAAATCACAACCTGTAATGGTAAGAGAACCGGGTACCTGATGACTCTGTGAACAGGAATACAATAGCCAGAATGACAGCTGTCGTAGCCGGTCATGAGACGAGTGGTACACACGCTGCTAACATTGGAATACAGCACAGACTTTAATGTCGTACACGCTGAAAAATATCGGACCCAGCAACATATCGAAGGAAATATGTACATGTTTGCAATCACTGTTTCATGAATTGGAAGGAAGGACAAGGAAACAAACAGCAGCAGATCTTCAATTCATGAAAACAATGTTTGCCAACATGTACATGTTACCTGCAATATGTTGCTGGGGCTGTTATTTTTCAGCGTATAGAGTGACAGACTAACTATTCGTTATGAATACATGGGATACAGTGATTAACTTTTCATTGTGAATAATGGAGACAGTAACTTATTTAAAATGTATTGTCCGAAATGAGAACAATTTTGCACAGTTCTAGTTTTCATGGCTCACAATTTGTCTAGTATGAAGAGGTCCATGAGTGTAGTACCTTGATTATTTAATATATAATTAGAATATATCAAACTTTATATATTATAATTTTAGGAATTCAAACATAATCTATCACCCCTTGCACTTTATAGCAAATTTCCCTTTTTATTAATTTTTTATTTTTATTTTTTTGAGATAATTGAGACGAATTTTAAGACTTTGTTTTAAAGTAACGTAGAAATATTTGAACAAGTACTTCAAAAGATGAAATAAAAAATTGCAAAGATGTAAATGAAATGTTTTTTATCTTTCCTTGGCTTCAAACTTGGTAATGCACTTCAATGACGATGAAAATAATACAATTGCAATTTCAAAAAGGAAAGGGGCATGGGAGGAGGTGCCTTATAGTCCCTCAACTTAATGCCTTTGCCGGATGAGGGAGAGTGTGAATACAAATACTACTGGTAATTGTATGTTCAAAGTTACTTAGAATGAAAGGTTTTCATTGTTGCCAACAACAAGGACCATGAGGACATAATGGTTGGTTGGTTGGTTGGCTGGATGGATGGATGAATGGAAGAACACAGAAGAACTGGCGGCATGGAATTTGTAATTGTTCGACAGGAAATGGTAGAAAAATACTCTTGTACTTTGTAATTTCCTTGCAACATTTTCAAACAAACTAAAAACAAAAAAAAAGTGAAAAGAAATTAATGAACAACAACAAAAAATAAGAACGCCCTCAGCTTTTTGTTACGTTTGTGTAATCGATGTTTGTTGCAAGTTGTCGTAGTCGTCGTAAAAAGTCTGTAAATTTCTTTAATTATCTTCCACGGGTGGTCTACGGAGTAATGAGCGTAACTAATGAAGAAACAGGCAGGCAATGCAATTGCACAATGAGAATTGTAAATCGACGTGACAATTGACACAATCAAAGGCAAGAATTTAAAATATTTAATGGAAGCCTTGGGAAAATTAGTAAATCAATGTTGTTGTTGTTGGGATTTGTAACTGATTCCAAGTAAGGGAATAATTGATTCTTTTAAATTACACTGAGGTACAAGTTAGGGTCGAATGTCTCCGTTAGCTGTGAATAACGTTTGCATTACATAGCATTTTTGATACAGAATCCAAACATAAGATATCTACATGATATGTTATGTTTGAACCGAAGAAGATCTGTTACAAATTAAGAGCATTATTTTCCAAAATCAATGGAGAAATTTTATCGTCCTAACCATCAGGGGAATAATCTTACTATGAGTCATTCGTAGCAACATTTGGATAGCTTGCAAGCAAAATCTGGTAGCTCCACTTTCCTAACAGAATGGCCACGGATCATACATTTCTGTGAAGACGAGGACGGAAATCTAGTCGCAGATGTGAAGAGTATGTTTGCTCTACTTGCCCTTGGAGAACCAATGCAGTCGAGGTAGTCAAGTAAATATAAGATGATAATGTCTATTGCCCCCTCCTAATCATGACGAGGTCTGAACAGCAATCTGACGGCTTAAGATCAACAATGCCGCAGTTGCTTCTGGACTACCGGCTGAGCTGTTCAAGGCTGGTGCCGATGAACTCGCAAGTTACATGAAGCGGCTCATATGCACAATGTGGTTAGACGCATCAATGCCCGGAGAGTCTAATCGTTGCGTACTTTGTCCTGTTTTTCAAAAAGGTGACCCGTGTGTATATGCCAACTATCTGGCATAAGCCATTTATCCAGTACATACTTACGTATCCGGTCTCGAACAACCCCGGGGGGTCAGGGGGTCGCTAACCAGATCGATCTTTTACCTTATCTCTCCAGTTGGCAATATCAAGTGTACGCAGCGATTCGTCAATCTGATCCATCCAGCGGAGTCTTGGTCTTCCTATTTTTCGTCTTTCTTCGAGTTCGGTTTCGAAAACCCTTCGTGCTGGTTCCTCTTCATCCACCTCGAAATTATAACGGTTATCAACGTTCACGCTTTGGTCTAATCGCGTGGAGGCTCTGCTCGTTGAAAGCATTCATTTTGTCATGTCCTCATTTACTGTCAGACCCACTTTTGCTGACTCCTTCTCAACGTTCGAGTGTAAAACTATAACGCGCACAACACACTAGTTTGTGAGAATCTCTCCCTAATCCCTTCATGGGATGTAACGGGAAACCATTTATTTAGTTTTAGAGACAATGATTAATATGTTATAACATACTTGTTGGTGGCCCAAGTTTGTCTCTGCTTGGTGAAACACGCTGAAATCAAAACTTGACAGACAACAAAGAAACAAAAATCAGGAGATGTTCCATTCATGAAAACAGTGTTCCAAACACATACATGATTCTTGCATAATGTTACAGGGGCCGTTTTTTTGCAGTGTGTACTAAGTTCTTTCGAGCGTAACGGGTGAACGACTAAAGACATTTGTTGCAGACTTGATTGACCGGTATCTGTGTGGCTTTAGTCACGGTAAATCCACGGCCGACCAGATATTCACTCAAAACTCACAGAAACCAAATCGACACCTACCATCTCTTCGGTGATTGTAAGGCTGGTTTCGATAGTCCGATGTGGGGACAAATGTACGATGTTGTGTGGGAACCTGGTATTCATGCTAATCAGACACGCCTTTACAGAATGACAGTGATCGCCACAAAATTCGCCGTCAATATTGGTAAAAATATCACCGAACCATTCAGGACGAGGCGAGGCCTAAAGCAGGGCGATACCCTAACATGCGATCTCTTCACCATATTAATAGAGATCATTGTGGGAAAAGCTGCAGTCAACGCGAAGACAACTATCAGCAGCCAGAGACACATGCTGCACGCGTATGCTGATCATGTAGACATCATTGACCGAAACTTGAAGTTACTGCAGTATTTTCGAGAACTGAGGCGGAATCAACAAAATTGGGTTCAGCAGTAAATGAGGCCAAAACAAAATTAATGGTGCCTACAAGCAGAATATCCACCCGTTTGGATGAAAGGGTGAACGTTGATAATCGATATAATTACGAGGTAGTAATTACGTCTGTTGCAAACAGAAGCAATAACGTCAGCCTAGAAATTAAATGGAGACAGTTGCTGTTTCGGGTTAAGCAAGCACTTCAGAAATAAGAGCCTCTCTTGAAACAGAGTTTCAATTAAATCGGATTCTCTTACAACCTGTATTGCTTTATCTTGCGAATCCTGCAGTCCTGTCATTCTTCGAGAGAAAAAATGCTCCAAAAAATATATAGTTCTATAATAGACAACTTCGAGTACCAACGACGGATGAACCAAGAGCTGTACAATCTATAGCCCAACATCGACATAGTTACGCATATCAAAATAGCGCGTTTATGCTGGCTGGCAGTAGAATAGATCAGAATGAACCAGTGCGAAAGGTATTTGAAGACGTACTCGAAGGACATCGAAAAATAGGACGACCAAGACTTCGCTGGAAAGACCACGTGGAAGATTGCCTGCGAGAGCTTGGTGTTACCAACTGGAGGAGAAATGCTGAAGATCGAGCCGGTTGGAGAAACATGTTATCTTCAATTAGTTAGGCCCTAGAGCCCTGTTGTTTGAGGCCACATAAATACGTAAGTATAATAGAGAACGGCGAGTGTCGACGATGTATGAACTGCGAACTGTATAATTTGTATACTGAGATCGTCGTAGTTAAGTGAATCAAAATATGGCGATTACGCTACTAGGACTTGTCAGTAGAATGGATCAGACCGAACCAGAGCAAACGATATTCGAATACGTACGGAAAGCACATCGTCGCTGGAAAGAAAAAGTTGAGGAATCCTTGCAAGATTTTGGTGTTATCAACTGGAAGACAAATGCTAAAGATCGACCCTGTTGGAGAAATATTTAAACTTTTGTTCGTAAGGCCCCTAACCCTCCTGGGTTGCATGTGGCCCACTAAGTAAGTTAGAAATGCTTACCTTTCCTATACACTCGCACAACTGTTTGTTTGAGAAAAGTTGTAGTAACCATAAATTCAACTGTTTCCACGGGAATGAGGTTGCTACACCCGAATTAAGGTTCGCATAACTGAATTCAACCGCTACAACTAATATTCATTTTCATTAATCTGTTTTTTTGTAATTAATTCGGTTGTGGCAAACGAATTTCCATTTATTTTATGATTTTAATATTTCGGATCCAAGAACATAATTTGGCATTAATTCACTTGCAACAACCGTAGTTACAACAGTCGAAATTATTGGCTATTCGGTGGCTACAACTGACCCAATTTGCAATTCGTTTACCACAACCAATTTACATGTGCTGCTGAATTTCCTTTATGATTTTTGAAATAATTTTTTAATATAAAACTGAAGTCCATAATTCGAAAACTAAGGAGAATGGAAGCGAGTGTAACAAAATTCAAATATATTAAAAATTTTGCTGTCTAAACAAACAGTTTTAGTGAACTTGAATTAAACTACATGAACTTGGGATAATATGCTGGGAAAAGACATATTTACATAAATACCATCCTCTTCCGAATGGAAAATATATCTGGGCATCGAAAACAGCCCGTAGAATGCAACCATGTTATAAATCATAAGAGGGGTACACTAACTAACAACACGAACGACATGTTTTTGTGACTTACATACACTGGACGGCAAAACTTCGTCACAAGAATGAAAATGTTCGTCGCCCTTAACAACTTTTTTCATCGAAAGTGAGCTAACGTACTGTTTCGTTCCCGCTACGAAAATCTGTTCATCAATTATGTGGTTGTTGCGGAAATTAATATGTTTCATTGCAGTAACGAATTTGTTTCATTGCTGCTATGAATATGCTTCATTGCTGCAATGACTTTGATTCATTGTTGCAGTGAATTTGTTTCATTGCTACAATGAACTTGCTTCATTGCTATTGCAATGTAAATGTTGCATTGCTGGAATGATTTTATTGCATTGCTTCAATGAATACTTTTCGTTGCTGTTTTCAATTTGTTTAATTGTTGCAACAAATTTTCTTCGTTGTTGCAATGAATTTGTTTCATTGCTGCAATGAATTTGCAAATATTTAATTACATCTACATTTAATAAATATGCAAATATTACAAATATGCAAACTACCACAACACAATACACACATTTTTTTTATTTTAAGTTAACTGACTTCTTAGCTAACACATTAGAAGTTTAATTAAATCTTTCCGGCGAAGAAACACGTCCACCACTGTCGGATGTTGGAAGGAACTGATTTAAAATGTTTACGTGACCTACCACTCACGCTGACCATTTTCACCTTCTGAGCTCTGTTTTAGATTCGCTCATTTTCACTTTTCATTCCATTTCTCTCTTGATCTCCATAAAACTTAGATTCGTTCCGTCTAGAATCCAATCGTTCCTGCAACGAAATTCTTTCGTCAAATATAAATATTGGCAAACAGCCAAAAAAAATAAATAATAATAATAGACTATGGAAAAAGTGAGATATAAACCAAATAACAATAGTCTAAATTGCAAACACTTGCTTTTATTTTGATTTTTCGCCCGTTTTTCTCCAAAATTCAATTTAAATATAATTGTAGCAGGAACGAAAAATTAATTGTTGCAGCAACAAAATGAGAAATTGTCAAAGAAATCGTGTATGAAATCTTTCGTTGCAGCAACAACCAAATTGTCGGATGTTTGAAATTTTTCATTATAAAATTCAAATTAAATATAATTGTAGAAGGAACGAAAAATTAATTGTTGCAGTAACAAAACGAGAAATTGTCAAAGAAATCGTATATGAAACCTTTCGTTGCAGCAACAACCAAATAGTCGGATGTATGACATTTTTCATTAGAGAACCGTAAAACATTAATGAATATGTTTCACCCAGGCGACGAAGCCTATTTCTTTCAGAGTACCATGATGAGTCTAGGAAATTTTCGGATTAGTTACGATATCTTCCGTCATAATAAATAACATCCTGGGACATACTATTGAAAAACTAGGGAAGGGTAGTGGAAACTGCTCGGTTTATGCAACGGTTGCATAAAACAAAGAGGGATCTACAAATGAATGACATCTAGGATTTCAGATAGATACGTTTTTGTGTGTCTTTGGGAACCAAAAAAATTCTAGTATATATTCCGATTAGCTATTAGAGTCTCTTGCGTCGCATTTTTGGCCTTTAATTCAATAATAGAATAATAATGTGAAGGCACAACAATTTAAAAATTAACGCCGTGAATATTTGTAAAAAATATTGCCAGTAATTACCAAATGGAATTTGACATACCATTCAATAACCCATCTGAAGGAAACACAACATTGTTGAATTACAAATGCGAACAGTAATAATGATTGTGTTTCAGTTCCCAGTTCAATAAGTAAAGCACAGTATTAAATCCCCTCTTGTATGATACAACGTAAATTTTATGCACATTAATAAAACCAAATAATAGTAGAGACGCACATAATGTAAACATATTTTTCACAGCTGTGCCGAATACTTTTCACCACAACCCACGTATGTACCTTTGTATCATGAAAGTGACAGAAGAACTTTGTTGTTTGAAACCTTTTCGCTTGTGTTTCCTTCTCCTATTGTACTTCAAAGTTACGAGTATTATTAAACATTTGTTTTCTTCAATTTGAGTTATTTTCCATTCGTTCACGTCATTGATGATTGTGATATAAGTAATAATTGTCTTTTGATGTCACGGTCCCGTACTTTGATTGTTCTTTGGAACTTAATCATTGGTTCTCCTTCATTCCCAGTACACAACTGGAAATATCAAAAGAAACGTTTATGAATGTCTGTCTCTCTGCGAACCCTCATCGCCAGCAATGAAATATGAATATGAAGCATGTCCATACTTTGTTCATATACCTCAAGATGAGATATGGAGACAATAATGACCATTAGTCGTATTTGTGTTTTTTCTCTCCGATATTTTTATGATGATGGTTCTTGGTTCCCTTCTCTGGCTGAGAATTTTGTGGAAGGGTCGGACGAATCGGCCTCTTCCATCTTCTGTAAGTGATAGATGGGATATTTCGAATTGTATTACTGTTGGGTTTTGTAGTTACGTGTGGTTGGTTGAATCGCTTGTGACGCCTTATGTCACAATTTCCATCATATACAAAACTGTCATATTCAAAAGAAATTCATACAACATAGAAATGTATATTCTTTTGTTTTAAATGCTTCTGATTGCATCTGATAGCCGTTTAATTTCGATTCATTCCACTTTAAATCATACAACGTCTTTCAGTGATATTTGCCTACAGCACCACATGTTAGTCATTAGTTCAGAAAATATATAAACTTTCTTGGATTGAGTTCGATCGTCAGTCGATTGTGATCTCATGCTGAAATTTTGCATTTTATTTTTTTATATTCATGCCGTTTAAATGATAATTTTTTTTCTTTTTGAAATAATGCCAGTTTTATTGATCGTATAACTTAAGCTTTTAATGCTAAAATCTTAATATACTCGTACCATCATATTAATTTCACTGTCTATGGGTGGGAGATATTTTGCGGTCATCTGAAACTACATACATACATGTGATCTCATCTCGATGATGCGTGTCGAAGGGTGACACAGTAAAATTCCGTTGAAAAATTTAAATTGCAAAAATATTAATAAGTGGGGTTAGGGTTATTAGCCAAGTTTTTGTTTTAGTTTGTTATAGCTTATACGTCGTATATGCTTTCATTTTAAATGACTCAATAATATTGCAAAATATGTGTAATCGTTTAAATCGTATTTTCATCACTGATTAAATATTTTGAAACAAACGACATTGTTTTGAAATACATAAATTGTTCATAAATTGTTCAGAATATTTGATTCTTTCATTAAAAATTAAAATATTCGAGTCTTAGCTCAATATTTGAAATTCTTTTATTTTCAGTATTTCGCTACCCATTGGGTAGCATCATCAGGAAAATAGACAACAATTACATTTTAAAATTTTTAATTGTAAATTAATTTGTAATTGTTTTTAATTTTCCGCCCACAAAGAAAAAACTCCTTCCTCCCAAACGAAATTTCAGATAACTGAAGTTAGTTTGGGGACTGTAGTTGGGAGAAACGAACTTCTGGTAATCCATACATGTCATTTCGTTTGGTAGAACCGAAAAATGCCTGCAGCAAACGAGTTATGCAAAATATAAGCGGAAAAAAACGAAAAACCGTTCCGCCAATTGTACCTTCGGCTACAGCAACCGAGTTGTAGTTGCTCCAAACTAAAAAAATCTTTGCAAGAAATCTAAAATCACTACTAAAATAATTGGAAATTGTAATTAAATCCATGAATTGAGTAGAAACGTTACCTCTATTTTCAAATCTAATATGAATATATAATTTGCATAATACCCCGATTTCACGGACGAATTTTTAACATTTGTCGAGGATTTGGATGTTAATTCGTATACAAATTTCACATTCAAATCCTCGGTAAACTCAAAATCCTTATTAAGGCTGTGGTAGACTAAAGTCGGACATGTCAAACTTTTCATTTGGTGAGAGAAGATGGAATAGTGTAAACTTGAGGATTACGATTTGCAGAGAAAATTGTGACAGATAAGTTGGATTGCTCTAATTTTTTGATTTTTTTTACATTTTACATTACATTTACATTTTGAATGAAACAAAGAAACCTGCAATAAAAGTTTTTATTTCGTTTATTTATTTTTTTTTTTTGAAATAAAATGCATTCGATACGGATCCGCTTTTATCAAGTTTTGCGGTTTCGTTTAGAATTCACATTCCTCTCGAAAACGCGAATCGTGAATTGTACTTTTTGGATCCGTCTCGAAGTCGTAACGGAGTTCATATTCGAATCCTTTTCGGGTTCGTTGTTTGGAAATTAAATAGATTCGAGATGGATATGATCTGACTTGCCATTTGTATGAATTTTCAACATTAAATATTTCAGTGATTCGCTTTTTACGGACTCGTAAGGGGTTCGAAACGAATTCGAGAACAAACGTGTTGCCGTATCGCATTTCTTTCACCCATTACAGAAAATGTTGCCACATTTCATTGTATTGAGTGTGGACGGGCTTTTTTGAAAATCATAACTGACAATAGCTTAATGGAATAAAAAAACAAACCTATTGTGTTTCGTTTATAAATGCTATAGGCCAAAAAACATGATGAGATAAAAAACGATTATTTCAACAAATTGTGTGTTTTACTTATAAATACAAATCTGCGGCTTTATTGAATCGGATTTTAACCACGGGCTTTTGATTAAACAACTGTTCTCGCACTCGAATATAACGGCTGTTTTGTATTCAATTAAGCTATCGCCACTTACGACTTTCCACATAAAATGAGCCACACTTAATACTACGAAATGTGGCAACATTTGCTGTAACGGGTGAAAATAAATGCGATACGACAACAGGTTTATAGCCAGTGCCAACAAATACATAGTAGCAGCAGATGTTGTTGTAGCTATAGGCAGCAACAACCGAAGGTGCACAAAAATGAATGCGGACCCGTTTCGAACTCGTAACGAGTCCGTAAAATCATAAAAAGGCGATATATGAATTCTCGAATTCGTTTCGAACCCATTACGAGTCCGTAAAAACATCAAAAAGAGAATCAGTGAAATTGCGATTTTTGCGGATCCGTCTCGAACCCGTTACGAGTCCGTAAAAACATAAAAAAGCGAATCAGTGAAATTATGATTTGGCGGATCCGTCTCGAACCCGTTACGATTCCGTAAAAACATCAAAAGTGAATCAATGAAATATTTAATACCGCAAATTCATACAAATGGCAAGTCAGATCGAATCCGTTTCGAATGCGCAAAAATTGATAAAAGTCAATCCGTCTCGAATCCATTTTATTTACAAACAACGAGCCCGAAACGGATTCGAATATGAACTCCATAGCGACTTCGAGACGTATCCAAAAAAGTGCAAATCACGATTCGCGTTTTCGAGAGGAATGTGATTTCAGAGGAATTCAATTCCGCAAAATTTGATTAAAGCGGATCCGTCTCGAATTCATTTTATTTCTAAAAAACGAATCCGAAACGGATGCGAAAAATTACGACAAACGATTCGCGTTTCCGAGAGGAATTTCATACGAAAACGAAGTCGTTGTGGGTCCGTAACGGATGCCTGTTTCGGACAAAATGTCCGCAGAACCGCATACGTCTCGAATTCGTAACGGATTCATATTGGACATTAGGAACAGACATATTATTTTGGTTCATTTGTTTAAGTTGTCAAACTCTACACAAATATATACCAACAATGCAATAATACAAAAAAGTATAAAACAAAATACATATGATCTTAACATGCGAAACGAAAAATGACATGGAAAAATGTCATCACCTGTTTGAACGAGTATACCTGATAGATAAATTCGACGATGTTCAATATGTATAAAATTTACCGCGCGTTGCGTTGTTGCGGACAATTTACATATTTCCAATTTTGTTTTCAATCGCAAATAAAAATTTATTCTTCTAGTTTAGAGATATAAAAGTATACGTAGTCTTCTATTAAATAAAATAATTTTAATGTAGTTAAAATTTGTAAGCCATTTGGAAAATTTCTTCCTTTGATTCTCTCCTTGATAACATTTTCATTCGCTAGAAATGATAAAAAAATGTATCTAATACAACTTTTTGTTGCCATTTCTTGGAATTGAACATGTGGCAACATTGTCTTTGCTCAAGTCGAAATTTAAGTGGGAAATTGAAATGCTACTTAATATCGCATAGCTGTCTCGTACAAATTAAGCTATAATTAACTTTAGATACATACGCATATAATGTATCTTCGTGTAAATGGGGTTGGATAAATTGATTTGGAGAATACGAGTTCGTTTTACTCGTATTTTAAATCTCATTGGAATTTGCAAAATTCGCCGCCAGAGTTATCGGATCAAGTGTGAGCATATTTGCCCACTTTTCCTTATCTTCAACATTCTGAAATAATAATTTAATAAAAACGTAAAAATATATTTAAAGAGTTTATTGTCTACAACAATTGTTAAAGATAAACACAAGTATTTTCTTTTTGACGTCACGTATTATATTTTTGCCTCAGCCTTAAACATTTACCAACAAATACCCAACTTACCACTAATCTTGATTTCAATTACATGAATAATTATTATGCAAATCTTTGCAAATAAATACCAGACAGATAAAACCACTTTCCTGAAAGGACGATTCATTCAAATTGCACTAAAAAGGGGATGATTTCTGTCAAGTAGCCAAGAAGGACACAACGGACAGACAAAAAATTCTCACAAAACGCAAATGTGAGAGAGAAAAAATCTAATTAAATTTTAACAAAATTACGAATAACTAAATCAGAATGTTCCCCTCACCAACGTAACACGAACATCATGAAAATCTGCTTAGGATAAAAGTCATAATCCTTAATAATTTAAAATCGTACACAAACAGTTAAACTCTATTTTACCCTCTTGCGCAGGATATCCGTGCAACAACTGTCGTTGCCGTGTGTTGTAACCCTCATTCCAGGCATTTCATGTCTCACAATAAACGGGGAAGGGGGAACAGGAAAATTATGATAAATTTTACAATTAATTGAAGGAAATTTTTGTGAAATGCTGCCTGCTGCTGTATTCGGCGGCATTAAAACTTAATGCCTGACTGACGGACAAACACACAGTCGAACGGTTTGTGCAACTAAACGAGTGCGTGAGTTTGTTTGTCTCTGTCGGCTGTCTGACTATCTGAAGTTCGTAAATGAATGTTCATAATTTAAGTGTCTTATAGCCGGGCCCAAACGCAACAGTAACACACGCGTTTACATTTTTCGAAAAACGTGCCACAACATGCCTTCAGTTTAATTGGCCCCCATGGGCATAATACAAATACAACATTATTTCCCAGTCCCACTCCCAGTCACATCACAGCCCACAACACTTTGCACTTCACACCAGTGACAAAAAGCAACAACAGCAAACTTCCTCCAGCACATAAATGGCAAAAGGGCTAGGGGAGGAGAGTGAATAAGCCTTTGCCTGTTTTCTTCATATCAGCCACAATAAACACGTCCTCGACACACACATACACTCACACTCCTTCCCCCTATTAACGGCTAAGTTGAATACTTTGTTGTAGTTCTCCCCCATTATTCATTCGTTGTGCCACCAAGAAGACACTACAACAAAGGGGGGACGAAATGTGTAGCATGATAAGAAGGCATCTTGAAAGTTTTTAACCCACTCGTAAAATTTCAATATTCCTTCACCCTCGTTTTGTTGGTGTAGTGTCATAGAAATGATAAGGGTGGATGGAGCATTGTGGCAAAGTTTTACAAGTAGTTGGCGATAGTAAATGTTTTGCCTGAGGATGATGCATCCGTTTGAAATGTCGATAATTTCTTAGTATAGAATTCATTTAATAGTTCAAGGGAATGTAAAAGACTTAATTCTCTTTGATACACAATAGTTCATTTTGGGTCTTCCTGAAAACATTTTTCGAATAGGACATTAATTTGATTTAAATCTGCAACAAATGTGTCATGGCCAATTGAGAAACATTTTTCGAACCATCAAGTGGAAAGGCACAAAGTTAAAAGAGGGGGGAAATGTAGACCCAACCCAATGTTGTAAGAATGAGGGACAAGTGTAGTTTTAGTTCTCTCCTAATCGCTTTGTGATTAATCCACATAAACTATTTAGTAGTGGCAATATATCGTAACCCACAATATTTCAATATCGAGTTGATCAGTCAATTCCTGTACCTCAAATCCTCCTGATACTGGTATAGTTTTTATTATAATTTCAAGCAGGTTATGATGTCATGAATAATACGGAAGTTATGCGCAAAAAATATATATTTTACATTCATGTTTCATAAAGATCTTTGTAATCCTCCAAATTCTTACAGACTTTCGGTTTTATTCTTAAAAAGTTATTAGAGGTTTGAGCGACCATTTATCCTGCAAAAAACGTCTTTCAAATTTAACATCGTTTTATAAATACGGCGTTTGTATCTTGATTTATATGGGATTTTTGATATTATAATCAAAAGATACGCAATGAGGGACAACATACGACAATTTTCAAAATTACAGAAATCTAAAATCCACACAGAACCAGGGCGACCAAACTTTAATCTGGCGGCTCTCGGCTTGTGAACCCGCCCCTAAATTGCTACTTGTCGGCTCTCGGCTCACTAGTGGGTTCGTAAATTTCAACTTGTCGTCTCTCGACCGCGAGCCTAATTTGGTTGGTTCACGTGGTTGCTAAAGATACTATTTCGCTTCAATTAGTGTCTTGAAATACGGTTTTGCACATCACATCACTCCGGACAGTCTAATGTACAGTGTCTATATCCAACCTGTTAATCGGAGATACCTCATTGGATCCCCTAGATCTATCTCGTGTATCTCTGTGAGGTTGTGTAGAATAGGACGACTTATAGTCTTTAGGTGTCTATTCATTAGAGTCGGATAATTGCAGGGGATATGTTCTACCGTCTCCTCCTCTTCTGCGTCTTCGCAGGTACGATAGTGATTATTATATGGAAGATTCAGGCATCTTGCATGATTACCGATCGCCCAGTGCCCGGTCAGCACGGAACTTAGCCTTAATATGTTCCCCCGATTTTGGCAAATCAGGGAGTAATTCCGGTTAGTGTTATATTCTGGCCATGTGTTTCTGGATATGCGGCACATTTCCGTTCTGTACCATATGACCTTTGCTTGTCCAGGGTAATGAAGGAAAATACCTCTTTTGATCGACCCTATAGGCGTTGCGACTGACACCATATGGAGTTCGGTGGAAGAGGATCCTGCCCTGGCTAGTTTGTCTACCCTTTCGTTCCCAAGGAGACCCTTGTGGCCTGATATCCAAGTAAGAATCACATTCGCCAGTAGACCTCGCTCAAAAAGCTTTTCCCTACATTCACTAATGAATTTAGATGCAGTGTTGTTAGCGTTAAGTGATAGGAGAGCCGTTCGGCTATCTACAAATGTTACAATGCTTTCTGTTCTCCCTTGTAGTATAAGTTCGGCGCAGGCTTCCATTATGGCCAGTACCTCTGCTTGGTAAACGCTGAACTTGTCTAGGAGTTTGAATAATAAATTGAAACGTGCTCCTCGGGGAAGACACCCGAGCCGGTGCCACATTCTATTTTGGATCTGTCCGTAAATACTTTGGTACCAAAACCTGTTAGTGGTTCCCTTTTATCCCACTATATTCTTCTGGGAAACCTATCATCGAACAGGTTATCGAACGTCAATGAAGGGGTGCAGTAATTGGTGGTTATATCTAGTTTGCTTGGGATTATCTGTAGTATTCTCGCATGCCCATATGCGTTGCTATTCCAGTTTCCAAGAGCATTTAGTCGGGTAGCGCACCAGGCCGCACTAGCTGTTATGTTAAAATCCATTGGTATAATATGAAGCATTGTATTAAGAACTTCAGCTGGACACGTCCCCATTGCCCCTGTTATGCCGATGCAAGGTGATCTCCGTACTCTACACAACAGTTTCATGGTGGACGTCTTCCCGTGCCAGGCCGCCATACTATTGCTCCGTAGGAGAGTATAGGTCTGATTATACTAGTATAAATCTATAGCACCATATTCTGTCGGAGATCCCATCGGCTTGCGAACATTTTCCAACAAGCGTAGTACGAAACGGTTACTTTCCGTGCGCGGTGCTCTATGTTACGCTTCCAGGATAGTTTAGGAGTTGATAATGGAATCCCTATTCCAGTTCGTCGAGAGGATTAGGCTTTGTATTGCTAACGTACTAGTACTTATTTGTAACTTGGCGTTTACATCTGGTTTACAGGTTTTTGGAAATTGTTCGACGATGAGGACGGAACATGATGTCCCGTGGCCTCACAACAGTGCCCACTGGACTCAGTGTGTTGATATTGACAGCCACTTCTGCCTAACATATAAATGTTCAATCTTGATTGTTTGAAAACTGGCTCGGAGGCGCTACCGCTTCAGGCTCGCGAGCCGAGACGTCGTAGCCATTGTTAAATCTGGTGGCTTTTGTCTCCGAAGCCAGCTCGCAAATTTCCAAACTCTTGAAATTTACCAGCCGCGAATCCTCTCGAGCGAACCAATGCCAACCTTTTACAGTAGGAACTTTGTATGGACTTCATTGGAATTCGGATCAGCAACCCGCTATTTGACAGAAATATATTGGGGTAACACGTCCCGATGTTATTTTGAATAATAAACACAAAGTGTTTGGGCACAAGTATAGTATATTTGCGGCAGCCTATAAACACGTTATATTTGCATCCAAACAGATGCAGAAAATACAGATTTTTCAGCGTGTATACACAACAGTACACGATGTGTAGACAAAAGTATTAAACGAAAAATTTGTACACAAAATTTGCAAAAAATATACACAAAGCTACAAAATTGAAACAAAACTACATCGAGTGAATGGATGACTCCAAAAAGTATACACACAACTAGATAATGCATAAAACATGTACCAAAATGTCTAGACGCCCCGTGAGATTTTTACAGGAGACAGATATAACCTGAAAATATAAATCGTCATCAACATCCATCTAAAATGTGTTGTTTGTAATCCCATTACATTCCATGAAGGGATTGGGAATTTCTTTACCAAATCTGTGGGATGTCGCACTCAGTGATGTGCGACCAATTGTACGCCGATTCCTAGCGGGTATGAAATTCTTTTCCAAGCCCTATTGTTCGATATTATCCCCGTCACTAAGCGAGGTAACATCCGCCGAGAGAAATGAAAGGGTTGCCTGAGCGGGGGTCTAACCTAAGATGTCACGTACAAGACCCGCACACGTTACCATTGCACAACCGATAGTAAAATCTATTCATGCCTGCGAATTTGACAGTCGGCGGACTAAAAACTGAAATGGAAGAATTATTTTGAATACTATATAAAGTTTTAGTTCTGTTTTGTCTCTTCATGATACAAAAATTCCATTTGACAAAGAAAAAAAATTTTTTTTGACTTTTGGTGATTCCAAATTATTTCGATCCAGTCTGGGTATGGCTTAGGATTATTATAAAAATTTGCACACATATTCTTCTCGTTGCTGCCATTACAATGTCGTTCGTTTAATGTTTTTCAGAAGCGATTAGAAAAATACAGCAAAAAAAGTATCATGGGAATAGTGGGAATATGTTTTCGTACTGAATCCTCTTTCAACAATATTAAATATTTTCAAGCTACGCCAATGCACAACTAAATATGTGATTTTATTTATTTTAAAAATAGTTGATGTCTCAATTCTGTACCATTCCTTTCTACTAAAGATGAGAACCAATCATCACATGTAAAACTCCCCCTGTCGCTTCATGGAATGTATTGGGAATGTATTCATTTATCTAATTTGTAAAATTTATGCCAGTATATAGTTTCAATCTAAAGGCGGACGAACCAATGTATAATATTATTAAAATTTCCAATTTAAGCCCAAAAAACAAAAAATTTTGTTATTTCTATTTAAAAACTATTATAAAAACGCCAATATCTTCTGAACCCATACCGAACCCAGTTTGAAATTTCACATCTTCTAGAGAAAAGTATGGGAAATTTTTTAAAAATAAAATTGAGAAAATCAATTGATACTTTTCCAGGATATTCAAGGACAAAGGGCATTTTCCAAATGTTGATGTCTTTGGCCGACAAGGACCTGCCATTTTTATTTCTAATTCCTAAAATGGCCGAAGTCTATCAGGTGATACCTGGATCATTACAATCTGATGTCGCATTCAAAAGTTGTTCCAACATGAGCACAGCTTTCTCGTCTCAAAAACGCTGCAGATGGGCTGTTTAAGACCGCTATAAAACATGAACGCGGAAGAATTTTTACCCTAAACCAACGGGATTATAACGGCAGCAACTAGTACAACACGGGTGTCAAATTTCATTAAAATCTAATTCATCAAGTTTCAAAAGTATGGTTTTTGGGTCGATTTTTTTACCCAAAAATTACCCTTTACGTTAAGATATTTTTAGGAATTTAAATTGGTAAGATTATGTCTTTGATCTGCAGTTAGAGAAGTCGAAAATGAGAGTGTTTGGAACACGAGTAATTGATTAATATTTGTCTATCAAATACATATGAAATTTTGCAACAATTAATTAAAATTGTTTGATTTATGTAAAACTTTTGCTTGATTGTCAGGAACAGTTGAATGGATTAATATATGTATGTTATGTCAGGTACAATTTTGATATTCTTTTACGCTAATGTACTACTATATTCTTTCAGCCAATCCTTTATCTTCAGTCATAACATTTGAATAACATAACTTCTGTAACATGTTTCTTTGCAGGCTTGCTGAGCTCGTCAGGACATAAATCACATCAATGGCACTCGTTGACCATGTCGCAGCGTTCAAGTCATACAATTTTCATGTGGTTAGTATAAACATATTCCAAGCAATTGAAAATCAATGATAACAAATTTACATTATTCAGGATGCTTGCAAACTGCATTTAAATCCCATCGTCCTAAATTTACATAACTCCCTCAAAAGAACCTTTACATTTGAACCAACCACGGCTGCAGTAAATTTAATTTGCATGCAAGACTCATTTCATTTTGGTGACAATTTCTCTTCAGCCAAGCGAAAATATGATCAAATTTTCACAAAATAAAACCGAAAACTTTGGGACGCATCACAAATACTCGTGACACTTAAATGAAATGGAATACCTAGAAATATTCTCTGGGGGGAGTAGGTAATGGAATGAAGAATAAAACTGCCTGTAAACTTTTGTAAGGAAACCCAAACATAGAAAGCCACATTTAAATAAAATGCAAAAATATTTGCTAACCTAAGCAGTAAGAGGGTTAGCACTTAGAAATATCCATTTGGTAAAGAACACGTAGTGTTTTCGACGAAAGAAAACATTGAATTTTGCTCAAATGTTGTGCGATTGCCAAAAAAAAAAAGACAACTAAGTGGGAGACATTCAACCAACCTACAAAAAGGCTCACGCAGGGTACGATGGCAACTACTTGGCCCTGACAGCATAAGTAAACGCTCACACATATGTGATGACAGTATAAGCAGAAATCTTCCAGTACCTTCTTCTTCTTGGCTCGATATAAGGCCACAATCTCTGTGTTTGCCTTTATCGTCATTATTTCCTCCATGTACGTATATCGTGTTGTGCGTCAAAGTTGCCTTCTTGTCTCACTCCATGGTCGCTTATCTCTACTCGTAGGAAACGTGTGCGTGTCCTGAAGTGTGGCTGTTTTTTTTCCAACTCTGAGAAAACACTTTTAGTTGCCGCTGTAATATTTAAACATTCAAAAGGAAATGAAAGTTTTCAGTTGCTGGCTGCTTCCATTTAGTAACGTCAGAACCATCTCCTCATCCTTCAGTTATAATACATTTAAATTGAAACGAAATTGTTTGCTGTCGAATGCATTCAGGGAGATAAGTTTGATGGAAAGAATACAATATCTGACACTGATGCGCTACTGTTGGACCAAATATGATTTGGAAATAGTAAATCGAACAAAATATAATAACTACGAATACGTACATATGCCGAACGAACGTCAGTAGTAGTGGTGATGACGTAAAGCACTTACGTTTATGGCAGAAGACCCATATCGATTTAAATATGATTTAAATAAGTGGTCCTGAAATCAAAAACAGTTTTAATATGACACAAACTTATGATAGAGAGTATTTTACTTTACTACAAAAACCTTGTCTTCGCAGTAATGTGAAATTGTTAAAATCCATATAATTTTCGATGATGCGCGGCTCTTGTACCTCATTTCGAGGTTTCGATCACCGCTCAGACCAGCTTCCAATCCTTTCGGTGGAGGCGACACTATCGAGTAATTAGTTAGCCATGATGAAGCTTTCCAAAACCTTTCGAAATCGGTGTGAAATTGTAGGTCCCAAACAGTGAGTCTAAAACTAGAAAGCACATAGCACGCTGATAGTTACACACTAAAAACTAATGGCCCCAGAAACAAATTGCAGGAAACATATACATGTTTGAAAGCATTATTTTCATGAATTGAAGATTTGCTGCCTTTCTGTTTCTTCGGTGTATGTCTCGTTTGTGTTTTTAGCGGTTTTCAAAAACCACAACCACATTTCGGTTTCAAAAACATATATTATCGCCTAATAATCATTGTGTCTCAAACATATTATATTAAATAGCAAACAAAATGTGTTTGGGCACAAGTATGGTATATTTGCGCCAAGTTACCAACACGTTATATTTGCATCCAAACAGCAAAAAAAAAAACAGATTTTTCCGCGTGTAGAAGCGCTCGCTTAACCCTTCCTGGGAAGTAATAGGAAAGTTATGCATTGATCCGCTAGATAGGAACATGTTGCTGAAAACAAATGGAGAATACGTACCCCTTATCTGTCACGTTAGATTAATAGAGAAAACGTTACGTACTTAGGTGGCCTTAAATAGCACATAGGAGTCAAGTACCTTACAAAATGAGGCTAAGATGTTTCTCCACCCGGCATGATCTTCGGCTATTCAGCTCTAGTTGGTAACACCAAGCTCCCGCAAGCAATATTCCACCTGGTCTTTCCAGCGAAGTTTTGGTCGTCCTAATTTTCAATGTCCTTCACGTACATCTTCGAATACCTTTCGCACTGGTGCATTCTGATCGTGCCATTTTGATACGCATCTCTACGTCGATGTCGGGATACCGATTATACAAATCGCAGTTCATCCATCGTCGATACTCGCCGTTATCTATTATAGGACCATATATTATACTCACGATTGCTCCCATTGATGTTCATCAGCATGCGATACGACCCAGGTTTCTGCGCCATAAAGCCAGACAGTTTGTATGAGAGTCTGATAAAGGAGAGTCTGATATTTTTTTTTTGGTTTTATCTTCGTTTTTCCTCTGAATTGCTTGCTTAGCCTGAAACAACAATTCTCCGCTTGATTTCTAGGCTGACATTATTGCTTCTGTTTACCGCAGATCCGAGGTAAATTCGCTCGCCCACTACCTCGAAATGACAAGAGTTATAAACGTTCACCCTTTCATCCAATCGGGTGGATTGTATGCTTGTCGAAACCATTAATTCTGGCTTGTCCTTGTTTTGCCAATGCCTTCTCAATTCTCGAAAATACTGCAGTAAATTCTCTTTCGCCCAATGATGTCTAAATCAGCAGCATATGCGAGCAGTATCTGTCTCTTCCTGCTGATAGTTGTCTTCGTGTTGACTACAGCTTTCCTCATTATGATCTAAATTAAAATGTTGAGGAGATCGCATGATAGGGTGTCGCCCTGATTTTGGCCTCGCCACGTACTAAATGGTTGGGTGAGACTTTTACCAATGTTGATGGGGGATGTCGTGGTGGTCAGTGTCTTTCTCCAAAGGCGTGTCAGCTTAACAGGAATATCAAGCTATTGAAGGCAGCTGTATAATCAGCGCAGAGCTGGTAGGTGTCGATTTGATTTCCGTGAGTTTGGAGCATGATTTGTCGTACTGTGAATATCAGGTCGGTCGTGGGTTTACCGGGCCTAATGCCAGACACACACGGTTCAATCAAGTCTGCAACAAATATCTTTAGTCTTTCGCACATTACGCTCGAAAGGACTTGGTACTCGCTGCAAAAACCGGCCCCTGTAATATTATTCAGGCCACTATGTATATGTTTGGAACAGTGTATTCATAAATTGAACATCTCCTGCTTTTTGTTTCTTACGCCCAAGCAACAAAAGACAGATATTTCAACGTGTATATACCGATTAAACAGATTATGCCACGATATTTGGCATACATACTCGGGTAATTTTTTTATAATGAGGATAAAGTACGCTAATAATACAATCCCCGGGCATTCATTTCTCTAACCTAGTTTTACATATGAGCTGCTGCTTGCATCTTCTCAGTTTATCGACACCTGCCTTGAACAGCTCAGCTGCCACATTGTTGTTCTTAAGCCGGAAGATATCGATTCAGACCTCGTCTCGATTAGAAGGGGGCAATATACATTACCATTTTATATATACTAGACTACCTCGTCTGTATTGGTTTTCCAGGGACATGTAGAGCCAACATAGTCTGCACATCTGTGACTATATTTATCTTTACAGAAGGTCAGTCGTGATCCGCGGCCGTTGGTTTCGGTGCATTAGTGGTACCTAATAAAATTCAAAAAACCAATTCTTTTATAAGGTTGCTCTAACATCCAAACTAAACTTTCATAATATTTTATTTTTATTTAACAAACTAAACCGTATTGAAAAATGTATCTTGGGAGTAAAACAAACTGAAAACAAATGGTTTCCCATTACATCAGGGATTGGGGAGAGCTGCTGTGCGCTTTCTAGATTTACACTCACTGATTGGGACCTACAGTTCAACACCTGTCCCGAACAGTAATTTTGACAATCATTTTCTTGGCTAAATACTCGATAGTGCCGCTGTCACTAAGCGAGGTGACCTCCGACGAAAGGAATCTAAGGTGGTCAGAACAGGGATCGAACCCACGTTCTCATACACAAGTGCCGCGCACGCATGGTAGCATGGTAGCAATTTTTGGAACGAAGTTTCTGATCGCACGATGCGAGATGGGGGCTAAATGAAAAAAAATTAAACAGCTTTTGTTTTAACACTAAGTATTATCCCCCCTATTATCAACTATACTGTTTACTTTTACTTTAGTTTGTGTGTAGACTAAGTAGATGTCTCACACATGTTGGCAAATTTCTTGTTTAATGGGAAGTTTCCTCGGTGTAGCCTGTAACCAATATTTAGTAACGGGGTTTTCAATAAGAGCGCTACAAAAGTTGTTTTAAATAAAACAAAACCGGTTTTAGATACCAATGAAATTCTTTATTCCTGTGAAAGTACGTTCGATGCCATTATGTATGGAACTCGATTTCTTTTGCATGGCCACCACGGGCACGCCTGCAGAAGTCCAGACGCTGAACCCAATTTTCGGCGGTTTTCAAGCATAAATTCGAAAGATATTCGAACGAAGTTCATCAATCGTCCCTGGCTTGTTGGCATAGGCCATAGACTTGACGTAGCCCCACAGGAAATAATCTAACGGCGTCAAATCGCACGACCGAGGCGGCCAATCGACTGGGCCATTTCGTGAGATAACACGTTCACCAAACTTGGTTTCCAATAAATTGATTGTGGCATTCGCTGTGTGGCTTGTGGTGGCGTCCCGTTGGAACCACATATCCTCCAAGTCCATATTATCCAATTGGGGCCAAAAATATTCGGTTATCATTGAACGGTAGCGATTCGCATTCACAGTCATGTGCCGGTCTTGATCATCACGGAAGAAGTACTGCCCAATGACGCCGCCGTCCCATAAACCGCACCAAACCGTAATTTTTTCGGGATGCAATGATGACTCATGGATTACGTGTGGATTGCTGTCTGACCAATAACGCATATTTTGCTTATTGACGAAGCCATTCAGCCAGAAATGAGCCACATCGCTGAAGATGATTTTCCGATGAAAATCCGAATCATTTTCAAGTTGTTGCTCAGCCCAATTCACGAACATACGACGTTTGTGGTGGTCAAGCGGCTTCAGTTCTTGCATCAGTTTGATCTTGTAAGGATGTAGGCTAAGATCTTTTCGCAAAATTCGCCACAACGACGTCACAGAGATGCCCAACGCTTGAGAACGACGTGTGAGAGACACATTTGGACTTTCTTGAACTGCAGCCTCAGCGGCAGCAATATTCTCGACACTACGGGCACTTCTTTGTCTCACTTGCAGGGGAACATTTTGTGCTGTGCCTGTGGATTCAAATTTTCCCACTAGACGCTCAAATGTTGTTCTGGTAGGACGATTATGACGACCATAAATTGGACGTAGCGCTCTTAAAGTTGAGGCCACTGACTCCAAATTTCGGTAGTAAATTTTAATAATTTCGACTCGTTGTTGGCTCGTATATCTTTCCTGATGAAATGGCAAACCGTACTGAAAAGAAATGCAAAAGAGCGGGAAAAAATATGGCGTCGTTTGCTGTCCCTATCGATTTACTTTTGTAGCGTCTCTGTTGAAAAACCCGTTATATATTGTAGTTTTGAACCCAATAAATGGTAAGTTTAGAAAACCAAAGTTTAGAAAAGCAAAATAAGTACCTTTTCTTAAAAAAAAAATTTATTTTAAAATAAGTACCCTTTCTTAAAAAAAAATTTTGTTACAAAAAATTGTATTTTTTTAAAAACTACAATTTCTTTAAAGAGTAAATGTTTTTGTGAAACAATATAAATTTTCTTGAAATAAGTACCTATTCTTGAAAAAGAACCAATTCTAAAAAAAATCCCATTTCTTAAAAAAAAACTACTCTTAAAAAGAATACATTCCCTTAAAAAATGCCTTTTCTTAAAAAAATTCCCTTTATTGAAAGTGCCTTGTCTTAAAAATAAAGGTATTTGTCTTTTATTCTTGAGATAGGTGGCCTTTCTGAAAATAAGTACATTTTCTTAAAAAAAATAAGCATTTCCTAGAAAGAGTACCACTTCTTTAAAACGGACCTGTTCTTCAAAGAATTTTTGTAAGATAAGGTCTGTTTTAAGAGATGGTATTTTTTTTGACGTCGGTGGTGCAATGGTAGTGTGCGCAGCTATTGTGCATGAGAACGTGAGTTCGATCCCTGCTCTGACCACCATAAATTTTGTTTCGACATTATCGAGTATTTAACCAAGAAATACCGTTCAGAACCGGTGTAAAGCTGTAAGTCCCAATCAGTGAGTATAAAACTAGAATGCGCACAGCTCACTTATTTGTGAGAAGCTCTCCCTAATCCCTTCGTGGGTTGTAATGGGAAACCATTTATTTTAATTTGCAGAAAATGTTTTTTTTATTTATGAAATGGGAATTTTTTACAATTGATCGTTTTTTCAAGAATAGGTACATTTTTAAGATTAGAAAAGTTATTTTGTTTCACAAAAAGGTAGTCTTTAAAGAAAATGTAGTTTTTTAAGAAAATGCAACTGGTTCTAAGAAAATTTATTTTTTTTTTAAAAAATTATTTTTTTTAAGAAAAGGTACTTTTTGTAAGAAAATGTACTTCTTTAAGATACGGTATTTTTTTAAGAAAAGGTACTTGGTTTTAGAATATGAATAGGTATTTTTTTTTGAAAAAATTTACTTTTTTAGGAAAAGGCAGTTATTTAAGAAAATGTTCATTTTTTAAACATCGTTCACTTTGGCTTTTCTAAATTTACTTTGTATTGGGTTCAAAACTACAATATATACTAAATATTGGTTACAGGCTCCACCTAGAAATCTTCCCATTAAACAAGAAATTTCCCAACATATGTTAGTCTAGACAGAAACCATAGCAAAAGTACCCAATATAGTTGATAATACTGGTTGGTAGCATAATAGTGTTAAAAAAAGTTTAATTCTTTTATTTACCCCCCATCCTGCAACGTGCGATAAGGGACTTCGTTCCAAAACCTTTTAAATTGGTAATAAAATTAAAAAAAAAATTGCGACATCGATACAGTTTATTCATCGCAAACGCAATAACGTAATAAATTTACAAAAAAAAAAACTTCAGATTTATTCTTATAATTTTTTGATAGGCAGCCAATCAATATGGATGCACGTAAGTAAGAGACATGTGCTGTAAATAAATATATATTTTTTCACATTCTATCCGCCATTTCTTGGTATATGTTGACCATTTCTCCTATTCCCACGCGGGCCGTCGTTGTTATCCTTTCACAGCGATAGAAGGGCGAATTCCTGATCTGATGTCCAATATTTTTTCTTATATCTTCTTTTTCCTAAATATAAAAAAAATTTAATAGTTTCATATTGTTTCATTAAAATGTACACAAATTAAATAGTTTGGGATGCAAACGAATAGTTGTCAGTTCTTCTTCTTTCACTAGTGAGAAAGTCACCGATTATTATCACATGGTCGTATTTTTAATTTGAGTGTTTAAAGTATTTTTGACAAAAACACACCCTGAACACGATTTCAATTTGTATGGAAAAACCTTTACTTTTAGCGAGATTTTGACCGGAAACCACATTGAGTTTTATTTTTCGGAGGTCAGTGTGAATGAGCTTTTAGTTATATGGGGTGAAAGAGGCTGTACTTGAATATTTGACAGAGAAATAATATTTAGAGTTTTCAAAAGTCGTAAAGTACTAGTATTTTCAATTTTATTGTATTTTTACCTAAAAATTAGAATTGTGGAAGCACCGATTTGGATTCAGTGTTAAGAAATATTTCTAACTCATGTAATTGAATTCCGTGGAACACAAGCTATCCTTATTTGTACTTTTAATTGTTATTAACATTGTTCAGTGTGTGTAAAACTAGCTCACTGGTTGTGAGAAGCTCTCCCTTCATGGGATGTAACGGGAAACCATGTTTTTTTTATTAACTTTCTTAATATCAGATATAAATCTTAATTCCCCTTTTCATTTTTGCACTCATTGCAAAAAAGGATAATTACTATCAAATTCAAGTGAATACTCGTACACGTTTGAATTGGTTGGAATATAATCCATTATGATAATCTTAATCATAAAATAAACATTTATTACCACGAACGCTTTTCCTTTACGTTGTTTCATTAAAACTCATTAAATAGCAAAACTGACACTCACGAGTGTCAGAGAATTAAGTCAGAGGAAAAAGTTTAAACCCCATAAATGTCTGACTGTCTGACCGACTTATGTAGGGAATCCAATATGGAAGCAAAGTGCGAGTATGAGTGATTGCACGAGCAAACGTGTGTGTATGAATGGAATGTTCGTGTGCCTGAACACATTAAAGGAACACTTATTTATTTCTGTTGATCGTCTCTGGGGTTTCTTGCCAAAACCAACCCAGAGTCAGTCGGAGTTGTATGCATGCCACTGAGGCAATACTCCGCTTTATACAGTAAAGCTGTTAAATATGCAGTGATGCATAAAAATACAACTTATCATGAAAAATGCACATACTAAATGCATTACAATGTTACATTACATATAAGTTCGTTCATTTTCCGATTCCGAAAATGCTGCACATCCATTCACACACGTTGAGTGTGTGTTGCAATATCTGAACGTTCGCTCAAGTGTGGATGTCGTACGTTTTTCATAGTATTTCTACATTTTGATATGCATGCATATGGATAAGTATTCTTCACTGTGTATAAGTATAGTACGAACAAACATTGTATAGTCATCATCATGATATGAAAGTGTCTATTTACTTCAGTTCTCTCTTCTATCACGTTTGTGGGTTTCATAGTCGCTCGATGTTTACCACGTAGATTGTCTAAAGTTTTTGAAAAATTACACTTTTTTACCCGTATATTTCTTTCACACTCTTTAGAGCATTTGGCAATCTGCTTTTAGCATTATGACATTAATAAACGATTACATCTGATTTCACAAACAATTCGTATCTACATATATACACGCATGCAACATAATTACACCAGGAATAATGAAAAACATGTGGGACCGCATCACATGTAGATAGGTAGGTAGATAGATACTAATAGAACACAGTGACACGCTATAGTGTAAAGTGATCTAACATTAAGATTCATCACCGCAACGAAGGTAGGTTCATTGAGTGACCAAGTTTCGTCACAGCAACGAAAATCTTTTTTAGTTTTAGTAACACTTACGTGTTACGCCCTATTACACGCTGAAACATTTTGTCTTCTTATTGTTTGGATGCAAATATAACGTGTTTGTAGCTTGTCGGAAATATAGTAATTGTGTCGAAACACATTGTGTTTGCTACTGAATATAAAATGTTTGGGATACAATGATTAAAAGGTTATAATATAAAGGGGTTTTCAACAGAGACTCGATAGGGACAGCAAACGACGCTATATTTTTTCCCGCTCTTTTGACATTTCTCTTCAGAAAGGTTTGCCATTTCATCATGGAAAGATATACGATCCAACAACGAGTCGAAATTATTAAAATTTACTACCGAAATTTGGAGTCAGTGGCCTCAACTTTAAGAGCGCTACGTTAGGATTTTCGTCGGAAAATCATCTTCAGCGATGAGGCTCATTTCTGGCTGAATAGCTTCGTCAATAAGCAAAATATGCGTTATTGGTCAGACAGCAATCCACACGTAATCCATGAGTCATCATTGCATCCCGAAAAAATTACCGTTTGGTGCGGTTTATGGGCCGGCGGCGTCATTGGGCAGTACTTCTTCCGTGATGATCAAGACCGGCACATTACTGTGAATGCGAATCGCTACCGTTCAATGATAACCGAATATTTTTGGCCCCAATTGGATAATATGGACTTGAAGGACATGTGGTTCCAACAGGACGGCGCCACAAACCACACAGTGAATGCCACAATCAATTTATTGGAAACCAAGTTTGGTGAACGTGTTATCTCACGAAATGGCCCAGTCGATTGGCCGCCTCGGTCGTACGATTTGACGCCGTTAGATTATTTCCTGTGGGGCTACGTCAAGTCTATGGTCTATGCCAACAAGCCAGCGACGATTGATGAACTTTATGCTTCTCTATTCTCTTTTATTATTTTGCTATCGACCTCTTTTATTATCTCTTTGTCTTCTTTTATTATCCTGCTCTCGACAGACCACAGCGACAAAAAAAAATTAGTAAACAGAGCACCAAACACAACTGTATTTGTATCACAAACAACGCTGTATTTGGAGCACAATCACATATATATCAACATAATCATTATTGTGTCCCAAGCATGAAATATTGAATAGCAAACACAATGTGGTTGGACATAAGTATACTATATTTGCGACAAGCTCCAAACGCACGCTATATTTGCATTCAAATATGAAAAAGCCCTGATTTTTCAGTGTGTAGCCAAGGCGCATTTTTCAAAAACTTCCTTTTTAAATTCCATTTCTCTATTAATAGAGATATACTTATGATGACCTTGAGCTTGAATAATAAATTTAGGTAAAAGTTAAAAATTGTCAGGTGTACAAAAATTTGTTTTACTTCAAATACACTTAATAATATGTTTCGTCCATACAATGAAGCATTTTGTTTATTCACCGCACTGATTATGAGATCCTGTCATAACCCCAAATGTAGGGTGCAAAAATTGAGCATATTTAAAAACCCTATCCATTCAATTATTCGAGTATGTATGCAGTTGATTCAAACATCCAATCATCATTTATACATTCGTTACAATCATACATAAATTTAATGTAATGCTGATGTACATGCAAACATGAAATTATTACAATTTATATTTTTGCCATCTCGATTGCCAATGAACGTGGCTGAGCGAGTGAGTGAGTGCAGAATGAGTGAGTCCAAGTGGCTGAGCGCGAGTGCAAGTATGATTGATGTTTTTTCGCTCGTACAATGTTTCATTATTTTCCATTTTTTAATGTGTGGCATTTAATTTGAATTAAATTATAAAATTACTGCAATTTCTACAATGACTATGACGACGACGATGACGTTGTTTATGATTTTGATTATGATATTTATGATGGCAATTGCAATGCGCGTTGAGAATGGATGTGACTAAATTACAGCTAAAATTTTGTGATATGGAGGAAATGTTCATGTGTAAGGTAATGTTCGACCATGTGTAAAATGTATTGCAAGTTTTCCGCTGGCATTTGACGATAGTGATATTATGAAAATTTCCATGACATAACAAATGCGGGACCCTCCTTCGTGATCATATCATGTAGACTGCTGATCGCTTTTGTTAATTACTTGAATTTTTATTATGAAATATCAGGTATTTTGCACTTAACCCGGTAACTATGAATTAAATAATTTCAAACATAGCTGGACATCGCAAAGCACAAAACCAGCTCTAAATCAGATCACGTCCCAATCCGACAAGCCATCTGAAAAACGCAGCATTTGTGGTAATACTGTAGTTCGTTGTAACTCACTCTGAGAATAAAATGGTCTTCATCGAACAAACAGACAACCAGTGTCTGAGATTTTTGTCAAATTCGAATGACTCCATTTCCAACCTCAGAATTTCATTATAAAATCAAAAATTTTCTTTCTTTCTTTAACTAAACACGCTGAAAAATTTGACTTTTTTTTGGATGCAAATATAACGTGTTTGTAGCTTGCCGCAAATATAGTATACTTGTGTCCAAACACATTGTGTTTGCTATTCAATGTAACATGTTTGGTACACAATAATTAATAGGTTCTAATATATGAATTTGTGACCCAACTGTGTATTTGTTTATTGAAAACTGCTGAAACACTGGTGTCTGTTACAATAAAGAAACAAAAAGCAGCAGATCTTCAATTCACGAAACCAATACTTGAAAGCATGAACATGCTTCCTGCAAGATGTTGCTGGTGCCGTTATTTTTCAGCGTGTACATACTATTAACAACTCATTTGGAGGTAACATATATTTCCAACCTACTCTATATTTTGTATTTTCTCCACCTGATCTTCGTAGACCTATTTTTCAGCTGCCTTCGAGTACGTTGGCGAATGTCTTTCCCTGTGATTTATCTTTATTCATTCTCCTAATATGCCCTCGCAAAAGTAATCGGTCTGTTTTGATACGTTTAACTATGTCGATGTCTCGACACACATCATTCAGCGTGTGGTGCGGACGTTCCTCAACATTCAATAGATTTAAATAACTAAATAATATCCGTTTCGTGAGAAATAGAGAAATGTTATTTCAACATATATATTTACGCTGCAAAAATATTCTTCGCAATATTTCATCATTAAAATTTCTTCATTAGTAATACATATTATGAAAAGCTCTCGTAGATCGTTTGAGATTTTACGAAACAAGTTTCATAAAATAATCCTCATTGATTCAATGTAAAATTTTATTTTTCGATATCTTGTGTTTTGATGCCGGCATTATTTATCGGTAAATTTTAATTCTAAAGAATTCTTATTGCATTTAGAGAAGTCGCTACATATATCAATATGAAGATTTCTGTCATTTCGATTGCATCAATTTTTGGGCTACATATAAAGGGTTTCCCAATAAGGCCTTGACAACTTTTTTTTAAATAAAACGCAAACCCTTTCAGATATTTCCCAAACTTTGTGATAGACTTGAAATACAATCAAAACATTTATGAATGGAACTCGATTTTGTTCATATGACCACCTCGGGCACGTCGGCAGCGGTCGATTCGTTGGACCCAATTTTGGTCCAACTTTTCGCATTCAATGTTGGCTCTGAGTACGTCCAACGTCGTCGGTTTGTTGACATAGGCCAATGATATGACGTAGCCCCAAAGAAAAAATCTAGAGGCGTTAAATCGCTCTAACGAGGCGGCCAATTGACTGGTCCATTTCTTGCGATAACACGCTCACCAAACTTACTCTTCATTAAATCGATTGTAACGTGTGCTGTGTGTCTTGTGGCACCGTCCTCTTGAAACCACATGTCGTTCAAGTCCATGTTTTCCAATTCGGGCCAAAAATAATCGGTAATCATGGCGCGGTAACGATCGCCATTCACAGTAACGTGACGATCGTTATTGTCGATGCAAACCACTCCAAACAGTTATTTTTTGTGGATGAAGTGGTGATTCATGAAGCACATGTGGATTTTCACCAATTAATAACGAATATTTTGCTTATTGACGATTCCATTGAGCCAAAAATGAGCTTCGTCACTGAAGATGATTTTGCGATCATCTTGGAGCATCTTCTCCAGAGCCCAATCGGAGATAACGTACGCCGCAAAAAATGGTCCATCGGCTTCAATTCTTGTGTAAACCAAGATCTTTACGCAAAATTCACCATAAAGTGGTCTTGGCGATGCCGAGTTCTTGAGAACGCCGCGGAATCGACCGATTTGGATCGTGTGCTATGGACGCATAAACGGCAGCGATATTTTAGTCATTTCGACCAACACGTTGTCTCACTGGCACCACAGCATCACACAATGAATATGCAGTCTCAAATTTTTGCACTAAACTTGTTATTGATTGTCTACTAGGGGGAGAATAACGACCGAAAATTGGAGTTAACGGCCTTAAAGTTGCGGTCACCGACTCCGAATTTCGTTAGTACATATTTATAATTTGCATACGTTGTTCGTTCGTGTACTTTACCATGATGAAAATGTTCAGTTTACTGAAAGGAAGGGAAGTAACAGTTAGATGATCAGTGAAATTTTGCGTTCACAAATTAAATTCAAAGTTGTCAAGTACCTATGGGAAAACCCTTTATGTAGTTGACAGACATTTTAGTAAGAATAATATGCAAGCAGCGCAGCTACAGCATTATATGCATATAAGGGAGATTAAGACAGTTCTGTGAATATTGCTTTATGATAGAAATGAGCCATGTAGTAGAGTATATAATGTTATTTACAAGAAGCATTTAGCTTTGAGTATAATTGACTGTGGATTATCTGAAATCGACCAGCATCATTCATAATAATCGCTGTGGTTAAATCTGAAGTATTCTTCTCTTTCTCTTTTGCTGATGGGATGCAAATAAAACGTATTTGTATCCAAACACATTGTATCCAAACACATTGTGTTTGCTATTCAGCATTATATGTTGGAGACACAGTGATTAATAGGTTAGGTTTGGTTAGGTTTTGGACACTTGTGGTCTGGGAAAATCCAGCTCACACTACACTTGGTGATCTATTGATCCATCTTGATTGTCCGATGAAAACAAGGGAGAGTATCAGAAAGAATCAGTAATATATAAGTGGGTATGGAAGGATAAATAAGAGTGTAAGTATATACAGGACGAATATATACAGGATGATCGTGGGATGAAACCCCCACAGAAGTGAACCCCGGCCATTCATCCTGACCCGGTCAACTCACTTCCGTTGAGGAGAGATACACCAGGTTCTATATAAATTCTTGGCCCAAGTAGCTCAGTCTCGTACTGGCCAGAACGGGACAACCACAAAGGAAATGTTCCATCTTCTCCTACTCCTCCTCGTCCACGCAGAAGCGACAGTAATCCGGTACAGAACTATCCTAATTGCGTCATATGTTTGGCATTGCAGTGGCCGGTTAGAATCCCACAGGCCAGTATCAGATCTCCCGTGCGCAGGCCAACCATTATTAATGTTGACCGTTTATTTTATCTGTGTTGAATTAGGAAAGGTTTCACCAGTTCACCAGTGATAGCTGGCATGATAATGGCGGAACTACTTGACGAAACTTTGACGAGGTTGAACCGCAAAATCTTGAGAAAGTAATTACATGCTTGCAAGCATTGTTTCCGCGAATTGAAGATCTGCTGCTTTATTTCTTTAGTGTCTGCCACGTTTTTGTTTTCGGCAGCTTTCAACAAAAAAAAAAACACATTTGGTTCACAAATACATGTAAAATAAATAAATAAATGGTTTCCCATTACATCCCATGAAGGGACTGGGGAGAACTTCTCACAATCACTGAGCTGTGCGCTTTCCAGTTTTCACTCACTGATTGGGACCTACAGTTTTATACCGATTCCGAACGGCATTTTTGAGAAGCATTTTCATGACTAAATACTCGATAGTGTCGCCGAGGTGACCGCCGCCGAAAGAAATTTTAAGGTGGTCAGAGCCGGGTTCGAACCCAGGATGTCATGTACAAGAACCGCGCACACTACCCATTGCACCACCGACGAAATACATGTAGTTTAAGATATTAATCACTGTGTCGCTAACATGTTATATTGAATAGCAAACACAATGTGTTTGGGTACAAGTATAATATATTTGCGACAAGCTACAAACACGATATATTTGCACCCAAACAACAAAAAAAAAAAAAAATTTTTGCGTGTGCTTGCGCTGTGTGAAAGTATCAGCTGTGTGACAACGTCACCTGTTTAATAAGCACGCGCACAGGGAGCAAAATAGAGATATGGTTCTTGACTATTGAAACAAGGAAAACTGGTTCAATTGAAATCGTGTACATTTTGTTGTTGGAGTGCGGAAAAGCTCAGATATTTTTCAATTGCTGCATTGCACAGCCATTCACACAAGATACTGAAAACCCTTAAGACTGTATTTGTGTTGTCTTCTTAATTTATATTTATTAAATCTTATTTAAATTTTTATTCGATATTTCAGCATCATGAATTAACTGAAATAAAACTTCTAACCACTGCTTCAGTCGCGTCGAAAAATATTTACAATTTATAATGGAAAATCAAACAACCAAAAACACATTTACCTTGATCAAGTATAAAAAGAAATTGCGTGATTTAGTACATTTCGATAAAATTCCTAATTTTAAATTTTTTCCATCAGTGAGAAGTCATGATTTATTTATTACATTAAATATTTGTATACAAACTTGTGTCCATAATTCATACTAGTATATTTGTGTCATCTCTTGACACCATTTCATTCTGTTACGATTTAGCACTTTAATGCTTGGTGTATTCCTGAAACAAAAGATGTGTGTATTCTGTGACAGGGTGGATAAAGAAGATATTTTGGTACTTTGGTACTTTGTGAACCACAAATGTACCTTGGCTCTATGATGCTATTAGTTTACTAGTAATTTTAAGCGTTCGGCCAAATCCTTCACAAAATGGCGGTACATCTGAAGAGTACACAAGATTTAGTTCATTCACTTTTGAATTTTAATGAACGAGAAGTTCATACCACAAGCTTTCAAGGTCTGATACATAGGTCTGATATACAACCTCAGTAGAGGTTGACACAACCTCATTAGAGGTTCTCACAACCGAATTTATTATTTTTTATTATTAAGAAATTATTTATTTTCCTATATTCTTATAAAAAAAATTACAAAGCGAGAAAATAAAGGCACTTATACAGGGTTATATTTAGGATAACACATTTGTTTTACATGTCACGCCCGAGTTTTTTTCAAGTCCCTGCCACGATGGGTCACCGCACCAATTCTGATGTATTGTATCTTCTGATTCAGGTCCTATTCCGTTTCATATACAGATAATTGCAGCATATCTCAAGCGACCGGCCTTGAAATGCTTCAAAACTGTTGATATGTGCTTGGACATTTTCTGAAAAATGAGACGATTTAAAACAAATATGATAATTACAATATCAAGTCAATTACAATATCAAGTTTTAAATGCATAGAATTATGTTGTAGTAACCGAATTGAAAATGAAATTCGATTGTACCTACAGAATTCATGAGAAATTCGCTACAGCAACGGAATTAACACCAAATTCCGTCGTTGCAACCGTCTTAAGAGTTAATTCGGTTATTGCAACCCAATTGATACCAAATTCGGTAGTTACAACCGAAGTGATAAAAAATTTGGTAGTGACAACCAAAATGCACCTGAATTGATGCCACATTCAGTTACTCCAACCGAATTTGGTAGCAGTTTCGGTTGCTGCATCCGAATTATTTCCAAATTCGGTTGCTCCAACCGAAATTTTAGAGAATTTGGTTGACAGAACAAATATAATTCAAGATTCGGTTGCCACAACCAAATCAATTATGAAACGAGGTTGTTTCAACCGTATTCCAGTTGTGGGGACTCGACAACCTCGATTCGGTTGTAGCAACCGCAATTCGGTGGCAGTGGCCTAATTTACGGTTGCTGCAACCTCTATTCAAACAATTAATTCTCTGGGTATTAGAAGCAATTTAATAGAGGAATGGGATTTCCTAAATATTCCGTGCTTAGAAGTTACCGTTAAATTGATCCATTATAGCACTTTAGTAATTGAGATTATGATTCGAAACGGATGCTGTAATTATTTTTTATTCTTATAATGGTGCTTTCGAAGTGTGGAATATGTGATTCCTGTATTTATAAATATTCCTGTATTTATAAATTAATAAATAACTCGCTAGGTGGAAGTTTTCTTTATTTCTGAAATTTAACGATTTCTCTGCGGCCCATGGCCTCAACCCATTCTCGCCATATTTCGTATCAGTGTACAAAAAAGGTACCATTCCGATATTTTTGTCACAGTCATTTATCATCCCAGCTCGATATAACGCCACTCTATATAACTCCATCCCATTAACGCTTCGATTTTCAATCAGCCCAGGCAAACCTGTATCTAATGGAATGCAATCACTTCGTCTTTTTTTTTTTTGATTTATTTCATTTCGTGCTCACATTATCAATAAATTGCTGTTAGACACGTCTATCACTGTAGATATTTATTGAGTTTTTCGCAAGCTAATTTCCACGATTTATTACAAGTTACTGTCACATAAAAAAAAACTCGTTACATTTAAAATAATTTTCCCCCAAAGAAAAACAACACTTGAGAGATAGCGACTAAAATGTAACGTGTAACACACAATTACAACTGACAGTATTTCGATAACAGCACAAAAACAAAAACAAAAAAATATGGGAAACTCGATTAAAAAACTTTCAATGTTGTAAGAAGAGCGAAACGCGTCAAGGTATCAACAAAGTATTCAATTGCGGATTTTATTTTACTGTTTCGACAGTAACATGTGACAAATTAGGTTCCATCATGACTTTGTTGCTAATGGAGAATTTGATTGTGTAAACCAGTTTGAGAAAAGGGTTTTGAGGAAAGAAAGAAAACAATTGCAATGTTAACGAGCTGGTTCAATACGTTTGGCCGGGGAACAAAGGTTTATGTTTGGAAAGATCAGAGGTCTATTTCGGCAGTCGATGCCAAACAAAGTTTCGTGTGAAGAATAATATCAAAGTAATCAAATATAAATTGTTAAAAATGTTTTAATTCCAAAGCCACACAGCTTGGGAATTGTTTTTTTTTACTTTTGAAATTTAAGCCCAATTAACCAATTTAAATCTTTCTAGAAGTAAAGCACGCTACTTCGGCACTTTGTATATCTTCTATATATATAAAAATTAATGTTTGTCTGTATCTCCTTTATAGAATCATAAACTATGAAGGTTTCGGAATTGGTACTACCAAATTTCGACAGATGGCGCCACTGTCATTCCACCATGACTTTGCAACGGAACCAGACTTTCAGTGAAAGTAACATTTGAAGGCAAAACAACGTTTGCCGGGTCAGCTAGTATGTAATCTATAATGACTCATTTAAAGTCAGAATATTGAAATCGTGGTCCGATATATTTGCCTGGAATCGGATTTGTCAAAATGTGTACGACTTCAAGCTCAGAAGCGTTTTTAAAATCGAAAGTTCTGTAAAAAAATTGTTTTAATCGTTCTTCTGCCGACAAATCTATAGAGGTCCGTTGACCCTGAACTATCCAAAATGCGTCATTTTGTAAGACGGTTGTGGCTAAAGAATCACTTTTGCTGACTCCTTCTCAATTCTCGACAACACTGCAGTAACTTCTATGATTGTGTGCCCAATAATATTTATATCATCTAAATACAGGAGCAGCATGTGACTTTTGCTTCTGACGGTTTTATTCATGTTGACTGCAGCTCTTCTCACAATGATCTCCATTAGGATGTTAAAGAGATCGCACGATAGGGTTTCGCCTTGTCTGCGGCCTCGCTTAGTTTCGAAAGGTTCGGTAAGATCCTTACCAACTTTCAATGCGAATTTTGTGTTCGTAGAAGTCAGCCTGCAAAGGCGTATGAGTTTTGCAGGAATACCAAGCTCAGACATTGCTTCGTAGAGTTTCTGTCGTATCGGGCTACCGAAGGCCGCCTTATAATCGACAAACAGATGATAGGTATCGCTTTTTGTTTCGTGGGTTTTCTCCAGGATTTGGCGCAGCGTGAAAATCTGGTCGGTTGTCGATTTTCCAGGCCTAAACCCACACTGGTATGGTTCAATCAGGTCATCGATAATTGGTTTTAGTCTTTCGCACATTATACTTAATAGAACCTTGTATGCTATGGATAAAAGACTTATTCTACGGTAGTCGCACAGAGGCTCGGGTCACCTTTTTTAAATCTGGTAGATAGTACACTGAGACTCCAATCGCCGAACATGCATTCATCTATCCAAATTTTGCTAATGAGCTGATGCATGCACCTTATCAGCTCATCGCCACCAGCCTTAAACAGCTCCGCCGGTAATCATCGGCTCCTGCGGCTTTGTTGTTCTTAAGCCGGGCAATAGCTGTTCTGACCTCGTCTTGGTTAGGAGGGGGGCAATCGACGTCGTCGTCCATATTGTGATCGATTGTCCCATCGTCATTGGATATCTCAGGTACTAGTAGCGCGGAGAAATGCTCTCTCCATATTGCCAACATGCTGTGCACATCTGCGACGAGATTTCCGTCCTTGCTTTACAGAAGGGGGGCCCTGAACCATGTCCATTAGTTGCGTTTTTGAGTTTTTGGTAGAATTTTCGGGCTTCGTTCTTCCTTCGGTATGTCTCAATTTTCTCACTCTCGCGCTTTCTCCAGTTCCATTTCTTACGCCTAAAGAGACGGTTTACCTCCATTCTCTTCTCCCTATACCGCTCAGTTGCAGCTCGCGTTGTAATTGACTGAAGCATTACCATACGTGCAGCGTTCTTTTCGCCATTTGCTATGCGACACTCTTCATCGTACCACGGTTTATTGCGAAGCGGTTTTTCGAAGCCAAGTACGGTTATTGCGGCAGTTTTTATAGAGTCGGAAATGGGTTTCCACTGCGCATCAGGATCGTCATCGGGGGAGATGGGTTCTGTGCCAAAAGTTGCGAGAGCTTCGTTTAGTAGACTGTGGCTACCACTGGTAATTGCAGCTTTCCGATTGGTGTCTTTCTCTGCTTCTGGTTCCGTACGATTTTCGCCTACTTAATTTTGTGCGAACCTTTGCTACTACCAGGTAGTGATCAGAATCGATGTTAGCTCCCCTGATCACTCGTATATCCATTGCACTGGTCGCATTGTACATCATGTGATTAAAAATTATTGATTAAAGAAATTAGACGTCTCAAATGTTGTCAACATTTCGCTTTTAAAAAATTGGGGTTGTGGTTTTTGTGGCCCTCGGTGGGGCAATGGTTTGTATAAGTATACTTGCTCTTGTGTATCAGAACGTAGGTTCAATCCCTGTTCCGACCATCTTACGTTTCTCTCGACTACGATAACCTCTCTTAGGGATGGCGACACTATCAAGTATTTAGTCACCGAAAATTTTCTCCAAATTCTCTTCGGAGCCGGTGGAAAATCGTAGGTCCCAGTCAGTTAGTGTAAAACTAGAACGCGCACAGTTTACTGGTTGTGAAAAGCTTTCCCCAATCCCTTTATGGGATGTAATGGGAATTGTTTTCCTGGACCTCTTCAGTGATATTATTGAAAAACTTGAATCATTTAGAATATAAGTCAGAGTCAACCTTACTACTTAGACAAATGGATATAAATCATTGAATGACTGAATAGTTTGGGAAAATACTACCAATAAATAAAAAAAATAAATAAATAGTTTCCCGTTACATTCCATGAAGGGATTAGGAAGAGTTTCTCACAACCTGTGAGCTGTGCGCATTCTAGTTTTACACTAACTGATTGGGACCTACAGTTTTACGCCGATTCCGAACGGTATTTTGAGAAGATTTTTCATGGCTAAATACTCGATAGTGTCGCCATCACTATGCGAGGTCAGAGCAGGGATCGAACCCACGTCCTCATGCATAAGAGCCGCGCACACTACCATTGCACCATCATTGTTACGTTTATTTACTAAAATTGTAGACATTGTTTTGCTGTTAAGAAAAGGTTTTTTGTCATGGTATTCATTGAAGACCAAATATTTTAGCATTCGAGGACTAAATTATGAATTTTTCAACAGAGATGTATCAACAATATTAGCTTCGAATTATCTTAAAATTAAAAATGAACACTTCTACTGAAACTCGTTGTTATTATTCCATGTAATAAACGAAAATCTTTCACGGTATCCACTAAGAGAAAACTAATACCCATTGCCTAAACTAAGGAACACCTATCTTTACCTCCCTGTACATTTCTTTTACAACATTATGGTGTTGTAACAAATATAAAGATTAAGTTAATTTATCCAATTCCTTTGTTAACAATCTAAAGTTAATAACTTTAGACACCAAAGACGAAAATGGTCATGAAAAATACTTGTTAAAGATAAAAGAAAAAAATCTCAAACAAAATTGCTGGAAAAATACCAAACCATTGATACGTCTGTTTGACCACTCGTCTGTCTGTCCGACCGCCTATCTGTCTGCCTCGATGTCTATCTGTCCGGCGGTCTGCAATGCCAACCAATCCACACACATAAAATAACAAGAATTAATGTTTTTTTATAGACTGTCTGAGTCTGTACGCTTAAACGTCTTTCCAGATACTTTGTATTTTTTTCATTCTGTTTCCTACATTCTCTTGTTAAGGATTCATTCAGCTTCGTTTGGCTTGGCTGGCTGCTTGGAATGATGGCTTATTGCAAAAGCTTTAGCTTTAGCCTCCCGGTTTGGCTTCTGTTTGCTCATTGAGCCCAAAAGAAAAACGAATATACGAATGCCGGCGTCGATGTCGATGTAGATGGACGTAGATGTATGTATATGAATGGCTCAATGATTCACTGGTTGGCTGGCGTTTTTATGACCCTCTTTACCAGGTTACTTCTCTGTGTTTCGCTTGTTCCTCCACTGGATGTATCTTTTCTTTTCAATTTCTTATTGTTAAGAATTAAGTAACTTTTTTGTTATGTTGTAAAACATAAACCGGTTGTGATACTATTAAGTATTTAACACAGTAACATGTTGGCCCGGGTTCCACCACATAAAGATGAAGATGTTGTTGCCAGTGGATCAACAAGAGGAGGTGGCAGCTTCTGAGAATGAGAAATACTTTTGCTTTTCACAATTTGTATTTCTCTGCATATTCACAATGTCGTCGTTGTCGTCCGTCTGTTTGAGTTTTGATTGGGAAAACACAAAGATTTGATATGGTTTCAATCTAAAACCGAAGTCCATCCGTTGAAGTTTCTTAGATTTATTGCATGGCTGAGTGATTGATTGATTGATGGCCTTGTTGCGGGTAAATGCTTGATGTCTTAAAATGGGGAAATTCTAGATTTTAATAGCCCTGTCGGAAGACATTAGCACTTTGTTGGCTTTGTGAAATCACCGTTGAAATCAATGGCTTAAAAATTACAACTAAGGCGGTAGTATCGTATTGCTCGTAAAGATAGTCACAGGACTTTGATTTTCAATCAATGTGTATTAACATCAAAATGTATTTTAGAAATCCATGCTAATTAATTTAAGTAAAAGAAAATTAGAATTAAAATTTGCCGAGCTGGCGTTCTAAACCACATATTACACAAATTTAAATTTAAAAATGAGGCAATATTGCCGCGACCATTCAGAGACCTCCCATATGAATTCTGGCCGTCAGAAATATAAGAAAATATGTTTTCATCTCAAAATTATTATAATTTTTTGAAACAGCCATTTCAAACGGTACCCATGAAAACTCCGTTCACATGTCACTCTAGCAATATTTCGTGTTGGATGCTTAAGAATATGGCTGATCTAAGTCCGTTTTCTTCCATGTATTTCCAATTCAATAGGGCTGATATTTGTGCATTGCCAGAGGACTTCATTCGAAAGTGTATTGGGCCGGTAAATACAGAGTATTTGCCTCAGACAACGATTGATAAATATTTGGACCATTTTTTATTGCCATTTTAGTCATGTTCAAGGTAGTATAACCATATATCAGTGCAGATTTCACAATGCAGTTAAATGTTCGCAATTTCGACTTTTATTATATCTTCTTACTATGCCAGTTGCGGAGCCACAATCATCGGCAATCTTGCATCCCAAATAGCTCATCGCCTCCACATTTTCAATTAACGAAGAATTTAATTCCGTTCCGTTTCTTACGAATATCTATTAACTTTATATTTTATATTTTTTCTCAAACCTTCGCATTACGCATTTTTTGGAGAGTCTGTATAACGTGGCTTTGATGTCATCAAAATTGTGAGCCGTAACACATATGTCATCTGCGTATTCGATATTATTTAGGTGTTCACACATATTCCACTGCTTGCCCAACGGTACTTCTGCTTTCGTTGCTTCCACTACCTCGTCCATAAGTACACGCTGAAAATTTTTCTTTTGTGTTTATTTGGATGCAAATATACCGTGTTTTCAGCTTGTCGGGAATATAGTACGCTTGTACCGAAACACATTCTATTTGCTATTAAATATAACATGCTAGGGACACAATCATTAATAGGTTGTAATATATGTATTTGTGACCCAAATGTGACTTTGTTTGTTGAAAACTGCTGAAAACAAAAACGTGACAGACAATAGAGAAACAAAAAGCAACAGATCTTCAAGTCAAGAAAACAATCAACAGATCTTCAACTCAAGAAAACATGTACACGGTCTCTGCGGGTACAAGACGCATCCTTGTCTACCTCGCGCAGTTGTGGTGAAAAGTTAGCTATCCTTTCTATTAACACGAATTTTATATGATACACCCTGTATAATTCCCGAATCATAAATACTACTTTGTCCTGTATCCCCTTTTTGGTCAAGGTTGACCACACTGAGTTTCGGTGTATGTTCAAAATCTACGAAAAGTAGGTGCAGAGGAGAGTGTAATTCAACCGCTTGCTCTATGGTCGATACACAAACGATCAGGCCTGAAATCTGTCTGTTCTTTTCGTACAGTTTGCTTCACCCCCGGCGAGATACACGAACTATAAGGGACGCCAACACTACACGCAGAAAAGTCTGTAATTTTCTTTTGTTTGGATGCAAATATAACGTGATTGTAGTTTATCGTAAATATAGTACACTTGTGTTTTTGTGACCCAAATATGGTTTTGTTTGTTGATAAGTGAACTTGGCTGGTAGCGAAGAGACAGGAACCATGTATATGTTTACAAGCATTATTGTCATGATTTGTAGATCTTCTGTTTCTGGGCCCTTTGTTGTCTGACACGTTTTTGTTTTCAGCAGTTGTCAGCAAACAAAACCACAGTTGGGTCAGAAACACATATATCACCTTTTAATATTGAATACCAAACACAATATGTTAACAGCTCTGCTGATATGCTATCAGGTCCAGAAGATTTGTGATCCATAATATTTCCCAGTGCCGCCCCCATCTCAGTTCGTCACAGAGGCTCAGTTCAATACTCCTTTCTCGGCTTGGGACATGAGTATGCTAGGAAGAAGTACTCTGATTTGCATCCTTCGGAAAGTCTAGACTGTGTGGTAAAGCATTCACCCCATCTCTCTACTTGCTGATCTGATGATGTTATCTCTGTGATATCAGTAGTCTTTAAGAACTGATGATGTAGCTGCCGCCCAGCTTTTAATTGAAGAGTGACACAATATGGAGGTATCTCTATATGCTGCACTACATTGTTCAGAGTGTTGTCATAAGCGTAACGAACCATGCACCCCCCTCTACGTGCCGTTTGCCGTTAGATTTCTTTTAATCGCCTTTTCAATGTTGGAATCTTGAATGTCTTGAATCGTATATGTGTATTATGCAGGCACTTTCACGATTCCAAATTTCTGACTAATCCAAGGTTTATTCATACATCCTTTCTCACCAAGGACCTCCTTGACAGTTTCCTTCAGCTGTTTTGTGCCAAATTGGCTGGCAGAGTTTGTTTGTACATCACTTATATAGAAGAGCACTGCAGGCGGTCTGTATTGCATTTTACGATTTTGCCTTTAATACCGTTGACAGCCGCTGGACAGGAGGTGCTCACTAAGGGTTGGTGGTCGCTATCAATATCAGCACCACGTATAAATAGGACGTCTCACAAACTTCTTGCTGACAAGTAAAGTATACGGGCAATTTAATTGCTATTTGACCATCGGAATATTTCTTTGCCTACCTGCGTATATTTCTAAAGTGGAATTTCGTTAAACAGATGACGAGTACTGAAATCTGTGAACTTGTCAATATTGTCATTCCTCGCAGTTCCAAGCTCGTGCCTTCCCAAAACTTCCTATAGGTTGTTGTTGGCGTTGGTCACTTTGGTATTAACATCTCCCAGAAATATTTTAATGTCATGATTAACAAAGACCTTACAGCAGAATCTAGTTCACTATAGAAATCGTCTATAGCACTGTCCCTATCAGGCTCTGTGTGTGCATACGCCTGAACCACAGAAATCCTACGGAGTTTCGAATTGAACCTCGCAATGACGATGCGATCAAGTATAGCCTTGTATGATATTAGAGAATTTCTAGCCTTGGGTGAAAGAAGAAAGCCAACTCCGATTCTCCGCTGCCAGTCATTGTTGGAGTAAATAATCAGTCAGCAGATGATAATTGGGTTTTGTCACAATTGGGCCATTGTATTTCGCTCAGAACTATGCTGTCCTTATTATTCACAGGATGTCCACATTGTAGGCTTCCGTAACTCAGAGTTCTTACATAGCAAGTATCAATCATATGTCGTTATTTAACGCCAAATGTATTTATATACACTCACTGAAAAATTAGGTTGAGACAGTCAAGAGGTTGTCTCAACCGAATTAAAGGTTGTCACAACCTCATTAGATTTTGACACAACCTCATTGGAGGTTGACACAACCTCATTAGTTGTTGACACAACCTCATTGGAGGTTGACACAACCTCATTAGTTGTTGACACAACCTCATTAGTTGTTGACACAACCTCATTAGTGGTTGCTACAACCTCATTAGAGGTTGTCACAGCCGAATTAGAGGTTGTTACCGCCGAATTAGAGGTTGTTACAACCGAATTTAGATAGTGTCACAAATGAATTCTTAAAATTTTTTTGTTATTATTTAGTGGTGACTTATTTTTCTGTATTCTTATAAAAAATTAAAAAGCGAGAAAATAAATTCATATATATGGGGTAATCTATAGGGTAATACATTTGTCTTGCATGCCTCTTCCAGCCATTTCTGAAGTCCCGGCCATCATGGGACACCGCACCAATTCTGACGTGTTGTATCGAATTGTGTCGTTGCTACAGAATTAAGGCTATATTTGGTTATTATGACCGAATTGATACCAAATTCCATAGTTACAACCGAATTAATACCAATTTCGATTACTACAACCGAATTGATGCCAGATTCGGTTACTCCAACTGAATTTGGTTCCAATTTCGGTTGTAGTGATTTCAAATTCGCTTGTTCCAACTGAAATTTTAGAAAATTTGCTTGAATAAACGAATATAATTGAAGATTCAGTTGTCACAACCGAATCAATTATAAAACTAAGTTACTTCAACCGAATTTCGGTTGTGGGGACTAAATTGGCTCGTAACAACCTCAATTCGGTTGTGGCAGCCTTAATTCGGGCGTAACAACCTCAATTCGGTCGTAACAACCTCAATTCGGTTGTGGCAACCTCAATTTGTTGGCAACAGCCGTATTTACGGTTGCTACAACCTCTTTTCAAATAATTAGTTCTATGGGTGTAGAAGGGATGGTTTTTCGTTGCATTCATCGATGTTTCTGTAATGATTAACATTTAAGATGCAGTAGTAATTAGACCACCGCATCCGTTCCTAGTACTAGGGATGCCAACAACTTCTAGGCGGGCATACAGGTAGGGTTTCAGCAACTATGTTGAGTGTAGATTTTGCTTTATTACCTAAGACGCATCGGTGTTATCATGATATTCAAGGTTGCTCAATCAATGGTCTTCTCACTTTAGATGCCATCTGACGAGGATGTGATGACATTATCAGGAATAATTAAAATAATGTCGAAAGTAGTTACCTGCTTGGGAGTTCGCAAAGGAATTTCTACGTAGACACAAAGATAAAGACTGCTTTCGTAGAAAGAGAATTAAAGAAAATTAGCCAAACTCCATTAATTTGAAAAACGAAAAATTTTCATATATTCTTAGGAGATCCAATCCTTCACCTTTCCTAAATTGTTTAAATAAATAAATTCGGTTGACAGACGAATGATTTACGCGTTCATAAGTACTCAAACCCTACTGAAAATGTTTTGAAATTTTCAGAATAACTCAGACTTTTGAGGGTGTTTCAGCAATTTGTATGACTAATCTGTAATGTGCTCAACTAGACCTATAATCTACATTAGGTATTTTCAAATAAATGCTCCCTGTGACACTGTTTTTTCAAACATTTGGTTTGAATACAACATGAAAGAATATCAACTAAATCCCTCCAACGGCTTTAAGCACTATCCTACATCTCTTTTCGGTTCGCTTGCCTGGTTCGCCATAATCTCAAAAAATCTTTTGTAAATTCAACAAAACAAAAACAAACGTGATATTTTTCTTCCTCTTCGAAAGCAATCCAAACCAGTTGGGATTTATTTAGTTGTTCTTGAGACAACAATAAAAATAAAACAACTAGAAAATTCGATATAATAAAAAGCCATAAAAATGGTGGTCACTTCCCTTTCGAAACTTAAGTACTTAAACGCAACAACAATAACAGCAAACATGGATGAACCAACAGATAGTCGTAGCGATTTACTTTGCTTGCAACTTCAACATGAAATTTCTTAATTTTTCATGAGTTCAACTAAAAAGGTTCTTCCACAAAATTCCTGTTCAGACTCAGCTCCTCACCGCACGAGATGTTTGTGATGTATTGTTTGTTCTAAGGAAAACACACACACACAGAGTTAGAGAAACAATGTTTTTGGGCTCTAAAAACTTGTATTATCTTAGATAGATGTTGTATTTTTGTTGTTTTTGTTGCCATAATGCCCGTGAGGTTGGGATGGTATCTCCTGCCCAAGGAAAAAAGTATTAACAACATCTATGAACAACATCTTATGGATGTTGTTTTCGTATTCAGCAATTTCCTAAAATCCCACAAATTTCTGTGTAATTTTTCAACGGATGGACGGTCATTGGAATGAAAAAGACTATTTAATTCCTATAAGCACCACGTACACACACACATACCGGCATTCATGAGCAGTTTAAAAGTTGCCTGGTTTTCCTAATGCCTTGCTTGGACGATTTTATGTTATGTTTAGTTGATGATGATGGCGATGTTTGCATACCTGACATGCACATAAAATGGACCGAAGAATCTTTTTTGTGTTATCTATCAAATGAGCTCACGAATCTAGAAACTGCTTTAATTAATGGTGTCCTTTTGATATATGATTATATTTCTAATAAATTAGAAAATTTATAAACTCCAAGTAGGGAGTTGTAACAGAAATGTGTCTGTGTTTCCATTCTTGGTATTTTGTGTTTGTGTTGCTTTAATTAAAATGAAAAAGGATCTATTTTTAAATCAATTAAATTATGTTCATACCATATCAAGCGATAACGTGAAAGGATTAAATGGATGATACAACTATGTATTTTAAAAATGAATTATTTCAAAACGTGAATTCTGCACCTATAAAGCAGAAAAATTCGGTTGAGACAACCTAATTTAGAGGTTTACACATTAAAATTTTGAGGTTATCACACCCACACTACAGGTTATCACAACCGAATTAGAGAGAGGTTGCCACAACTTTATAAGAGGTTGTCGCAACCGCATTAAATATTGTCACAATTTCGTTAGAGGTTGCGGCAACCGAACTAGTGGTTGCCACAATCAAGTTAGCGGTTGTCGCGACCAAATTAAAGGTTGTAACCGGGCTTGAGGTTGTCCCAACCGCATTAGCGGTTATCAGAACCGTAGTAAACGTTGTCACAACCGAATTAGAGCTTGCTATAATCGAAAAAATTGAAGTTGTCGAAACCGAATTTAAAGGGTGCCACAACCTAATTTATAGGTTATCACCACCTAATCAAAATTTGTGTTTTTTAATTAAAGGAGCATTTAGTGAGACTTTTTGAATTTTTTATTGGTAAACTAATTCGCAATATTCTTATAAATATTTATAAAAAGAGGAATTGATGCACTTTATGTGGGATAATTTATACAGAGACAAATTCATTTTACAAGCCACTTGCGACCGTTTCTGAAGTCCATCATTTATGGTACGTTCTCTCAATCGATTTAGGTTTTATACCCGACCATTCGACCGTTCTATATATAAAGATGATGGTGTCCTACTAACGACCAACCTTGAAAATCTTTTGAATTTATGGCATCAGTTTGTACAGTACACTGACATGGCAGTGTTTGAAAAAAGACGCGACATCAGCTATTAACTTTTTGAAATATATAAAATGATGTTGTAGTAACCGAACTGAAAAAAAAATCGGTTGTACTAACAGAATTTAGGAGAAATTCAATTGCAGCAAACGTATTTTGCAAACACTTCTCAACCGAATTGTCATCATATTCGGATGATGCAATCTACTGACAGCCAATTTCGGTTGTAGCAACAGAATTGTTACCAAATTAGACGGATGCAACTAAATTGATATTACACTCGGTTGTTTAAACCGAATTGGTGCCACATTCTGTTGTAGCAAACGAATACGTGTTGTTGTTTTAACCGAACTGATGTAACAATCTGTTCTTGTAACCAAATTTGTTTCAAATTCGGTTGCAGCAATCAAAAAAAAAACTGTTGCAACCGAATTGATGCCGAAGTCAACCGACTTAAAGCCAATATTGGTTGTTGCGTCCGAGTTGGATCAAACTTAGATTGATGCAACCGAATTGATATCACACCCGGTAGCTAAAACCGAATTAGTGCCACAGTTGGTTGATGAAACCGAATAGGTGACAAATGCCGTTGTTTCAACCGAACAGATGTCAGAAAAATTGGGCTGCAACAACCGAGTTGGTACCAAATTCGGTTGTTGTCTCCGAATTGGGACCATATTCGGTAATTGCAATGGATTACAAATTCGGTTGTTGCTAACGAAATTATAGACAATTTAGTTGATAGACAGTTGTAGTTGACAGTTGTCACATCCGAATCAATTCTGAATCGAGGCTGAATTATGACCTAATTTCAGTTGTAGTAATTAAATACGGTCGTGAATTTTTTGTGGCAAACGAAATTCAGTTATCAGCATAGCAATTTATTTTATGGTGGTGCTTAAATACGGTCGTGAATTGTTTATGGAAAACGCAATTCGGTGGCGATAACTGATACTATTGCTACAACCCATTTTCAAACAATTAGTTATGTGACTGTGAGTTCACTTCCAAAACTCTTCTATTCAGTGAAACAGTTATCAGCATAGCAATTTATTTTTATTTGCTTTTCATCGGAATATATAACATAATTAGTATATTTTAGAGATCAGGACTAATTGCAAATTACCGAAAAGAGTTATTTACAATTTTCCCCAAGACAAATTAATAACGTCGGAGCCTCAATTGAGAAATTTTGCTAAACGGCACTTGGCATAAATGTCCAAAAAACGAGTGCCAAACCCAAAAAACATATTCCAAAAGGGCACAAATTATGCCAAAATGGTAAAACTGTGTAACAGCATAGCAGGGACACAAAGCTCCGACATAGATTCGTAAAGTTTTCTCCGTATCGGGATATCGTAGACAGCCTTATAATCAACGCAGAAATGGTAGGTGTCGATTTGCTTTTCTTGTGTTTTCTCCAGCATTTAACGTAATGTGAGTGTCTGGTCAGTTGTGGATTTTGCAGATCTAAAGCCATATTGATAAACTCCGATCAAGTCTGTAGCAATTCTTTTTAGTCTTTCACATATTACGCTTGAGAGGATCTTGTATGCCATGAATTAAAAGGTTGTTTCACCGTAGTTGGCAAATATAATCGGGTCACCTTTTTTAAATGCGTGAAATAGTACGCGAGACTCCAATCGTCGGGCATACATTTGCCTAATTAGACATGAGCTAGCCGCTGCCAACTTTGAATGACTCAACCGGTAGGATAGTTATAATATGTTGATTTTAAGCCGGGAAAATACGTTCCTGCCTCTGTCTTGATTAGGAGTAATGCAGGGAACTGGTCACGCAATATGCTCTGCGCACCTGCGACTAGATTTCCGACCTTCCGACAGAAAGTGAGACCTGAGATATTCCCGATAGTCCGGAGATTTTTCTAGAATAATGTATTCGCGAAATATCCTTCTCAGTCATAAAATCTGTGAAATACTTTATAAAAATACTGCAATTTTTTATAATTTTATGAAGGCGTTGTTGTGAGATTTTCTATGAAAGAGTTTCATAATTATAATGTAAAATATTTCATTGTATCGAAAATGAATATTATATGAAACTTTTTTATGGCGCTGATTCGTGACGCGTAATATTTTTTAAACTTTATATTTATTGTATTATTCAAGCTCAATTCTCATTCTATATGTCTGGTTGATTGGTTGGTTCACGTGGTTGCTAAATATAGTATTTAGCACCAATTAGTGTCTTGAGACACCGTTTTGCATACCACATCACCCCGAACAGTCTAATGTCCTGTGTCAATATCCATCCTGATAATTAGATCCCCTAGATCTATCGCCTGGATCTCAGTGAGGTTCTGCATGAAGAGACGACATGTAGTCTTTAGGCGTCTATTCATTAGAGCTGGACAACTACAGAGGATATGTTTCACCGTCTCCTGCGATTTTGACTAATCAGGGAGTTAGTCCGGTGAATGTTATATTCTGGCTATGTGTTTCTGGATACACGGCACGTTTCCGTCCTGTCCCATCTGGCCTTTGCTCGTTTAAAAAAAAATCAGGAAAATACATCTTTTGACCGACCCTATAGGCGTTGCGACTGATACCATATGGAGTTCGACGGAAGAGGATCCTGCCGTGGCTAGTTCGTCTGCCCTTTCGTCCCCAAGGAGACCCTTGTGGCCTGGTATCCAAGTAAAAACCGCATTGGCCAGTTTTTCCCTACATTCACTAATGAGTTTAGACGTAGTGTTGTTAGAGTTAAGTGATATGAGAGCCGCTCGGTTATCTACAACTGTTCCAATGCTCTCTGTTCAACCTTGATGGTCAGTATCTCCGCTTGGAAAACGCTGCACTTGTCTGGGAGTTTGAATAATAAATTCCTAGGAAGTTCATATGTTCTAGAAAAGTGTTTATTGAGATCTTAGGTACATTCTTGTAGTTGATTGTTTCCTTGAATTTTGATCGGTTTGCTACCTATGGACCTGAACAGGGGAAAAAAGGTAAAAAAATCAAATTTTTACAGTTTTTGCCATTTTGAGCTTGAAGAAGAAAATTGTTTGATTTTATATGTTCACAATTTTTGTTCTTTATGATAAGAGAGTAAATCAAAATTCCAAATGATTTTCAAGATATGAGCCTGCCAAAATGATAATTTTTTTGCAAGAATGACACCGAGGCCCCAAATCTTTGGGGGCCCATAAAAAAAAGTTCATGACTTTGGGCAAAACTGGGAGACACGGGCCTTTTTTTTGGTCTTTTATCACGTAGTGGTGTCCGAATATTGTTATATTTTCATGACTTAAAAAATTACACACAGTGTTATCGAACTTCAATGTGGGGGGCAGTAATCGGTAGTTATATTCAGTTCTCTTGGAATTATCTGTAGTATTCTCGCATGTCCATAAGCGTTGCTCTTCCAGATTCCAAGAGCATTTAATCGGATAGCACTCCAGGCTGCACAAGCAGTTATGTGAAGCTCAATTGGTATAATATGAAGCATTGCATTAAGGACTTCAGCTGGACAGGTCCTCATATACATATGTATATGTCTATTTAGCTTATGCTAATGCATCCTCATGATTCCAGGCAATGCGTAGCTACTTCAGAATTTAAAAAAATTTTCTTAGGCAGAAATTTGTTATGTTTCGAACAAAATTCGTTAGTTTAGGCTCTGATCCTTTATAGTGCTGTCTACAGATACTAATACTCATGATGCGCTATAACTGCAAGTAGAATGATGCATCACCAATTCCCCACTGACCATCTCTAATTTCTGTAGGGGGTTCGTTTTCAACGAAAAAACATATTCTGCCCTAACAGTTGGTTGTGGCTACAACTGAGGGTCTAAACGAATCAAAAAATACGGAGGCGTTTATGTTGGTACGTCGGGTATGTCTAATCTTTCCAGCAATATCAGAAAACAACTTCACTTTAATTATAAGAATACAGATGGATGGACGGACAGTCGTTTATGCACTTCTCTTCGTTTAGATCAACTGTTGTTGCCGCTGTGCGCTGACAGTTCGTAAAAATTTAAAGAATAGTCTATAAAAGCAACAAAAGAAGATCATAAACCTCGGTATTTATAAAAAACAAAAAAAAAAATGTAAAAAATATACTTTTTCGTCCTATTCCCCTACAACAACAATGACAGCAATTCAATTCGATACTCCGCTCTGCTGTATATTAAATGTAGCATCATCATACGGCAGAGGCATGCTGTGTCGTTAATCGTCTCGTGCTATGGCTAAAAGATTTTATTATTCCCTTTCCACATCCTCAGGGTGAATACTCTGCATTAAACTTGAATCCTGTACGTCGATGTTTTTTGTTGTTGTTGTTGTTGCCCAAACTGTCATGTCTGCATGCGCGCTGCTTTATAACGCAATATGTTCATATTGTTGTATAAAACGTGACATTTGCAGCAGGTACTCCTTTCCTTCCTTGGAACGAGCACAGCATAGCATAGCACAGATAGAGCCTTTCTCGTTGTGCCCTGTCCTTCCTCCTCTTTTTCGTTTCCAATCATCCTCTACATCAGACTCTGACAACTAAGCCGGACAATAACAATGTGGACCAAAATATTAAAATCAAACGCATATGTCATTGTTAACATTTCATGTTTTTGTTGTTGTTTAACGTTTTGGGTTTGTTTTCACTTCCAGTGTAACACAAAGACGATGCCATACAATTCTAATCAAATTTATTCATGTCATTGTTGTCCTTGTCCGAAAATCTTCTTGAAACTTGAAAATCAAGCTAGGCTAGGTAGGTACATGAATACACTTAGCTGATCCCAATTTTTTTCTTCTTTCTGAATGGTTGGGGGTACTTAAAACGTGAAATCGAATAGTTTATCTTAATTACATTCATGTCTGACAGTGGTTCATAGTGTGCCCTTCGTATGCGTTCTTCGAAGTCTCTGTATAATGTCCAGGCATTTTGGAATTTTTGTGTATTATGGCTGACATCAATCTTCGTTAAGGGTACACCTTTTTTGTATTCCAAGACTGACGTGCTGTTGTGCTGATTATGCATGGCATGACAATGAAAACTTTTAATATTTTTAAGCATTTTGTTTTTAGAGAATTCTTTAGAAATTCTTCGTAATTAAGCTTTTGCAACTGAATGAATAATAGCACTGGTTTGCAATTATGCAGACATTTTACTTTGTCGTGAAAACAGTTAAACTTTCAATAAATTTTCTAGCTTATTGCAAAAATATTCACAATAAATTATTAATAATATGGTATTTAATTTATATGTACGAGTATAACATTGACGGTCTTAGATTGCTAGCTTCACTTAATTGTTATCAAGCATTTGGGCAAATTAATTGTGAAACCTTTTAATTTGGGTGGTCTGGAAATTTCTAATAAAACATTGAGAAGAATTCAATCGAGTTGATTCTAACCAAATCTCGCAAGTTGCAAAATAGACACGGTTTTACCCAAGTTTGGATCCTAGGAATCGAACTTCATCATTAGTTCTCTGAACGATAATGATTGTTGCATGCAAAATTGTTTTCTTTTAAAGTTTTTACTTAGGATTTGCACACATGTTTTGATTATCTTCAGAAAATAATACATTATACAAAAGTTGTCCACCTGAAAAGATGCCAGTACCGTACTCAGATACTAGGTAAATAAATTTCGGTATTTATTTTATGGAAACACTTTTGTCATGACCCATTTTATATTCATCAGAAATCTACACGTTCCGCAAACTAAATATTTGTATAAACATCATATTTATACAAAGTTCCAACTACTATCGAGATTTTGGCGAAAATCTGACAGATAATCGAAAATTTTCTGATTATCGTAAATTTTCCCAAATGTAGTATCCAAGAACATACTGGACAAGTTTACGGAAGAAAGTTTGCCGAAAAATCCAACCAGGTGCAAGTAAAAAACTACTAAAAACCCGCCCTCAGCTCAAACACATATGAAAACACATTTTTGTGTGACAACAGCATTAAAGATCTAAATCTAATGCGGCATGTCGATTCCGAAGGAGGGTCAAATCGTTGACTTTGCTTATGTCTTGTAAACTCTGTTTGCAAAAAAATTGCACAGTGTTATTACGTACAATTATATATAAAAACCCGTAGTCTGTCGTAGTTTAAACGAAATTGTGAAAATGTATTTTGTATTCCTTCGTCCCTTGCTTATGAGCAACTAAAATGGTTTCCCATTACCTCCCACGAAGGAATCGGGGAGAGCTTCTCACAATCAGTGAGCTGTGCGCTTTCTAGTTTTATACTCACTGATTGGCACCTACAGCTTTACACCGGTTCCGAACGGTAGTTTTGAGAAACATTTTCATGGCTAAATACTCGATAGTGTCGCCGTCACTATGCGAGGTGACCACCGTCGAAAGAAATTTTAAGGTGGTCAGAGACGGGATCGAACCCAGGATCTCAAGTACAAGAGGCGCGCACACTACCCATTGCACCACCGACGGCTTATGAGCTACTATTGATTTTATTTACAACCCAGTGTATTATCAGCCCCTTTTTCACGTATTCCACAATTGCTTTTATTCTTACAGTAGAACCGTTCAACCAAGGTAATGTCCTTGAATTGCGTGGAATTAAATTGAATTGAATTGAATTGAATTGAATTGAATTGAATTGATTTGATTTGATTTGATTTGATTTGATTTGATTTGATTTGATTTGATTTGATTTGATTTGATTTGATTTGAATTGAATTGAATTGAATTAAATTAAATTAAATTGAATTGAATTGAATTGAATTGAATTGAATTGAATTGAATTGAATTGAATTGAATTGAATTGAATTGAATTGAATTGAATTGAATTGAATTGAATTGAATTGAATTGAATTGAATTGAATTGAATTGAATTGAATTGAATTGAATTGAATTGAATTGAATTGAATTGAGCTACTGTAAAACAAGTCGTGGAAGTCATTTCAACGATGAAGTATTCCATTCATAAATGTCAATGATGGGCATTACCAAGAAAATCATAATTTTGAATAAATATATGTAAGTATAGTAATTGTTTTCTTGAAAGCCGAATTAAATTCCAAATTTTACCTGGTCCAGCCCTTATTAGTGCTAATTTTTTTTCCATAACCCAGCTGATTGGCTTTCCACGAAATGTTAAACATATGCATTGCAGTGGCGATACCAATTTCGTTGGCGAGATTAATCTGTCGTCAGCGAACTTTTGGTGAAAATTTTCGTCGGTGCAACAAGTGAAATTTGAAAGTGACAAGTGGAATTTTCTAAAGGGAAAACTTTTCTTTATGAAACTCTCTTTGAATAATAGAATCTATGTGGGCATGTCTCTATGAAAAAACATAATCAGCAAACATAATTGTTCTGTAGTTCACATTGTTTTTCACAAAAGTGAATAAAATAATATATTTGTCTTTGAAAAACGTCTCGAAATTGTACCAAATATCTACACTGCTGTTAGATATTGGTATCTTTGAAATTTCTGGCTTATAAACATCTATGGTGCTTTATTTCTAAAACGTAAAACCACCTTTTAGCACAAAATCCTTTGACTAACGATTTTAATCAAATTTAATCCATAATTTTCATCTGCTAATATGAGTTGACGCATCAAATACAGTACAGCAGGAAATTCAATCTAATCTTTCGGGAGATTTAAAAAATCCAAATGTTACGTACCAAATTTAATCTTCAATAAACACAGTGCACGACGGCGGCTCTTGCACTTAAGTGATTTTTATATTCAACCCAAAATGTATTTTGTATTTTATTCCGCCTCTCCCTAGACAGGCAGACAGGTAATCCCCGATTGTGTGTGTAGGACTGGCAGTGAGTAAATTGATACACCAGCTCAGCGTCATCTCTCTAACCCCGAGACCAATCTCATCTTTGTCGTAGTCGTGTGTATTTTTGTTAAATATTTTAATTGTAGGATTTCGTATCCGTCGTAGTCTTGCTGTTTTGTTGGTAATCGGATATTTTATCTTCAGTCGCTTTTGCGTTGAGCTGTTGCTGGATGCTGTAGTTGTTGTGACCCAATATCCAAACAGAGTCATTTGCATATTATTATTTTTTTACCCGGCACTGCTTGGCAATATCTCGTTCTCTCTTCCTTTGCCTTGAATAAATTCTTAAGAATCTGCCGTTTTGTCTGTCCATATGGATTACAGTCGGTATAATTATACAGAATGTTTCGGTTATGACGTGATAAGGAATTATAATTAACTCGTTTCCTTGTCGTCAGGACGATTTGCTAAGTCCCGTCCACATTTTTCAACTGCTTGTAATTTTGAAATATGAAATGCTTCAATGTTTTCACAGAAAAGCACAGCGAACAAAATTCAAGCGGTTATTTAGCTTTTGCTGCTGACTTGACGTGCAATTCGAGGTAGATTAAGTGATTTCATGTTGATATCCTGACTTTTACAGGTACTATTTTTGGAAAATTGTGTCCTTTGCTACAGTACAGGTATTTTTGTATACGTTTCTTAGAATTTACAAATAATTTATCAAGGGCAACTAGAGTGAACTGTGACATTTGTGGTATTTGGAAACATTTTAGAATTTCCGTTTGCAATTACTTTGAAGGTCATATTAACATTTGCTAGAGCGCATACGTAAATGCGACAGCCAACTGTACGGACATACAACTAAATAGTTACTCCGTTTTTTGTTCTTTTTCTTAACATATAATGATATCAAACAATCCGAGTTTCCAGAACAGCCAAATAACTGCCGTTTTATCGACCTCAGGAAAAAGGGAATTTTGTCAAATATATGTAATATATCCTGAATAAACTCACATGTTATTGAACAGATCCCAATGGACCTTTATGACTACTGCTTGCTCATAATCTTTTTTGCGAACAGAGCTTGGTATTCCTGCAAAACTCATACGCCTTTGCAGGATGACCCTGACGAAAACCAAATCCGCAGTGAAAGTTGGTAAGGATCTTACCGAACCTTTTGAAACTAAGCGAGGCCTCGGACAAGGTGACACCCTGTCGTGCGATCTCTTTAACATCTTAACAGAGATTATTCTGAGAAACACTGCTGTCAACATGAATAAAACCATCAGCAGCAAAAGTCACATGCTGCTTGCGTATGCTGATGACATAGATATCATTGGACGCACAGTTAGAGAAGTTACTGCTGTGTTTTCGAGAATTGAGAAGGAGTCGGGAAAAGTGGGTCTGACGGTAAATGAGGACGGGGCGAAATTAATGGTTTCAACGAGCAGGGCCTCCACGCGATTAGACCAACGCGTGAACGTTGATAACCGTTATAATTTCGGGACGACAACGTCAGCCTTGAGATCAGGCGGGGAATTGTGCTTGCGAACAGATGTTATTTTGGGCTAAGCGAGCACTTTTGAGATAAAGCCCTCTCTCGAGTAACAAAGGTCCAATTATACCGGACTCTCAAACAACTTGTTTTGCTTTATGGCGCAGAATACTGGTAAGTAAAGTAAGTACATGTATGCACGAACTGAGATTTGGAAATATGTATGTGTATAAGATTTGAAATTTCTAACAGGCAGGGTAATGTCACAATGAGAATCAAGCAATGAAGCAATGAATGTCACAGAAATCCTGCTTATTTGAGTACTGATTATTTGAAAGACTTGAAGATCTTCCCTCACAAATCCATCAATCAGCTACGGCTGGCAGACCGTCAATCATGTGTAAACTACGGCCACACTCTGCTGAACCTAAACAACTAAGGGTACTCCTTTTCTTCTGTACGGATACTTAAAAAAGCGTTTCCCATTACATCCCACGAAGGGATTGGGAATAGCTTTTCACAACCAGGGAGATGTGCGCCTTCTAAGTTTTCAGTCACTGATTGGGATCTACAGTTTTAAACTGGTTCTGAACAGTATCTTGAGAAACATTTTCATGGCTAAGTACTCGATAGTGTCGCCATCACTAAGCGAGGTGGCCTTCGTCGAAGGAAATGTAACGTGGTCAGAGCAGATATCAAAGCTACGTTATCATGCGCACCACTGACAGCCACGATACGTACGTCCACAAGCCTTGGGTTTCTGGGGCACTGTAAATCTACATATCATATCATGCACGAAGAGCTATTACTCAAAGTCACTGCATGGTGCTCCATTTACGCCGGAAGTGCATCTTTTATTCTCTTGCTCTCGTGACAGCATAATCAGTGCAACAAACATATCTGGGTTTGTATCACAAACACATATATTATAACCTATTAATCTTTGTGTCTCAAATCTTTTAATATTGCCTAGCAAACACAATGTGTTTAGACACAAGTATATTATATTTGCGAAAAGCTCCAAACACACGTTAAATTTGTATCAAAACAACAAAAACCGACGGATTTTTCAGCGTGTACTTATGATTCGGATTCTGACCCGATATTCTAATCGGAACGTGCATTACGATGCCTTCCGGCCCCACTTTTACTATTTGGTTTTTGATAATTAAGGAAACTTTGTACAAGTGAGAGAAATATTTAATTGGAGCGATAAATCCATTTATTTTTTGGCGTTTATTTCATGCCCACACCTTTTCCCTAATTTCGGTCGGTGTCTAGCAAATGACACGTGTAATGTTGTCTTCCAAGGCAGCAATCGTGCTTGGCTTGTCCTTATAGACGAGAGACTTTACGTGCCCCCTCATAAAATAGTCTAGTGGGATCAAATAGCACGAACGAGGCGGGCAATTGACAGCGCCACAACGTGAGATTAATTGCTCACCAAACCCGTGTCTCAATTGATTCATGGTATCGACCGGATGATCGATACGATGACTCTCGTAAGCCACAACCGATCTTAAAGAATTTCGATACTAGGTAAAATTTTGCTAAAACCTACTCTGTAATTAACAATTGACTGTTGTGTCACACCCAGTTTCGTACCTCCCATACGAAAAGTGACCGTATTTCGGGTTGGCCAACTCGATATCCCACTAAGCCACAACCGATCTTAATAAAATTTGGTACGGATCACTATTTTGGCAAAAGCTACTGTGTAATAAACCAGTACATAAATTTCAGTCGGCTGAACCGATTTAAACATACCCTCACTCTAAATCATCCATTGCGTCCGAGTTCTATTAAAAACGTTTATAATCACCCTTACGTTGAACGAATGACCATGACATATGTTACCATATTCAATAGCAGATTGACATTGCGCTAAATATTATTAAATACCCAACTTAGTTGGGATTTTAGGTGGTTCTGGGGAATTTTTGTGACTACCAAACAATTGTCCGCCCAATATTTATATGGGAGGTACAAAAATGGGTATATCGAATGTTATTCTTATGTGGCCAATTTCCTTAAGGTCGGAAGAGTTTTAAGCGATTTATCCGCTTGACAACCCGGCGTTTTTTAACAGAACTCGAACGCAATGGATGACTTAGGGTGATGGTGTGCTTAAGTCGGATCACCCAACTGAAATTCATGTTCTGGGTTTTTTGCTCAATTTGCGTCTCAACCGACATGTCATGTTGAACATCAGCAGGAAAATATATTTTCAAACCTTTGACAGAGTACCTTGATCAAACATACATTTCCTTCCTTAGTTTTCAACTAAACTCTCAATTTACTTTATTTCGCATTTTACATGAAAATTCTCAGTAAAAACGCTGTTCAATATACACGCCCCTGTAAAATTATGCAGGAACCATAATTATGTTTTGAACATTGTTTTCATGAATTGAAGATCTTGCTGATTTTTTGTTTCTTTGTTGTATATTTTTGTTTTCAGCAATTTTCCACAAACAAAGCCAAGTTTGGGTCACCAATACATATGTTATAACCTACTAATCATTGCGTCTCTAATATCTAATATAGAATGGCAAACATAATGTGTTTGGACACAAGTATATTATATTTACGACAAGCTCCAAACACATTATATTTGTATACAAACAACAAAATATACAGATTTTTTATAAGTATAGTTAAAGCGATTTTCCGAAATATTCTGAGAAACTCCCGAGAAATCGGGAAAAATATGCTAGACTTCAAAATATCGCTGTGATAAAAATACTCTGTCAAAATTTTGAAAATATATTTTCTATTTATGTTCATTATGACACGTCGGTTGAGTCCCATAATTAATTGATATACTACTTTCCATCAGAATATATATACATAAAACCAAAACATCCTTGGGATGTTCTGGGAATTTTATCTATTATATATTCATTACTGTTTATTGTCACAAAGTTCGCAACGCCGATGGGCGTACTATTTACATTTCTTCTTCAACTGTTACTAAATCCATAACCAAGTAAAAATAAAACGACAGTAGAAAATTAATCTCTTTTGGGTAAAGTTTTTCTTTTTCTGTTCACTATCACTTAGTGTTCTCTAAAGTGATAACTTAAGACTGTGGACGCTTGAAATCGAGACCAGGCAGAAGAAGAAGTCACAAACTTTATAATCTCTCTTATAATCAAAGGACACAATTCATTTAAGAGATATAGAAAAACAAAGTTTTTATGTATAAAGGAACCGAAATGAAAGATTTTATGAGAAGACCCATCTTAATTCTAAACGTATATCAAAGGCTAAAGAGGAAGTTGTATAAGACTATGAAAGAATACGACAAGAGGAGAACAAAACGAAAAACACACAGCCCACACAACAATTTTTGTTTTTGCTTACCATCATAAATTACAACGACACAAGGTGGCAATAATCACATTACAAAGTATAAAATATCACTTCGGAATGACATCTTAAGGGTGGTGGAGACAGACGTTGTGAGAAAGAATAACAAACAGAAAAGCTAAGGGACATCCCGGAAAACAATAGCAGCAGTAAATGTGTGTGTGTCCATCTTAAATTATAACATTTAGCCTCGACGTGTTCTAAAGTGAGAATTGCCTGAAAACTTGTAATTATGTGTGATTTCCCTGCTATGTAAATATGTGTATTAGGGTGTAGTGAAAAACTATTTTAGAAGGAGGGGATCACAAACGATTCGTTTTGAAGAGATGATTGCGGGAATGTCAAATATATTCATATTCTGTCGAAATTTTAAAAATATTTGTTCAACCATATCATAGAGGAAATTAGAATAGAGAATCCAATTGTCTCATCTGACGTCTCAGTTCACACTCTTCATCGAAGGTTTGTGCAAATGAGAGATATTCGACGAAAAGTAACTCACACCAGGTGGAGTTACAAGAACTGTTGACTTAACTTTTTCATGTGATTCTGATATAGAATTGTGGAATTTAAATGTATTTTGCACTTTATTGTTGATTTTTATCGTTGGTATACATTTGTATTGTATTTAAAACAACTTTTTTGCCACACAAACACGAAATGCGGTTGTTGTTGCTTTCTTGAAGGTTGTATAATATTGTCTCTATCTGGTATTATTGAATCCATACCTTGGAACATCCAACATTTACATGCAACCAAACCTATGAAGTTACAATTATTGAGAGAATAAAATTCTCTATTCTAATTTGCTCTATGCATCATATAAGTCAGTAAGTTGCTTATGGAATATATTACGAGTAGTAACCATGTGATTTATAATAGGGGGACGAACCTTCCATCGTTACCAGAAATAGACAAGAGGTAGTTCACGGTACTCTGAGAGCATAAGCGACAAAATATTTGATTGGAAAGTTTTACACGTTCCCATTCACGCTTCATTGGAGGCCGGACTAGCGACAGTTTAGAGACTCTTTCAACATATATTTTTTCCAAATAGACCTGAACTGAAGTAGCGAACTATTGAAGACATAGAAACAAAGGTCGAACGAGTCATATCAGCCCCGAATTGTTCGTTGTAGGCGGCATTTCTCAAGTTCAAACTGAGGAGATACCTTGGTGGTCACCATATCTGTTCGACTGAGAAAGTGCTTTAGAAAGCTCTCTAATAGGGTGAAGTCCACAATAGCTCAACAGGACTGGGATAGATATAAAGAAGAACTCAAGAAGTACAAACGAGAGTTGAGGAAGGCAAACAATAAGTCCCGGATATGGTTCTGCAGAAATGTGCAAGGGTAATGAACATTTTAGCCACAATAATTTCTACTATTGTGGACATTAGAAAAAGTGGTGGTTCTTCTACAACGTCTAATGCGGAAACAAAAAAGAACATGAATTTTAATAATAATAATTATAAATCATTTTATTAAAGCATGTTATTAATATTTTGTATTTTCGGTGGTGCAATGGGTAGCGTGCGCGCCTCTTGTACATGAGATCCTGGGTTCGATCCCTGCTCTGACCACCTTAAATTTCTTTCGACGGCGGTCACCTCGTTAGTGACGGCGACACTATCGAGTATTTAGCCATGAAAAAGCTTCTCAAAATAAGGTTCGGAATCGATGTAAAAACTGTAGGTCCCAATCAGTGAGTGTACAATTAGAAAGCGCACAGCTCAGTGGTTGTGAGAAGCTCTCCCCTATCCCTTCATGGGATGTAATGGGAAACGGTTTTTTATAAAAAATTATTAATTTAAATTTTTATAAATATTATTAATAAAATTATTTAAATAATTATTATAAATTATTTTATAATAAATGGATACATATTTCCCTGGCAATTACGCTAGGTGAGCTAGATACTTCAGTTGGATAGTCCGTTGGAGTATAGCCATCGCACTCGCACTGAGAAATTATAATCGAATCTAACATTCTTTGGGCTACAAATAGCTTCAAACCTTTCACGTTGCCAGGACCGGATAATTTCTCGCCGACGGAAGTAGAGGCAGTGGATTGTAGGCTGGTGCCCTTGTTCAAATAGCTCTATACAAGATGTATCAATGAGGGCTATTTACCTTTGAACTTGAGGGAACTAAGGTTGTCTGCATTCCTAAGCAGGGAAACCATCCATTTCCAATCGATTTGTCTATCGTCATTTCTCTTCAAAACCTTGAAGAGATTACTTGAAGGCTATCTTAGATCAAACATGATCACATTTTCTACTCAATAGCACTCCTAAAACAAGTGTATAAGTGTATCGAAACCATCCTGCTTCGGTGTTATATAAGGTTCTATCGCTGTTAAAGGATATGCTATGGTAGATTCTTACACGTAGAGCGGTTCTTTAACAATCTAAATCTAGTCGCAGTAATTGCGGCAATCACAGTTACGGGGCATTGACAGCAATATCAGATTGTTCCTCAACAACCTTCTTATGAAGAGACCCATTATGGCTAGTTTAGGGTCCACGGACTTCTATAGATTTATCAGCAGAACAACGCCCCAAGGGGGTGTTTAATCGCCTCTGCAATGGAATCTCTTCATGATCGACATTCTGCTTTATCTGGAGATGTTAATTCTGGAGGACGGATCAATAAGTCTGTGACCTTTCGAACTTCCCTCGTAGTTATATGAAATGCAATACTGCTCACATCAAGTACCACCTGTTAATAGACTACTGTCAAATTTTGAGCAAGTTCCATCATTTAACATTATTTTTTGCGAAAAAAATCAAACCAAGGAAAAGCTTGATAAATACAATGGGGACTCTGCACCATCGATGTCAATGGTAAAAAACTGACAAATGACGCTGATCGTTCTGGACGGCCAATTGATTGTTGATTACATTATCAGTTGGGTTTAAGAAATCTGTCTGCAAGACGGGTGCCGTGTTTGCTCTCCATTGACCATAAACGCACGGGTTCACACGTGTGTAGTCTCAATGGCAAAATTCCAGATTTAGCTAACAGTGACTATTTCCTATTTCCAAACCCAAAGAAATGGCTCGGTGGAAAGAGATTTAGCTCCAACGATGAAATAATTGATCAAATAAATGCCCATTTTATGGACCTCTAAAAATCCTATTTTTAGGAAGGGATACAAAAATTGGAAAAACGTTGGACTGAGCGTATTGAGCTAAAAGGAGATTCTGTTGAAAAATAAATTTTTTTTGCAAAAAAAACTGTATTTCATTCAAAAAGTCACGGACTTACTGATCCGCCTCGTATTTCAGACGCAGATTACATGGCAATAGCGATTACAGGGAAGTTTCCAAGTACTCTAAGCGACACCCAGAAACATGCCCTTCATACCCCTGACAAATATTCTTAGGATATTGGGGTTTGTGGTGAACCCAACCAAGACAGAACTGGATCGTCTTAGAAGGAGGTATAAGGTACCAACAATTGTAACTATCTCCTTAGGGTGTATTGAAATTCCCTTCTCTGAAAGTGAAATATGCTTAGGTGTTTTCCTTGATAGGAAGTTAAACTTCAAACCCAGCATTCTGGAAAGAGGCAAAAAGGCTGTGCTAGCGCTATACACCTGTAAGACGGTAATAGGAAAAATGGTTGTATGGCGGCGTTATCGTCTGGTGGTCTTTTTACACCTACTACGCTAGACTGAATATACTTCGGTGAATGGCTGGTATGTGTTTCACTGGTGCGTTGAGAACTACACCGGCTGACGTACTAACACTAGCCATTATAGCTAGTGTGATGCACCATACTCTGATAGATCAGAATGGATTGGTCGCATCCCTGGACATAAGAGATTCGTGAACTTCTATACATGTGGTTCAAAACTTGATGCTAAAGTAGGATTTGGTGACTTTTCTAAAGACCTAGGGCAAAAAGTCTGCCTGATTAATGTAGTCTATCTGTGGGCATTGCAAAAAGTCTGCCTGATGACTGTATTGTCTACCAGGCAGGAATCGTATTTGTTTGAAAAGTAGCGGAATGGATATTAATGTTCTGACTAAAGACGGAATCAATATTTTATCTGATTGTCAAGCTGCCAATAAGTCAATGGAACCTGTTTTCCTAAATTCGAGAACTGACCTCGAATGTCGCAGATCTATTAATGAGTTTATCATTCACCTTACTTGGGTGCGGGCCACAGGGTCGTACAAGGGAACTGCAAAGTTGATGAACTTGCTAGACTGGGGACTACCTTACATGCACCAGGAGAACTAGATTATATGGGCATGCTTCTGGCAACTTGCAAGCTCTTCTTAAGAAACTGTGTGCTTATGGCAACTAACGGTTTGTGGTGACTAGTAGAAGGAACTGTGTGCAGTCCAGACTGAAGTGGCGCAGCCTAAACTTGAAACGCACTAAGGCCCTGCTGTCGTTATCCAGACCGGATGTCTCTCTTCTCGTGTCTGCAATGACGGATCACTATCTCATTGGACGGCACGCAAAATGACTGAAAGTGTTAAGATATGACTTTTGCAGGAGTATGTAGGACAGAAAAAATAATCTGGTTAAATACGTATCGTTTGTGATCTCCTCCGATTTGAAATTCTGAAAAGCGGTTTGCAGTACAACATATTTTAAATATACTACTCATTTTACAGTGGGAGGGCAAGGAATTATAGATTCCTTTGAGAAATATTACAAGAAAATGGGCATCCAAAAGAGTAGAAGTCGTAGCTATTGTTCTCTAACGGTTGCTGTTGACAGATACGGGTGTGTTTTATGTTCCAGACCGATGTTTTTTTTAAATAAATCTTACGCGGTACAATATTTTTTAAAAATATTTTATTGCTTGAAGGTTTGGTTTGCAACAATTACGCATGAAATATAATATCGGCTAAATGACCGCCTCTGGTCACGGCGCAAATATGTGCTCTTTTAACCATATCTTGCATAACATTTTGGCATATTATGGGTGTTATTGCTCTAATTTCTTCAATAATGTTGTTCTTTAGCTTCTGAATTGTAGTTGGCTTGTTGGCGTAGACCTTTCCCTTTAAGTACCCCCAAAGAAAGTAGTCGGGAGCAGTCAAATCAGGAGATCGAGGGGGCCAATCGAAATCTCCTCTTTTTGAAATAATGCGGCAGGGAAAAAGTTCGCGCAAAATACTCATCGTATCGTTAGCTGTGTGTGATGTAGCACCGTCCTGTTGGAACCACATATGTTGTAGGCCCAATCGATCCAATTCGAGCACTAAAAAGTTTTGCAACATATTACGGTATTGATCACCAGCATTGTGCCTTGTGTCTTCGAAAAAATATGGCCCAATTATGCCATCGGCCCAAATGCCACACCATACAATCACTCTGTGAGGGTGTAAAGGCCCTTGGTGTGTCAATTGGGGATTTTCAGTTCCCCAGTAGCGGCTATGCTGTTTATAAACAAAGCCAGCCAAGTCAAAATGTGCCTCGTCGCTCATAATGATTTTTCGCCAAAACTGGGGTTCGTCTTCATTGAACTGCAAAACCTTTGCACTCCACTCCCGTCTGCGCTTATGGTCATTTTCCATTAGTTGTTGAGTCAGTTGAATTTTATACGGGTATAAATGCACATCATTTTTAAGTATTTTGTACAAAGTTGACGATGACATTTGAAATGCTCGTGCACGGTCTCTAACTGACGTGTCTGGACTTCCATCAACATTGTCTCGCACTGCAACAATATTTTGGGCCGTACGTACGCTACGAGGTCGGCCAGATTTCACCTTATCACCCAGTGTATTCAGAGTTTCAAATTTATGTACAATACGCTGAATGGTTGACTTGCTCGGCACATTTTTTAAACCAAAAAAATCTCGCAAACTTCTTCGCGTTTTTACAATTGAACGATTATTTAGATAAAATGTTTTAATAACTGCAACACGTTGTTGGTACGTTAGATGCAGCATAATAAATTGTTATTGACTGCTCTGCACAACTGTCAAATACAAACTGGCAAATGTCAACCAAAGAGAAATGGCGCTCAAAATAACATCGGCCTGGAAAAAATGCAATATGTAGTTATTTAAATCATTTAAATGAGAGGAACCCAGTCTCTCTCAGAGAGTTACAATACATTAACCACTCTATATTTTTCACTTTGCAAAAACATTGTGATGTATTTAGAGAAACGGCAAAATGTAAATATTTTATACTCTTTTACTCCATCGTCATTACTCTCCCACTGTCAGACATAATATGCCAAAATGTTTATACTCTTCTCATCTACTCTACTCCACTTAATGAGAATTGTGGTGTATCATCACTCAATGCCGGAGAATGATGGGGCTTCACCACTTGCTGATAAATGCGACTAAAACCTGTTCTCTCTCTATTTTGTAAATACATTCATGAGTAGAATTTCTTTGGTTACAACTCATAGTGAGACAGTGATGGCGTTCTCCTGAGTAATTTCTCATTTATTCTGTCTCTCACACATATATCGACCACCAAGCGCAAACTCTAGAGAAACACACCTCCCATATGCCATATATAGAGATCTACATGTATTTATGTATATACAGATGTATGTGCATACATACTTCTTCGAATGAACATGTTTTTTACATCCGAGCAACCTTTACAATTTGTTGAAATTTTGCTTCCAAACCTAACCTGAAGCCATTGATTTTATGAAGGGAATTTTTGGATGAAAAAAAGTCGTTACTCGTTCTTTTGATTTGATACCGCCAGACAACGTACATATATTTTCTGTCAGGACACATCAAGTCACTTGTTTAAGTTTACGAAATTGACCACGGTAACGTGTTAAAACCCAAAGTTACAAGTGTATGTAACCAACTATGTAGCAAAACGTATCGAAAATTGCAGTGTAGGAAGGTGGCTTATACACACGATAGATATCCCATAACATTAATTATTAATTAAAGCCATAATAATTATTTTCCTTTTATAAACGAAAATACATTCTATTCCTCTATCGTTGTTTTCCACCATGCCACTGTGTTTAAGCGATATTCCTGAAGCTAAGAAAACAGCTGATTTGTTATTTAAAAAACTTGTTTTGTTTTTGTTTATAATTCGAAAGCAACAACAAACATATGATTGCCTCAAACAAAAACAGCTGACATGACTGAGTCGTTGAGATACCGAGTTGGGGGTCTGTCGTTTCTGTTGTTGTTGCCATTTATAACTGAATAAAAACAAAACTAAAGAGGAAGTCCGGCATTTGTTGTTGTTGTTGTTGTTTGGTGTATATGATTTCAGAAACTCACTAGCTTGAGTGTTGTATTTTGTTGATTATTTGTTCTCTTGGCAGAGCGTTTTTACGTTTCTTAAGCATTCTCCCTCTTTCTCTCAATCTCTCTTCTTTAACAGCGCTCGCAGATGGGAACTTCGTACGAGCTTCTTTGGCTGGAAGTACTACATAAACAAAGTGCAGACGTCCTCAATTAGTTTGCATTTTATGATGACTGAATGAAAAAAACTCAATATTGTTTTTATAGAGTAGTATTTTTAATGGCTGTTATGGCAACGACCTTCATGACGTTTTTTTTTTCTTCTGCTCAGAGCTGATATCTTCGTTGGTGTTGTTGTATTCTCTTTTATTATTGTATTTTCAGTAGGGGTAGGAGGGGAAATGCCCCCTGCCCGAAATGGAAAATCTAAAAAGGTCTATTAAACAGAAATCATGTGAAATTAATGATAATTGTTGCCTGAAATAAACGAAACATGTGAAAACTAACATCAATTCATAAAATTAAAGACAAAATTGCATCAAAATAATGAGAATTTTTCATTAAATTTGTGATAAACTAATATCAAAGAACGATACAATTTTGATGAAATATTGATGAGAATTTGAAGCCATCTCGTGAATAACGTCGTAAGCGACGAAATGTAAATAGTTCACCACAAACAAAAAAAAAAACACTTAGGGGCACCTTAGACCAGCGGATTGTCGGGCCGACTTTCGAGTCAGGCCGACTCATCTCTTAGTGTAAGGAGAAGTCGGGCATTCGGCCGACTAGTCGGGCAAAAATCAAAACTAGTTTGATTTTCAGAAAGTCGGCTAGTGTAAGGCGAAACAATGCCCGACACAAAAGTCGGCCTGACAAATAGTCGGCCGATTGGTCTAAGGTGCCCTTTAAGCTAGTGGGCACTTAGTTTTTGATTGTTTCTTTAATTTTTCATTAAGATTGAACAGAATATTATACTAATTAAAACATTAAATTATTTGGAAAATTGAACTTTGTGTAGTTTTTTTCAATGCGATAATGTTTTTTTTTGTCAAAACTAATGGGATGGTAACACGCTTTTACATGGCGGATTTAAAATTGTCAAAAACAGATACTATTTACTCAGTTTTGCTTTTATATAATCTGGGGGAGTAATTCGAACGGGAATCAACGAAAAAATTATTTTTGAAAAAATTTCGCTTACACGTTATTCGCGAGAAGGCTTCAATTGTTTGTGACATAAATGGTTATAATTTGCTAAATTTATTTGAATGATTTCAAATTTAATCAATTGCATTAAAATATTCGGAACAAATCTGCTTTTTCAGACTTAAAGTTACGAAGAAAATAAAAGCAGGGCACGAGTCTTTTATTATATTTTGGTGGGTGATATTTTTGTATTGGCCATCGGTGGTGCAATGGTTAGTGTGCGCGCCTCTTGTACTTGGGATCCTGGGTTCGATCCCTTCTCTGACCACCTTAAATTTCATTCGACGGGGCTCACGTCGCATAGTAACGGCGACACTATCCAATATTTAGCCATGAAAAAGCTTCTGAAAATACCGTTCGGAGCCGGAGTAAAACGGTAGGTCCCAATCAGTGAGTATAAAACTAGAAAGCGTACAGCTCACTGGTTGTGAGAAGCTCTCCCCGATTCCTTCAGGGGATATAATGGGAAACCATTTATTTTTTATTATTCATTATTATATGGTCAGCAGGCTATAGAAAGCAGACCATGGAAAGCGCCGGCAATCGTTAAATGGGTAATGGAGCAAAGTGAACTCAATGCCAATTTTTCAAAAAAAAAAATGTCATATTCTCTGATGAAGCGCATTTCCATCTGAATGGCTTCGTGAATACACAAAATTATCGAATTTGGGGCTCAGAAAATCCGCATGCAATCCATGAGAAACAAATACACCCACAACGAACAACTGTCTGGTGCGGATTTTGGTCAGGCGGCGTAATTGGGCCTTAGGTATTTGAAGATGAGGCCGAAATTGCAGTTGCAATAACAGGAACATGATAACGGAGTTCTTGTGGCCCCAACCGGACGGCATGGATCTGGACGACATGTGGTTTCAGCAAGACGGCGCCGCCTGCCACACCGCGCCTGAAACCATCGATTTATTCCAGCAACGATTTGCAGAACAAAGGGATTTCCAGAGGTGGTCGTCATCGAAAGAAGTGTAAGGTGGGCCGAGCGGTGATCGAACCCACGTTGTCTGGCACAACAGCCGTGCACTCTAACCACTGCACTACCGACGGCCACCTCGCAGCATATTACGTGAAAATAATTTGTACGCTACAAGTCCTAGAAAGGTCTCACCAAAGTTACCAAAAGATTGCAATATGCAAACACACGGTTACAGTGGCCAACTGAAAAATGAAGGAACATTTTTTGGTCAGATGAATCAAAAACAGTTTGCAGGGTCTCGACAATTTGTAAGACGTCCACCGAATGTGGAATACGTCCCCCGTAATACATACTACCAAAATTGTCAAACGTGGAAGATCAAATGTTAAGGTTTCGGTGTGTTTTGCATATTATGGAGTTAAATCAAAACACCGGTTGAGGACTACCATGGACGCTGGCCAATATATAGAAATACAACAAAATATTATGCTTACATATACAGAATATGGAATGTCCCTTAAATGGGTCTCTCAGGACACTGATCCACAACACATAGCCGACTCGCTAAAAGGCGGTTTGGACACAAGAATATCAATGTTATTGTATTGCCTCCTCTCAATCCCTTCGAAAATGTATAGTGTGATGTCAAATAGGAGGTCTCAATAGCCAAACCCAAGAACAATAACGGGCTTAGGTTTCGTAATTAAAGTGCCATGGGCAAAAATATCTGATGAAAGGTGCAAAACACTAGTTAACTCCATGAAACGCCGTTGTGAAGCAGTACGAGGCAAAAATGGCAGTACACCTGAGTATTAAATTTATATAAATATAAGCATTTAATTTATTATTATTTTAAAATAACTTCGTTTCTGGTGAATTAAATAAATATACTTTAAGTTTTTGTTACCCCTGCTATTATTTTGAATGATGTAATTTCTGTACTAAATGATACTTAAGGCTTAACCTCAACGTTACAAAAACTTTCGTTTTTATTTGAAGTCAAGTTAACATTGGCTATGGTCTTTAAATCAACGTAAAGAACGTAAAGGTTTCCGAAGAAAGACAAAAATTTTTCCTTATCGACATTTTTCTGTTTTGGTGCTGTTATGGTTTTAGCCCAGCTTTTATCTGATTTCGTTTTTCAGGGGTATAGGACATTAAATTTGTAAAAGAAGACAATTTTTGGAGTCAAGTCTATATTTTTGAGTTAAGGGCATCCACAGTTCTAGGCTAATTTTGTTTCTAGACAGCGGATCCGGGCGATATATAGATCATTGGAAAGTTCGTTATAATGCTTTTCAAATGTTGAAATATATCGTAGGCCCTAACAGCCGACATTTTTCCACCAGGTTCTTCTTTTCCTCTTGCATACTCACATTGTTGCAGTGCTTTTAGGTCAGTTTTTACAAAATATCGCAGAGTTGAATTGTTCTGTGTGGTAGATTCATCGACTTTCAAATTGAATAATTCAGTTTGTATATATACGATTGATGATCAACCGATGGTATCAATTCAGGCACAGTAGTTAGGCATCTGATGATGAAATTGTCACGGAGTTCGAAACTAGTCATGCTGCTGAGTGTGTGTTGAACTGAACTGTCTATTATTTTCAACAAAAACCAACCATGTTTTCAATTAGAAAAATGTTCGTGACTTGTAAGCTTGTAGTATGAATTTCTCATAAATTAACCAATAACTTTGCTATTGTTTCTCATTTTATATTTAGCATTAATGGACGAAATTTGCAAGAAGATTCTTCAGTATTTTTGAGCATTGTGAAGAAAGCAGCAAAAGTGGGGTTGGTAGAAAACGAGGAAAATACAAAAAAATGGTTTCGACAACCATTATAATTTTGAGGCAGTAGACGAATTTATTTACGTCGGTCTTGTTGAGCCAGCCAAGCACTTCCGCGATAAAGGCCTTTCTAGAGAATCGAAGATCCAACTAATTATATCAGACTCTCATACAACCTGTCTTGTTTTATGGCGCAGAATTCTGGGTCAAATCGCATGCTGATGAAACATAACTAGGAGTTTTCGGCCCTAGAATGCTTTGAAAAATGTATAGAAAACCGGGAGTATCAACGAAGGATAAACCACGAGCTGTAAAATATGATAACCCGACATAGACAAAGTTATGCGTATCGAAATAGCGCGTTTGCACTGGATAGGAAATGTCAGTAGAATGGATCAGAATGAACCAGTGCGAAAGGTATTGGAAGACATTGCTAACGTTTCGAACCCATCAAAAAATAGGACGACCAAGACTTCGCTGGCAAGATTATATGGAATATTGCCTGCGAGTTACCAATTGGAGAAGGAAAACTGAAGATCGAGATCTGCTCAGCTAGGAATGTTTCGTACGTCACTATGGAGAATTTTAAAAAAATATTTAGTGTTATTCCCATAAAAGGTGTAATTGGTACAAGAATTAAAACCCGCAAATAATCGGCAACATCAAAATTTTGCTGTTAAATTCCAACAGTTGGCCACACCGAACGGAAAAGCTTCGTTACAGGGATGAACATGTTCATCACCCCAACAACTTTTGTAATCGAAAGTGAGTTTCATCCCCGCTACGGAAATGTATTCATGAACTGTAAATTTTTCGTCAATGTGACGAAAGTATGGTTGTTACTGCAAGGCATTTGTTTCATTATTGCAATGAATTTGTTGCGCTGCTGCAATGAACTTCTTTCATTGCTGCAATGAATAAGTTTCATTCCTGCAATGAATTTATAAATACATATATATATATATCTATCACTTTCGGTTATTGCAAAGGAACTGATTTAAGATATGTACGTGACCCACAACTCACGCTCACACATTTTTTCAACTGCTTGGCTCTCTTGTTTGATGTTCAGAAAAATTGTTTCGTATCATTAACGACTGATTCATTGCAGTAACGAATTTGTTTCGTCAACTATAAATCTTGGTAAAACTCGAAAATCAATAAATAATAAAAATAAACTACAAAATGTAAGAGGTAACGCTAACATCAATAGTTTAAATGTCATGCATTTACTTTTTTTTAAATTGTAAATCATTTTTCTACAAAATTCAAGCTAAATAAAATTGTTACAGGAACGAAATATAATTTATTGCAGCAACGAAATGAAAAATTGTCATTAAAAATCATGTATAAAAGTTTTTGTTGCAGCGTCAGACAAATTGTCGGATTTGCGAGACTTTTCATTACTGCAATGTAAAAGCATTAATATAAATAAAAATATACTTTTTTTTAAATAAAAAAATACATTCTATAAAAAAAAACTGTATCATTTTAAATATCCATTTAAATTATTGTATTTTTCAACGGGCGCCTTAGGCGTGTTGAAACTAACTCGTACATAATATATTGCGAAAGGAACTTCGTTCCAACCGGATGTCGCCTGACACCTCATGTGATTTTTTTTAAATTCCATACGGACTGGACTGACAGCTAAAAATTTTATTTAGTTTTAAGTGTGCTATAATATCTGAAGATAGTGATAATGGGGTTAAGCAAAATTGAATCGCACTTCAGTTAAAATATGAATTTTACGAAAACTTACAAACACAATTATTTTGAATAGTTATAAACTTTAAATTTGTGCCGGCTGAAATAATATAAGTCTATAAAATTACCCAGCAGGGCCAAACGCTGAACATGTTCTCGTGTTTAAGATAGAAGTCTAGGGGGTTTCAAAAACTCCTGTATTTGTGAACTGAACATAAATATGTCGTAACACAATTAATTTGGTAATTAAAACTTAGCCTAAAATAGAATTTATGTATTTTAACATTTGTAATGAGGTTGTTCCAAATATTTTTGTTTTTGTAAAAAAAATTGAGAATTTTTCTTAGTAACAAAATGTTTTCCTATTTAAATTAGCAATGTATTTAATGTATTTAAACTTTAAATTGCCTGAGTATCAATAAGTCATTTTAATTGGTTATAATTTTCTGAATTTTTTTCCCGTGTGAAAGGGTTATTATCGTACTTTATGCCTCTTCACTAGTCGTGGCATTCCCTTCTTTGGAACCACCCCTTCAGTAACACAATTTTCTTTTTGGGAATACATAACATATTGTCTTACATAAGTTTAAAGGTATCACCGTCATACATCATACATTCCATTACAATATGTATAATTTATTATTTTTTTGTATATAAATTTAATATCAATACTTTTCAGTATTTACACAAAGAAAACAATAACAGTAAAAGAGATGACACTATCGCCATGCCGCTTGATATGAATAGAAGCGACATTAATTTGTACAGAGAGAAATACAATAACAAAAAACTACAATAAAAACCATTAAAATTTAGATTTAAAAAAATCAAAGGCAGCAACATAAACTAAGGTCTTTACATGCTAGAGGGAATTTTCCCCAACCTATACGGAGCAACGCCACATAGCAAAGGGCCACCACACTCAATAAATACAAATGCAAAATTGAGCTTGGAATGTTAGAAAGAGAACACTAAACATATGATGGTAGTGTCTCTAACAAACACTACGTCTATTTCAACTCTTTGCAACAACAGCATTAGCGGCAACAACAAACGACAACTTACGAGCATACCAGTACAACTAATATCTTCAAACGACCGAGCGACCGATATCTGTTGTATATAGTTTAGTACATACTCGGCTATAGTACAACTACCATAACAATAACTATACCAACAACAAAAAGTAAGCCTAAAAATCTATACATTTAAAAGAAAATAAATTAAACTCAAATATAAAGATGGCCGCCGACATAGTGCACAATGGCTGGCACAACAATGAGAGTTTGTAGTTGTTGGTAGATGCCATTGCTGGTGTAGTTGTTGTTGTTGTTGCTGTTGCGGCTGGTGCTGTTACTTACGAAATAAAATATGGCAGCGAGTACAACAACAATGCAACACGATTGAAGGAAAAACTAAGCCGAAAGCAAGCGAGTGAGCGCTCAAAGAAGCCGATTGTGTTATTACAATAAAATATGAGAGAATAACTGAGAGCAATACAGATTGTTTGTGTGTGATTATCTCTCACAAAACTAATGGGAAAGAGTGATAGAGTATTGTACAGCGAGATATCACGGCAGGGATGGTAGCATGTGTACACTTAGTACTATTGATTGGTTTCAGTCGCAGCTAAAATTTGTCTCGTTTGGTACGTTTACTGGGGCAGACATAGTGATTCATATGTATATGATTAAGATGATTCCACAGTAAATACTATTGCTTTTGAAATCAAAAATTTAGAAACCTATAGTCAACTTTTTGACTACAAATTAAATTGATCTACTACGAAACCTTAATCAGGCTTTTAACGCAACGTATACATCTAAAGGGTTTTCCAATTTGAGTGATATGATTTCTAAGTGACGTTTCGGCCATTTGTGGTACATATGTATGTCATGATCTGTATTTTTTTCCATCGTATTCAGTAATGTTAACAATTTCATTAGGGGGAGATATACATACGCAAGAACAACGTTTACAAATTATTAAAATTTTTTTTTATCAAAATAATCGTTCTCTAATTGCAACTTGTCGTGGGCTTTTGAAATTTTATGGTCGTAATAATCGTCCACCTGTGCTCGCTATTCGTCAAATTGGTTCAAATTACAAGCGTACATTTCAAGTGCCAATACGACAAAGAACCGCTCTAAGTAATGAAAATATTGCTGCCGTTGCTGTAGACCGCAATTTATCGATTCCAAGACGATGTAAACAATTGGGATTGTCTCAAGCCATAACCTGGCGGATTTTGAGAAAGGATTTGGGCTTGCATCCGTATAAAATTGTTAACATTCAAGAACTGAAGCCATTGGACTACCGTAAAAGTTATGAATTTGTGGTTTTTATACTGAAACAACGATAACGATTTTTTTAAGAAAACCATCTTCTCCGCTGAGGCTCACTTTCATCTGAGTGGTGCGGTAAATAAACAAAACTGTCGATTCTACTGCGAGCAAAATCCACAAATTATCCATAAACAACCATTAAAAAAAATAAATGGTTTCCCATTACATCCCATGAAGGGACCGGGGATAACTTCTCACAATCACTGAGCTGTGCGCTTTCCAGTTTTCACTCACTGATTGGGACCTACAGTTTTACACCGATTCCGAACGGTATTTTGAGAAACTTTTTCATGGCTATATACTCGATAGTGTCGCCGTCACTATGCGAGGTGACCAACGCCGAAAGAAATATGAAGGTGGTCAGAGCAGGGTTCGAACACAGGATCTCATGTACAAGAGCCGCGCACACTAACCATTGCACCACCGACGGCCACAAACCATTACATTCACCTAAATGGACAGTTTGGTGTGGTTTTTGGTCTGGTGGAATCATAGGTCCGTACTTCTTTGGAAATGAACCTGGTAACATCGTTACTGTCAATGGAGAGCGGTATAGATCGAAAATGAAAACCAACTTTATATGGCCGAAATTGGAAGAAGTTGATTTTGAGAACATCTGGTTTCAACAAGACGGGACTACGTGCCACACAGCACGTGCAACAATCGAATTATTGCGAAAAAAGTTTGGAGATTCGATTATTTCAAGAAATTGTGACATTGAGTGGCCTCCAAGAAGTTGTGATTTAACACCATTAGACTATTTCTTGTGGGGTTATTTAAAGTCATTGGTCTTTAGCAATAAACCAGACTCTCTTCAAGCTTTACAAGTCAATATTGAACGTGCCATTCATGACATATGGCTTGATTTAGTGGGAAAAGTGCTAGAAAATTGGGTTCATCGAATTCGTTCCTGCAAACGAAGACGTGGAGGCCATTTGAAAGATGTTTTATTCGGAACGTAATTGTATCGATCGTACTTTATATTAAATAAAAAACATTTAAATTTCCTTAATAACTAGTGTGTTTTTTTTAAAGAAATCATATCACTGAAATTTGAAAACCCTTTATGTATATAAATAAAATACTTAAATATTGTGCCATTTAATCCTATTAATGAACAGTGATGCGGACCTCACAGTCTGTGAGCTTTCTAGTTGTCCATTAACTGATTGGGATCTATAGTTTTTTACCCGTTACTAGTTCCGTTTCGTAATTTTAGAATGAAAGCGTTTTGGGTGCCTTTATCCGATCTTATTAGCTTATTTACACCTTTAAGAAATGAGATATAAATAATATATTGAGGAAGATGGGTAAAACATTATTACGGTAATTATGACAAAATGGAGTGTGATATTTTATTTTAAAATTAAATGGAATTATTTGCCTCAAACAAATACGCATGTACATTAATTTAATTATTTAAAATTGTCTTGGTTTCTGGAACTAGCTATCCTTATTTTAATGAGTCCAAACTCAAACTTATCCAACTGTTGCCAGGCTCACAAATAAGGCCGACTTTTTCTTTTCAGTTTCAAATATTTATATCGCGTGATGTAGTTATGATGTTCTACGAAAATACTCAAGTTGCAGCAACAATTTAGCGAGTGCTCCATATTTGGCAAGACCGTAGTTACCTAAAAGGGGCAATACTCAGCTTCTTTATGCATAGGTCCCAAAAATAGGTTCCATAAAATTTCAGGTAGGCATGAAACTTCAGATAGACGTCGGTGAAACGTAGTGCAATTCAGATTAGTCAATATCAAATTACAAAACTATTTCGACTTTTTCATATGCTCCGAAAAGGAAATACTTTCTTCAAAAAGAAGGAAAAGGAATAAAATTAATCCTGGGGATCCCATGGAAAATATTTTCGGTAAGAGCTCAATGTATATTGTCGTTAAAATCCTTGCACTTACTCAAGACAAGACAATTGAGAATATGTATTAGCTGCCGAATTTAAGGTCTACGAAAACACAGAGGCAATGAGGAAAACAGTGAGAGAAGTGTGGGTGTTGTCCGAAACCCGCCTTTTAATGACCTATTCCGAATTTTAAAATTAGGTTGCAAAATTCAATATGCAATCCCAATGTACACAAACTATTCATAAGTACGTTTTTTGTAAAAAATCATGTTTCATCCCTGATATTAAGTATTTTATTGTGCAGTAAGAGAGCCCTTGTTCACCAGAGAAGTTCTGTAATTAATAGTAAATAGGTTATGCGAGTGATAAGAAATTACTTTATTGTGATCCCAAAAAGCGAGAGAGTTCTGAAGCAGTAACAAACTGCAATTGGTCGATATAGTGTAACTCTCTAACTACAAATTTGAGAGAGAGATTTACACTTTTCTAAAGTAATAATTGCAATTGGTGGTTGGAAGTTTGAGTGTAAAATGTAGTGGGCTTTGTGGGAGCAACATTGTAGGAGAGGTTTCTTGGTAATCTTAGGAATTTATATGTTAACATACAACCAATAGTAAAAACAGCTGTTTTAATAAAATCACTCAAATGTTGTTCTAGGTAACGGCAAAAACACATGATTCGAAGCCGAATGAGTACGAGAGAGCTGCAGCTAAGCGATTAGGGGTCGATTTAGGCGTACATGGAGAGAATGGAAACAGGTAAAGAATATTACGAATAAACAAAAATTCATATGCTGCAAAAGTTCGGCGTCAACAACTCAGTCGGTTGAGAGAGCTCGTACGGTTAAGACGCTTTTACGTTTGTTAGAACGCTCCCAAATATAAAGTTTTGAACAATACAAACAAACAAAAACAACGTGGAGCTCACTGTATTTGAAAAAGAAATTAAATAATAAAATATTTTTATATGACACAAAGAATACAAGGAGAAAAATAAAACAGAGAAAACAAATTGTGATATTTAAAGAAATAATCAAGAAGAAAAATTAAAGAAATAAACAAGACCAAGACCTTACAAAGAGTCTTAAAAAAATTACGAAAAATTAAAGAAACACACATTGTAATTATCTCTCGAAAAAATCATAAGAGTGAAATTTAAAAATATTCACTCCAGAGAGTTATCGCGAAAATTGAGTGAAATTAAAAATCAGAAAATCACTCGACGGCACATTGAGTGAAGAGTGAAGTGAAAGAAAGAGAGCCAAGAAATAGAGAGAGAGAGAGAACGCGAGAGAGTCAATACTTTAACCTTCTCAAATCTCCTTGCTAAGTGAGCAGCCGCCTCTGAACGTAATCATAACGCAATTTTATGTTAAACGCTTACAACGTAACGCATTGAAACCAAATTTACGTACTATCTGTTACTACTCTGCTGCTCATAACGTCTAAGCTGCTCGTGGTAAACGGACGGACAATAATTACCGTAATTTGTTGAAAAAATAAAATACGCCCGTTGAGAAACAAACTGAAACGCCAAATCTCTGTCGTCGCGTCTCGAAAGCAGCTTTCTTTTTTGTAAATTTCATCAACAACAAACAAAAATTCTTAAGACTGAAAACACAACAAAACAAGAAATTTAAGAAAAATAAATTATAATTAAAACAAAATTATAATTCCCCTAAAATTTTTTATAACTGACAAAAAAAAATTACCATATAACAAAGACTGATTACACAAGTATATATAAAAGTAAAAGATTAAACGTTAATTAAAAAATAAAAAAATATACGGGTCTTAAAGAAAGTTAAACCAGAGAAGAAGAAGAAGAAAAAAGCAAATACCACTAAAAATACCTGCTAAACAAAGAAAAATTTAATGAAAAATATTACATGAATACAAAGCAAAAGTTACATACATATTTTACACTTTAATGGATTAACGTTCCTGCTACATTAAAAACAACAACAACAACAACAAAATTAATCAATATTACAATTAAAATAACCAAAATAACGAAACGCCTATAATCAATCAACAAAAGAAAACAAAACGTATATATATAATAGCCCTGTGGATTACCTATATTATATATATATAATTTTGTTTAAGTTCAATAACAAACAAATAACAATAACTAAAACAAGAAGAAGCTTGGATTATCAGTGCCAATTGTTAAATTCAAACGTATCCAAATATATAGAGCAAAAAAGATTAGAAAAGAAGCTATAAAAAGCTAAAAAAAAAAACAAATTACTAAAATCTTTTGAAAGCAAAAAGATAAATATGAAATCACTAATTATGTGTTTGTTCAGTGTAAATGAAACAAGTGTTTAATGACAACTACGACTAATGCATTGAATAACAGTCAATTTTGCTAAATTGCATTATTGCGACTCAACAACCCCACCCGCCTCCTCTTTGGATTCCTTCGCCCGCACCCCAACAACCAATATCCAGCAAAATGACGATGGCTGCTTGTTATGCCAACTATGACATGGCCTCATTGGCCTCACATAGTTTGGCCCAAACACAAACGGCTCTAATGCATCAGCACCACAGCCAGCAGCAGCAACAGCAGCTGTATCAGCAACAACAACAGCAACAAACCTCCTCCGCTCATCATAATCACAGTCATTACACTCATACGTCTTCGGCCGTAGCGTCGAGGATGTCATCGATGGCGGGATCAGCTTCGCATGCAAACACAATAAGTTCGAATAGCGTTGCCACATCCGCTACTGCCTCAGCTTCAGCATCAGCGTTATCCGCTACTGCCAGCCAACAACGTAACCAAAATGCCTCCAACACCTCATCAGCATCAGTATCAGCATCAACACCCGCCTCACAACAAACCCACACATCGCCCGCGACAGCGACGGCGGCCAAAGACTACTCGATACCCTTGCACGTGGACTGCAGTGTCGAGTACGAGTTGCCCAACCAGCCAAAGCCACCGGCCGGCCAACGGGTCGAGCCTCTGTTGATGATCCATCCATGCTATTTCCGTAAAATGGAATCACAGAGACGTAGTCCCTTCGTGAATAATATGCCAACGGCAGCGGCGGCCCGCAATACGGCCGTTCTCACGCACTCGAGCTCGCAGACTTCGGTGGCCGCGTCGTCGAGAAGGGTCAGACAAACTCAGGTTATACAACAGCAGCAGCAACAACAACAGCAGCAACAACAGCATCACCAACAACAACAACAGCAGCAACAGCAGCAGCAACAACAACAGCAGCAGCAACAACAACAGCAGCAGCAACAACAACAGCAGCAACAACAACAGCAGCAGCAACAACAGCAACAACAACAGCAGCAGCAACAACAACAACAACGGCAAGCTGTACAAGCTGCCCAACAGTATCAACAACATTTACAACAGCAACAACTCAGGCACACCCAACAATCTCAGCAGCAACAACAGATGTCACAAATGTCGCAGCAGGCCCACTACCCCGTGGTGGTGAGTCACCAACAGCAGCAACATCACCAGCAATCCGCCAATATTGCCAGCAATGCCTCCTACATGAGATCTTCACAAAGGTCCTCCCAGCAGCAACAACAGCAAAGATCAAGCCAAAGTCACCTTCTAGTACAACAACAACAGCAACAAACCGCCAATCAATGGGACCACTTGGCGGCCGCGGCAGCCATAGCGGCCCGTACCACCATGACCCCAGCCCACTTGAACTACAGCCAGCAACAAACCTCAGGCAAAGGCATTAACAACGCCAACAATGTTGGTAAAAGGGATGCCATGATTTCGGGCAGCGGTATCTATGGTGCCAGCAGCAAGCAGCAACAACACCAGCAACAGCAGCAGCAACAACAACAAGCCTTAAATGTCGGTTCTCTGTGGAATTCGGCGGACAACTCGGCAGCCGCTGCGGCTGCCACATCTACTACCAATGCAAACAATCTTATGATGGATCGAAGTCCAATGGCCACAGTTCCTAGTAATTATCAGGCTGGTCCTGAGGCCACGCCTCTTCAAAACCAAAGCTCAGCAAATACACGCCATTACACGACGGCCGCCCCTCAATCACAAAGCCATACAGCGGCGGCTGCAGCAGCAGCGGCGGCAGCAGCTGCCGCAGCAGCCGCAGCCATGACTACGCACCATCAACAACAGCAACAACAACACCACTCACACTCACAACATACGCAGCAACAACAACAGCAACACTATTCCGAAAAGATCAGTGGCAAATATAGGCAATATCTTCGATCTCAGCGCATGCATCCATATTTGGCGGCGGCCACTTCAAGTGCTGCCGCCGTTGCAGCAGCCAATTTGCAACAATCTTTTCCCCAGTTTACAGCGGCCACAGCGGCAGCTGCTGCCGTAGCGGCCACTCCATCATTCCAACATTTGCAACAAATTTCCTGTTATAATGTGTGATAAAACGTGAAAGACGTCAATGAAGATGAATCAATTCCTACTGATGAACAGTGACGAAACAACCTCTGAGACATTGAATCCAAAGAATATATAGAACCACATTGTTATAAGGCACCAGCCGCAGCATTAGTGATACGCAATGAAAAAACACGAACCGGAATCGGAAGTGGAAACGGAAAAAGGGTTAAACAAAGTTGCATTAGCCGTTGCAAAGGGGTTGTCATGTTTCTGTCCCCAAGGAGTTTAAGGAAAAGTATTTAGGAAGGCTGTACATATATACATATATATATCTATAACATATAAGGAAAAAGCTTTACTTAGTAAAAACTTATTAAAAATAAAAACACATAAAACCCCTCAACTTGAATACAAAAAAAAAAGACTCAACTTTTCCTGAGCTCTCTTAAGGGAGTCAAGTAACAATTAACGACCCGCCGTCGGTGATAGAGGGAGGAAAGGAAGCACGAAGCACCATGAGGCTTTGCTTTGGTTGAAAGCATTATCTATCCATCACCTTTGCCGACGGTTGTTTGGAAGCTGCTATATTTCTTGAGTTGTTGGTGCAGTTTTTCTACTAAATATATATGTGCCCGATTGATAAAATTTCTCTACACTTTTACCAACATCATCATCATCGCCATCTTCAGTCCAAATTTTAGTCTGTCAACTTCACCCTAACATGCAGATCATTTAAAGTTAGGATAAAAAAACGCCAAGAAATGTTAGAGACACTAAAAAACCAACTGCTCCTAGATTTCAACTCGCATTATTAAAATTTTATTATACCTTTTTTTTGTATCTTTTCTCTTTCTAAAAACTGTTATGATTAGTTTTAGAATTTAAAAATTAAAACGACGCAAATTTATTTGAATCTTGTTATATAGTCACTTTATAAGTTTAAATAAATTGAATGCCAATCTGATATATGTTAAACAAAACCCAACAAAATCTGTTCTTTTTTCAAAAACCGGAATTTTAAAAAGATAGTGCAAATAATGCCGTTGAGATTGATGGAAATACAAACAAAAACAAATGCTTAAATAAAAAAATTGCAAAAAAAAATCCACAAAAAAAAATTCATAATAATTATACAACAAAATTATAAAGGAAAGCCAGCCGATACCAACAAACAAAGTAATTATTTGTAAATCTATAAATTAGTTTACATTTAATATTTAATAATGATGAATATTGTTAAAAAAAACTCAATACAAACCAAACCAGCCCCCCCTACCCTCCCCACAAACCCAATTATTTAAGCATTAAAACATCAATTATTAGAGGACAGTCAGTAACGAAAAAGGGAAACTTATGATAAATATGAAACTAAAAACATAAATTACAGCAAACCAACAATGCATGCAACAACAACCCAGCAGAAAATGAAGTAGATGAAGAAACACAACTTGATAATATACATATATATATATTTAATTATAATTATAAAACAAAATATAAATTAAACAAACAAAAATATAAAAAACACGTAAAACAAAACGTATGGTAGTGATATTTGTTATAAAATAATTCATTTTTTAGTAATTAATTTAACTTAAAAACAAAACCCAAACTATATATACATATTAATAATAAATACAACTAATTATAATAATAATTATAACAAAAGTAATACCACAACAAGGAAATACAAAACAAAACAAAAAATATTATAATAATATTTCAAATAACCTTCCTTCCCAACAACACTCTATTCATCATCTCCTCATAATCCTCTCAGAATTGTCCAAACCAAAAACACAAAAAAAAAACGAAATCCATTAAATGTACAGTTAAATATTATTTTATATCTCTTCAACTCAAAATGAAAATGTTTAATTTCCCCTTAGATTTTGTTAAATACTATGTATATCAATTATTATTTTTTTAAAATTATAATAGTGTAAAACATCCAATCCACACCAATCTTCCTCCAACCCCCCCTATACACAAAAGTTTGGCATATATCTCAAAATAAAAAAAAAAAACAAAATAAAAATAACTATGATGATAAAAAAAACAAATAGTAAACAAAAATTTGAATAACTATGGAATGAACGAAATGAGATGGAATGAAATGAAACGAAACGAAATGAAAAGAAAGTAATAAGCAAGAAAAGTTGAAAAGAATGAGTATAAATAAAATAAAATAATGTTACATTTGCCACAGACCGCCGATTATGGTGTAATCTATGGGCAAACAAACAAAAATGTTACCAAAAATTAAATTAAAAAATTTGTGTTTTCATTTCCTGTGTGTAAAAATGCATTCACTTCCGCTCACAGTATTGTGGGTTGCCGTCGTTTTTTCACTCGTCTACTCGTAATTGCCGCGTTGTTATGTTTTACCGTCGGTAAATGTTTCTTTAGGTTGGTGGTTCCTGTAAAAATTTCCATTTGTTTCAGGCTACCCTCCTAATAAATTGGATTATTTAGGTACACTGAAAAAAACACAAGCTGTCAAAAACTGCGTAAGTATTCAGTTATTAAATGGTGCTATGGGAAAGCCACGTGAAAGTTGTCAAAACCATCTGAAAAATCATTGGCTTCTGGTAGTTATGGTGAAGTCTTAGTTCACCATAACTACCAGAAGCTTGACGAATGGGTTTTGATTCAGGGCTAACATAATTACCTTTTTAGCGTCATTGCGAATATTTCCTCGGGCAGAGATAGTACACTCACAAAAAATGCGAAAAAACACAGTAGAAACAAAAACACAGTAGAAAAAATGACAGCGTTAATTAAATCTTTGCCCAGTTGGAAAATTTGTCTTGAAAGCATTGACAGTAGAATTTCCTTATGACAATGTCAGCAGGTGTTGATACTTTATACAAGACATGTTCATGACATGTCACTAGTTTTACATTAAGAGACCTACATTGTGATCGGGCTGACAATCGATATAAGACCGTTGTATTGACTCGTCAGCAGTATGTCATAACTGATTCTTATTAATGCAAGTGCTGAATATCGATTTCAGGAAGTCTTTACCTTTTGTCAACAGCGAGTCTGGCGTATAAAATTTCAAGTTATTCAGAAAACATAAAACTGAAAAATTTATATTTGAATTGTTGGTCATAAATTTTCAGTATTAATTTCAAAAATATTTGAAAACTAATTCAAGAATATGCACATTTTCAGGGAATTATATGTATGTAGCCATACACATGTATGTATGAACATGAATGTACCAATTTCTTATTATCAATATAATATTTATTTTAGCTTTTTTTAAAATTAGTGGATATCCTCTAATTTAGTATGGATGACTCAAATATAATAATTATATATACAGGGTGATTCAGGAAGTTCCGGACAAATTTCTCCAGCGTATTTCTTGACTCATTTCATGAAGAAAAGTCCACTATGACCATGTCCGAAAATGCAAGGGTGTGAAATAGCAGCGGGTTCAAAATTTTCGGATTAGCTGTCGGAGGGTAGTAGGGTAAAGTTGCTAACTTCTGAGCTAGTGGTCGGATTTTGTTGGTGTTTCTTTTGTCATAAGGTAATCGCCCGCTGAAAAATAGCGGCCCCAGCAACATATTGCAGGAACCACGTACATGTTTGCTTTCGTGAATTGAAGATTTGCTGCCTTTTGTTTCTTTATGGTGACAGACAGCAGTGTTTTCAGCAGTATTCAACAAACAAAACCACGTTTAGGTCACAAGTAAATACGTATATTATAACCGATTAATCATTGTGCTCCAAACATGTTATATTGAATAGCAAACACAATGTGTTTGGACACAAGTATACTATATTTGCGTCAAGCTATAAACACGTTTTATTTGCATCCAAACATCAAAATTTTCAGCATGCGCCACTATTGACAAATTGCTTATGATTTCTGTCGACTTTTTACCAAATGTCTGAAAATGTCAGGGGGTGTCATGAAGTGTTTCGCAAGTCAGCAGGGACTCTGACATGTCACTTCTTAGTCACCGATGATGTCTTTAGGAAATTTCCACCTGGGTGGTTTTATCCCGAACAAGTAAGACAATATATGTACTTTGAGGAACATAGTTTTGCACTTCATGACTGAATGGAGCAGACGGCAAAGTCAAGAACATATTTGAAGTGAATGACACGATACTGCATCCACAAGGGCGTAGCCAGGATCTCGAATAGGGAGGGGCAAGTTATAATTAGTACACCAAAAAATTGTTTAAAATTAAAGTTAAAGTTGGAGAACACCAATTTTAAATCACAAAGATGGAGAGGCGGTAATTTGAATGCGCCTAAAGCTGACTGTCTAACATTCTACAGCACCTTGTATCCGTAGCCTATTCATATTAAAAGTCGATAGTACCAAGCATTTGAATGTCAGCTGTATCAAGTCACGAAACTATATAACAAATTTTCAAATCGGTAATGTAGCCTTTAATCTCAATCAAGGTTGGTACAACTTGTACTGGGATCATAACAAAACGAGGACCGACATCACCTGTATACAAAACAGTCGGCCTTGGTCTTAAGTGAACCACACATCATAGTTGGGAATGTATTCTTACGCTTCACATACGGCAAAAGTGATGATTTAGGTGGAAAAAAATCCATAACTCCTATTTTCGTTAATACCTATGATAATATGTGATGAGATATTAATAAAAAAAATTGTTAGTCATATGAAAATCGGTGCACAGTGGGGTCGATTGGAAAAACACGGTAATAATTTTACAACTTTTATAGTAGTGTTCTGATCATTTCGGAATGTACTGGACATTTATATAAGAGCAGTCAGACTTTTAGAGTATTGCATCTAGAGGTGCTCTGTGTCAACACTGTTAGCGCTACATGCTGTCAAAGATGACCACTTTCAAACTCTGGTACTTCTACAATTATAGGCCGATTACAAAGATAGTTTACTTTTGTTAATCTACTATGCACGGCAAACAAAAACTATTCCAACTATTGTGGAATATATTTTACCGTTATTAAGATATTCTCTATTAAATATTAAAATTTTAAATTTTTTCATTGTTTTTTTTTTTTTTTAATAACTCAGCTAAGAATATTGCTGAACACTTTAATAAAGAATACACTGTTAAATATTTTAACGTTATCGCAAGCCATTTGGAAATGCGTGTCAAGTGTACTTTTTTTTCAACCCGTAAAAAACACAATATTTTCTCGAAAACGTACCATGATTCATTCAGTAATTTATTTAGCCTTTTCCACGGAACCCGTACGATTGTTTAAATTTTTCTGAAACAAAAGGCTTTGGTAAATATATTTAAAGTAAAATTATAAAAATAATTGCACGGAATGTTGAATTTTAGAGGAATTTTCCTTCTATCACAATTTTATTAATATTTTTCAATAGTTCGTGCAAATTCCGTTGATCGTTTTCAAGGATGTAATAAAAAAAACAAGGTATTCATAAACATTTTTGAAACAGTGTAAAAATGGTCCTCAAAAATAATGGTTTCTGGAATTTTTAGTGTTTTTTCTGGAATACAGTGTAACTACATTATGAGGTAAAATTCAAAAATGCATCCAGACTTCTGCAAGCCTATGTCAACAGATTTGAAATTTCCGTTTAAATTTGTCAATTGTATGTCTACACATGCGCACGATGATTTGTATCTCGCATGAAGTTTAGCCTTATCTCCCTTGTAACGTCAATCATAAGCAGCATTTCCTATAAAAGACGACGAGAGTAATTTTTCTCTGCAGTAAGATTTTCCACTTCGTCAAAGTTAGGTTTAGTTCCAGTTAGAATACAGTGTGCTGCGAGGACTGCTTCTGCTCTAGAGGCGTGTGCAATGTTTTTTAGTCCAACTTATGAGCAGAGAATAATATTTTTATGTCGTTTTTTTCTGATAAAAATTAAACGGTCACAAATTGTTTTAATCTGGCAACGCTGTTAACAAATATGCTCAGATTGGTTTGACATTTCATCATAAATGGACTTGCGACAGCACACGCTTGAAAATTGTGAAAATTTAGTAATAAAATCATGGTACAGTTCGGAAATGCTACCTTGTGCTGCGTCCACTCTTTTACCGCAAAATGAAGAGATGAAGCTCATTTTTTCCATAAAAACTCACTGTTCGTTGTATATTATGGGCCGGTGGAATCGTTGATCCTTACTTCTTGAAATATATGATCGGCGAGAACGTAAACGACAACGGCGAGCGCTTTAGAACCATGGTTTCCGATTATTTCGTGTCGCAATTGAATAGAATGTTGACTGAAGACATGTTTTTCCAGAAGGACGGCTCAACATACAGCACGTCAAAAAATCGACTTATTGAAGGAAATATTTGGTGAAAGCGTTATTTTTCGAAATATACCAGTCAATTGATCACCGAGATCGTGGTATTCAACGATTCGAGATTATCTTCTCTAAGGTTACTCGAATTCATTGGTTTATGTGAACAAACCGAAAATTATTGAAACTATGGACGCCTTGGATGTCAATATTGGGCAAACCATTGCCGAGATACGGCCCCAAATACTAGAAAAAATGGTCGAAAATTGGATTTCCAGATTGGGTCACACACCAGACAGCCGCGGTGTCCACATACACCAATTTATATTCAAACTCTATTGGCATACAATTGTCTTTTTCAGTTTAAAATTATGTAATCTCCTTATTTTATTTGAATTTAAAATTCTACACGTCCAAAAAGAACACCCGACACTAGTAGATCACTGAAAATTATCTACGAAGTTCAAGGTCGAAATAGAAGGAAAGAAGCATACAGTGGTTTCTTCCTCTTACACTTATGACCTTAAGCCGCTACTAAGATGAACCCATATAATTTAAGGGTTAACTATATATAAAATCAACGTCAAAAAAATGTTATTGTAAAGGGTATTTCAACAAGTGTATTCACATGTACAGCAGGTATAACTTTAGCAGTTGACATCGGATAAACGTCAAGTTTTACATGATAATTAAATTATTAAAATTTCAATTTGGAGCTTTTTATAGAGTCAAAGTAAAAGGTAGATATTACGAGTATTAATAAAAATGTACATCTTCGTAATGAACTTTTTCATGAAGAAGCAATAATAGCAAATAAACTATCTATGAATTTATTTTTTATCTTAATGAACACATTCATATATTGAATGAAAATGTTCTTGGTCTATTTTTTCATGAAGTCGTAAAAAAATGATAATGCAACTGCCTTCAGAGAACTAATTGTTTGAGAACAGATTGTAGCCACCCTAAATTCGGGCGTTACCAACGAATTGCGGTTGCCCCAACCGAATTGAGGTTGTCACGACGGAAATTAGTCCGCACAAATAAAATTCGGTTCAAGCAGTCTCGTTTCAAATCGTTTCGCTTGTGGCTATTGAATCTTCAATAACATTCGTTCCGACACCAACATTTTCTATAATTTCGGTTGCAACAACCGAAAATAATTCTTAGGCAACAACTAAAATTGGTACCAAATTCGGTTGGAGTAACCGAATTTGGCATCGGTTCAGTTGCAACAACCGAATTTGTCATCAGATCGGTTGCAGCTGTCGAATTTGGTATCAATTCGGTCGCAGACCCCGAATTTGGCCTCAGTTCGAATGAAACGACCGAATTTGGCGTCAATTCGGTTGCTGTAATCGAATTTCTCATGAATTCTATGGGTACAACCGAAATAGTTTGTAATTCGGCTATCACAACATAATTCCATATATTAAAACCTGATGTTTAAAACTCTAACAATAAATATTATTTAAAACAATGCTAACGGATGTACAATTGTTGCTGTTACGGCAATCTCAAGATTTTTGTTGTTATTAAATAAGGTATGTTTAAATATTGTAATTATATTTTTGTATTAAAACGTCTTAGTTTGCAGAAAATGTCCAAGGTCGGTCGTTTGATTAATGCTGCAATCTTTTGAAAAAAAAAGGGTTAAGAATGTAATGCCCTATAAAACATATGTGTTACCCTAAAAATTACCCTATACAAATGACTTTGTTTTCAAGCATACTAAATGTGGTTTATAGGAATTCACGAAAATAGGCCATCACTTAAATATTGAAATATTTTCAATATTCAGACACTGTCTAAATTCGTATGTAAGAACCTCTAATTTGACTGTGACATCCTCTAATTCGCCTGTATCTAACTGTAATGATGTTGCGTTAAACACAAATGAGGTTGCTTCAAACACAAATGAGGTTGTGTCAACCAATAATGAGATTGTGTCAACCTCTAACTCGGTTGAGACAACCTCTGATTCGGCTGTGATGCCGTTGCGGTTTACTGTGAGTGTACATAATTTTAGAGGGTTTATTACTTGGTTTTCTTTTTATGAAAACGATTATAAATTTTTTAAAGTGTTCACTAAGAGAATTAACTACTTCTTAAGTTAATTGTTTAAGAAATGCAACTACAAACCCTCATCAGCAATTGTTCGGAATGATGCTACAGAAACCATCATCAATCTATATGTCATGAAAACGCTATATGTCATGAAAACTCTAAAGGCAATGAGAATTCGTTAGTACTCAAATGATCACAAAAATATCAGAAAAACAGAAAATATCAGAAAAACAGAAAACATCTAAAAAAAGTGTTCAGTTTACACAATTTATAATAAAATTAATGGGATTACGAAAATTTTTAACGAATTGCTCATTTCAAAATTACTCGCTAAAAAATCTAAATTTTGTTGTTGTTTGGATGCAAACATAACGTGTTGGTAGCTTGTTACAAATATAGTATGCTTGTGTCCAAACACATTGTGTTTGCTATTCAATATTATATGTTGGAAACACAATGATTAATAGGTTGTAAGATATGTTTTTGTGACACAAATATGGCTGCAAATAAAAACATGACAGACAACAAAGTACCAAAAAATCAGCAGATCTTCAATTTTTGAAGACAATGGTTGCAAATATACATATATTTCCTGCAACATGTTGCTGGGAACGTTTTTTCGCAGCGTGTATGAATAGATTCATTAAATTGCCAGTACTATTCATGAGACTACGGAATTTTTCATAATATTAATGTTACAAATTTTATGAACACATAACTCTGTTGTAGTTTTTGGCATGAAATTTTTGTATCAACGTTCGAGTATATTGTATCGGTTACACGGAAGTCTACTGAGATGATTGGTATCCATGAAATGTTACCAATTCTCAGATTTTCCTGAACTTAACAAACAAACAAAAATCACATGACCCATGAACAAAGTGAGCCATGGATCATAAAATTCGATGGTCGCGTTTCGATGCTAATCACAATTTAGTGAAGGTTTCACAATTTGTCAAGAACTGTGATTTTTTGTTTGGGTTGCATATAATGAGTAATTCTATTCTTGACAACAAGTGATACCTTCACTAAATTGTGAATAAGAGCGAAACGTGTCCATCGGTTTTTATGATCCATGTGTCATTTTGTTCATAGGTCATGTGACTTTAGGACAAACTAATAAAGCTTTACTTTTTTTTGCGTTTCTTATGTTTTATGCGTCTCTTGGAAAGAAAAAGTCCGTCTGTCTGGCATTTTAAGTAAAATCTACTTATGTGCCGTAACGTTTCTTTTACCAAGCCGTCAAACTACGTAACGGAAATTCTACAGAAATCATCTATAGAATCAATATAATTTAGGAAAGAACGAATGGAAAATTATTGATGAACGAAACAGTTTTGAACACAATGAATATATCTAAAATTAGATCACACCTCTTATAAATATCTCTTGAAAAGCTATTCAGTCTCTTCTATAAAGTTGAAACCTACTGCAAGTATTTTCGAGCAAAATTCGGCCAAATTCTACTTAAACATCCGCACCTAACCTTGGCTAATGTATATTTTTGTCGTCTTTTTTGAGAATTACGCACTTCTGGACAGACTTAAAAAAAATCTATAAAGAAGGCGACATCATTTAATTGCAGCTCGTAATTTTAATGCGTACGTTTTGTTGTTTATTCAATGAAACCAATAACCTCTTGTAGAACCATCGATTGTCATTGGAAAGTTTTTTGAATACGATAATGTATACGTAGCAATTGACAATAATAATGCCAAAGTATAAATAATGTTCCTACATAGCCAGTTTCTTTTTATATTTGTCGCTCCCAAGTCGCCTTCGCATGTACAAACAGTTCAATTGCGATTTATGTGCGATAAAAACATCGCAGTTGTTGTATAGATAGATTTCTCGTAATCAGAAATATTGATTATTCTAAAAGGTATGTGTGGTGCTTGTTCTTTTTAAGAATTATATTACTAATTGCTATTAATATTTAGAACATGTGTTTAATCGAATACAACAACAAATGCTTTTAATGCTATCGATTTAAATGATTGTTGCGTTATTTATTGTTATTGATTTAATGACTTCAGATTATTTCCTCCCCAAAAGGTAATACATTCATTTTATGACATACAATTCTTTGATATTTATGCAAATCGGAAAGTTCAATTCCACCCAAAAGTGGAAACATAAAAATGCTTATATATATCATAAGTCCGATAACAAGTTTTTCGTTTTTAATTGACTTCACTTTGTTTGAGAAAAAAATAACGGCGGATAATCACAAATCAGTTGGCATTAATACAAAGAAAAAAATATTATTTCTATGGCAACGTAAGTCCATATAATCTATTATTAAGTAAATCCTAGAATAGAGTCAATATTTTAATTAGTTTTCAATGGAACTAGAGTGTATTAACTTTTGTGAACAACATTTCCTAGTTGGAAGTTTCAAAGACTTTTTAGAAGCATTATAACCGTAGCCACTTTTTTAAGTTCAATAGATTTCGAACCATAATGGGCGGCTGAATCATAACGGCTGAAGGTAAAATGAAAATCACGGTGGGACCGGTTTGCCTCCCGCCACCGTTATATAGGCAGTGAAAATGGACCGAAAAAATAATGAACAAAGAAACCCCCTAACTGTTGACGACCCTCGCAAACGTTATAAGGACCATGAGGATATGTACCTGGAATATGCGAACGCTGTACAGGACGGGTGATACTTTCCAACTGTCGGATGTCCTCGGAAAATATAAAGCTGACATCACAGCGATCCAGGAAATGCGATGGATAGGATATGGTTACACCAGAAAGAAAAATTGCGATATTTACTACAGCTGCCATGAGCGAAAGCATGAATTCGGGTGCGGATTTATAAATGGCAACAAACTGCGACACCTAGTTTCAAGGTTCAATCCAGTCAGTGAACGTACAGCCACTATTCGCGTCAAAGCGTAATATTTCAACATCTATTTAATTTGTGTGCACGCACCGACAGAGGATAAAGGCGATGAGGTCAAAGAATCATTTTATCAGCGTCTGGAGAAAGTATACGAACGCTGCCCTGACCACAACATTAAGATTATTCTAGGCGATTTTAATGCCTTTTGAAATTATTGACAAATTTGTGTACTGGTATTACATTACGTGAAGAACAGTCATTGTGGCAACTTACATATACAATCTGAAACAAATGATCCCTGTGAAATTGTGCAGGAACCATGTATATGTTTGGAACGTCAATATACTGACGTGCAGGCATCGTTGTTATGAATTGAAGATCTATTGCTCTTCCTGTTTCTTTGTTGTCTGTCATGTTTTGGGTTTCAACCACCAAACCCATATTTGCGTCACTAAAACTTACATTATAACCTATTCGTCATTGTGTCTCCGACATGTAATCTTGAATAGCAAACATAATGTGTTTGGACAGAAGCATAATGTATTTGCGCCAAGCTACAAACACGATGTATTTACATCCAAACGACAGAATTTTCAATGAGTAGGCTTTAGATTTTAACTAAACTAGTCACAGACAAGTTTTGCAATTAAAATTTGGAAAAGGTTTCGAATTATGCTTTGTCAAAAGAAACATTTAAATCTCCGCACCATTTTCCTTTTGTTGGAAATTTACTTGATAGTGGGGTAAAGTAAGATTCGCCAAGGCTGTCGGGGAACAAGTGTTCATTCGATATGAATCAAACTTTGAAATAGATTATTAGTTGAACATTTGTTCTGGTGTCTGTGTGCGCAAACACCTGATTTTATGGTATTCTACTCAAAAGACTGTAAAATAAATGTTATTGATGTGTTACATATTTTTTGTAATATATTTTTTATATTTTGGTGTAATGCTCTTATCATGCTCGTTTCCTGGCAGAACTGTGCATTTAGAATAAATTTATAACAGCCCATGACACAGTTTTATGTCATCAATGTTCTGACACTTTCATCAGGCAGAGTAACAAAAGTAGATGTTAATCTTTTGATTGCATAGTGAACACGTTCCAAATTGACATCCTCGTAATGTGAGAATTAGTTAAAAGCTTTTTCAAAATAAAATATATTTAAATATCATATAAATAATCAAATATGCACATTCACAAATAGACAAATTAAAAATGATTAGAAATTTCTGAGAAAACAAGTCTAAGTGCACAGAGTATTTCCAAATTAACTACAAACAATAATAAACGATTCTCAATGATATCGCATAAATCATCAGCATTGTCGTAAATTTTTATTTAAATTTGTATATTTATTTGAAAATTCTATTAATTGTTTCTTTGAAAGACAACAACGATGAACAAACGTTTGGAAATACACATTAGGATGAGTGTTTCATTCATTTGGAACAATATGGATGTGATGATGATGGTTTGTGTTATTTGAAATTATAATTCAGCCAGTACCTACTATACGCAGGGTAGAGAATAACAGTTTTTACTTGATGTAACTTAATATGTACTCTCGATAATTTCTTGTTGAAATGGTGAACCTTTTGTTTTTGTTCGATATTGGTAATCACTGTTATCGCACACCCATACACATCGGTTGTTTTGTCCTTTCTGTGAGTGATCATTTTCTACCTGAAATGTCTTAATTGCACAAACACCTTCAAGTTATTTTGTTTTACTTACCCATTAAATAATTCTCGGAAATCTACAGTTTGGCCTGTGTTCTTGTTGGTTCGGGCGTACCCCTAAAATTTGACCTAAATCCCTTAGATAATATTCAGCACATGGATATTCATTGAAAATCAACCATCCATCCATACCTACACTCAATTCCAACTAAGTTTGACGAGAGGTTCTAATTCGAAAAGCGGCTTAGGAAGGTGGTGGCCCTTATGTCGTCACACATCATACGTGGGGATTAAAATAAACAGCAAAACTATAAAGTTTCAAATAACAGATTAGGTAGTAATTTTGTGTAGTTTTCGGTACGAGAATACGTGACTACGAAGATTAAATGAAAACTTCTAAAATTTGTGAAACATTGTGAAGTTTTGTCATTGGCTGTTTGTCATAAATATTCGTAGGGGTTGAGAAATTGACAGCTTTAGGTTATTATCACACAGGTATATATGATTACAAATCTTCTGCGGCAGGGTATGTAGATTAGAATGATGATTTTCTATCGCAGTAAATATAAAATCGAATAATTAGCTATGTTTCATTTCTGGCACTACCAAGAGAAAAGGTAAATAAGGTTGAATAAACTAGGTAAGTAAAACTACGAAATAAAACGCATAATACGTCCATTTGCGGATTAATATTTTCGTTCCCCAATTCATTCTTGTTATCTTGACATTTCCAAAAAACGTAAGATATCGAATACTTTATACATCAAAGTAATTGTAAAATAATTACCAGCAACTTAAAATAATGCTTAGGAAGAATTCTATGGGTTTCATATACTTTACACAGCTTTTCAGAAGAAAAAAAACAACGGCAATGTGGCGACCCTCGTGGAAGAGAACAATAAATCGAGTGACGCGCCTCGTTTCTCCGCTCTCTGTCTCTTACTCTCTTCGTTGATTATTTCAGTACAAAAGCAGATTTCTGATGATGTTACAGTATCTAACTATAGGAATTCCAACCATGTTTATATAAAATTTCATAAAGTATGTAAAAAGTATGAAATAATCAAGTTATCACGCGGGTGAGAAATGCGTTCTCTTCTACAAGGATTGCCACATTGTGGCGGTTTTTTCTTCTCTACTTGTAAAGTGTTTTTCAATAAGAGCGCTACAAAAGTTTGTTTTTTAAATAAAACAAAACCGGTTTTAGATACCAATGAAATTCTTTATTCCTGTGAAATTACGTTCGATGCCATTATGTATGGCACTCGATTTCTTTTGCATGGCCACCACGGACACGCTTGCAGAAGTCCTGACGCTGAACCCAATTTTCGACGGTTTTCAATCATAAATCGGCCGATACTGCTGCAATTTCACGTTCGATATTCGTACGAAGTTCATCAGTCGTCGCTGGCTTGTTGGCATAGACCATAGACTTGACTTAACCCCACAGGAAATAATCTAACGGAGTCAAATCGCACGACCTAGGCGGCCAATCGACTGGGCCATTTCGTGAGATAACACGTTCACCAAACTTGGTTTCCAATAAATTGATTGTGGCATTCGCTGTGTGGCTTGTGGCGCCGTCCTGTTGGAACCACATGTCCTCCAAGTCCATATTATCCAATTGGGGCCAAAAATATTCGGTTATCATTGAACGGTAGCGATTCGCATTCACAGTAATGTGCCGGTCTTGATCATCACGGAAGAAGTACGGCCCAATGACGCCGCCGGCCCATAAACCGCACCAAACCGTAACTTTTTCGGGATGCAATGATGACTCATGGATTACGTGTGGATTGCTGTCTGACTAATAACGCATATTTTGTTTATTGACGACGAAGCCATTCAGCCAGAAATGAGCCTCATCGCTGAAGATGATTTTCCGATGAATACCGCTCTTAAAGTTAAGGCCACTGACTCCAAATTTTGGTAGTAATTTTTAATAATTTCGACTCGTTGTTGGCTCGTATATTTTTCCATGATGAAATGGCAAACCTTACTGAAGAGAAATGTCAAAAGAGCGGGCAAAAATATGGCGTCGTTTGCTGTCCCTATCGAATTACTTTTGTAGCGTCTCTGTTGAAAAACCCGTTATGAACAGTATGTATTGTATTTTCCCCAAAAGGTAATTTTTTAAAGAGAGGTACTTCTTTTATTAAAAGCTAATGGTTTTTTTTTAAGAAAAGGTACTATTTTTAAGAAGAAGTACTTTCTGTAAGAAAAAGTCATAAGAGTATTAATTTTTTTTACCAAGAAGTACTTGTTTTAATAACAGGTACTTTTTAAAGAAGTGGTACTCTTTTTAGGAATATGTTGATTTATGAAGAAAATTTACTTATTTATCATGAAAAGAAAAGGTATTATTTTATTTTTAAGAAAAGGTACTGTAAAGAAAGGAATTTTTGTAAGAAAAGGAATTTTTTAAGAGAAGGTATCTTTTGAAGAGAAGTTTTTTTTTCAGAAGTGGGATTTTTTTTAAAATAATCTTTTTTCAAGGTGCATTTTTAATAGTTGGTACTTATCTCAAGAAAATTTATTTTTTTCACAAAAAAGGTCCTCTTTAAAGAAAAGGTAGTTTTTTAATAAAAGACAATTTGTTGTAAGAAAATGTACTTTTTTTAAGAAAAGGTAGGTTTTGTTAAAAAAATAACTTTATAAGAAAATTTACTTTTTTCGCAAAGGTACTTCTTTAAGATAAGGGATTAGTTTAAGAAGATGAATTTTTATTTTTTTTGAGAAAATTAATTTTTTTTAGAAATGCACTTATTTAAGTAAATGTTCCTTTTTAAACTTCTTTCGCTTTGGCTGTTCTAAATTTACTTATGTATACTAAATATACTAAATATTGGTTACAGGCTCCACCTAGAAAACTTTCCATTAAACAAGAAATTTCTCAACATATGTGAGACATCTAGTTAGTCTAGACACAAACCAAAGCAAAAGTAAACAATATTGTTGATAATAGTGGGATGTAGCATAATAGTGTTAAAATAAAAGTTGTTTAATTTCATTTAGCCCCCAACCCGCAACGTGCGATAAGGAACTTCGTTCCAAAAAAATGATCTTATCATGGCAAAAATGCTTCCTTGGAATGGCCATGCAGTTATCTAACGGGGTCACTACTTTGGAAAGGCACCATATAGAGCAGAGTGGAAAAGACTCACCGATATTGGTCGTTTTGAATTACGTCAATGGAGAGGAAGTGCTACGTTGAAGAGCTACAAAAGGTTCAACGCACGTGCTGCATGGTTGTCAGCGGAACCATAAGAACTACAGCTGCCAGGGTAATGAAGACAACACTGTGTGTAATTTTTTAAGTCATGGCAAAATAACCATATACGGACACCACTACGTGATACTAAAAAAAAAAGACCCGTGTTTCCCAATTTTTCCCAAAGTCATGCACTTTTTTTTATGGGCCGCCAAAGATTTGGGGCCTCGGTATCATTTTCGTAAAAATGTGATCATTTTCTCAGGCTCATATCTTGCAAACCGTTCAGAATTTCGATTTACTCTCTGAGGCAAAGTTGTAGCTCTTGTCATAAAGAATTGCGAACATATAAAATCAAAAAAACTTCACCTTACAGATCAAAATCGCAAAAACTTAAAAAAATTCGATTTTTTTTACCTTTTGTCCCGTGTTCAGGTCCATAGGTAGCAAACCGTTCAAAATTCAAGGAAACAATCAACTAAAAAAATTTACCTAAGATCTCAATAAACATATTTCTAGAATTGGAAGATATGAGCCTGAGAAAATGATCACATTTTTACGAAAATGATACCGAGGCCCCAAATCTTTGGCGGCCCATAAAAAAAAAAGTGCATGACTTTGGGAAAAATTGGGAGACACGGGTCTTTTTTTTTTTAGTCTTTTATCACGTAGTGGTGTCCGTATATGGTTATTTTTTTTCGTGTTGCACTGTGCAATTCTTCATTAACCCACATTGAGATACATATTAAGTATGAGGCGTATTGGCGCCAAAGCGACTAGAAGTAATAGGATAATCAATCCGAGAGAACTACAAATCAACTCAGAGAATCGACCGTGTTCCATAGAAAGTGGTAACGGTAAACATCTATCCCAAGGAGGGAGTCATGGCCTGAGGTCTTCGTTGTGGATAGCGAGCAAGGAATACACTATACTGACTAATCTAGGATGAACGGAAAAACTGGAATGAGGGCCTACATTTTCAGCATTTATTTCGCCATCCTGATCAAAACACTGTGTTTCAGGCATAGGTTGAGATGACTACAATATGTCCAAGCTGGGTGAACGATGAAGACGGACACATGAATGTGAAGATATACACAGATATTCAAGCGACGATCAATGTGATATCGCCACAAAGTGTTAGATCGCTTCTTGTACTGGAGTGCAAAGAGGAGATAAGTACATAAATCCTCCACCACTGGCAGCCATGATATCATATGGACCCTAGGGCATCGCGGCACCATGGGAAATTAAAGAGCAGCTTAACTGGCTTGAACTGGCCCCAACTGGAGAACTGTGAACATAGAAAACTCGAAACTTGTAGAGACCACATACATATACCGACCTTCAACAATAGTGAAGAATAACCCACATAAGATTATGGAACACATCCGACTGAAACACAACGGCTAAGATAATGTGGGGCGATCCGGATGTGAACAAGACCTGAGGGCTGATAAAGGTGACGACTCATGGGTGACCTTACTAGACACTACACTCTGCTGGTATACCTGTATAGAATTGGGCTAGCCGATGCAATTGAATATAGGGCCTGCAAACAACACTTTCTCTGCCATCGCCCCGATTTTGTTGACTTAAAACTGCAGAATCTATCAGGCGATACAGTATGGTGAATCTAAAAGAACTTACCGGAGAACAGTTAGGACATTTTTACGCAACACAAATACAAAATTTAGTGATTCTCCCCGGGGATGCAAAGAGCGCACAATAGGCCTACCACTGACCTGGTTGTACGCCCAGATATAGGTAGTGAATGGATGTATATATACCTCGAATCATGTTTCTTAGCTTGCATTTTAAGAAAGTTGCAAATAGTATTTGCTTATATGAAAATCAGTGACACAATAGAGGGAAAGAGGAGGAGTAGACGAAAACTTAATTTAGTGACACATTTGAACAAGAATGTTACTGGCCTAGAAGGCTATGGGGCTGCTTCGAGCGATCGTCCACCAATGTTAGTTCAAGTTACACTTCCGACAGTTTAAAAATTTGTTCACTAATGGGAGAGAGAAAATCATGAAATTTTCTAACTAAAAACAATACAGGTCGAATCATACAAATATACTCCACTGAAGCATTTTGAAGTTTCGAGAGCACATGTGTTTAACAAAACTTTTATTTTTAAATGTTTTGCTAATATTTGCTTTTTGTTCTTAACTATTTCGGACTCATTTTGGATCTTAATATGTTTTCTAATATATATGTCAAAATATAGAATAGAGTAAAATGAATGGGACGTGGATTTATATGTTAACATAGAGTTTTTTTCCGTGGTGTACTGTCATTGGAAAGGTACATAACGTAACACTATGATTTAACCCATTTAAGTTGTCAACAAACTGCATAATGGTTTTAGAGGCAAACAATTTATTTTTAACACGTCGGTGACACTATTTACTTGATGGGTGCCAATACACAAAATGTTTCATGAAGAGGTTCTTTCATAGCTAAAGAGTTTTATTGTCGCCACTGTAACTTTTGGGTAATGCGATGCTTCGTGTGGTCTGAAACAAATATTGCAAGCGCATTTCTTCTTTATACAACCAAATTTTGCTACAAGACACTTCTCGCTATAAAATCTTCACGGTTTCAAATGGATGTTTCAGATTAGTCTTTTGGGGAACCGAAAGAAAACTAAAAATGTACGATTTTTTTTAATCGATATCAAATTGTTACCATGTGTTACATTTAGGGGAGCACCAATTTAGCCGTCTGATACGATTTGATTAAAAATTTGTCCAACATTAATATTTATACTCTCATAAATACAATTACTTTAAGGAACAATGCCACACGTATGGAAAAAATAAGTTGAAAGTTGGTTGCTGCAAAAGTATTAATTTTGACGGAAAAATCTATTTGTTTGTTACGTATACTCAACGTTAACCGCAACAGTTGAGTCGTTCTTCCCAACTAAACAGGGATTTTCGTAAAAGCCGTTTGTTTCATTGTAAACGCAGTTTCATTTATCCGTAAATTGTTACAATTTATATTAACGGCAAAATCACAAAACGTTTGGGAACTTGAGTAAAACTAACAAGTGTATACCACACACTTATACCAAAGGGTAATGACGTGTAAGGCTACCATTCTTCTCATCTGACATTCCCTTTCCACTATTCGTGGTGCGGTCGGTGCGATAGAGAGTTATTTGACGTAAATTGACTTACACCAGGTGGAATTACAGAAATTTTTGACTTAAAATTTTCATGTCATTTTGATGAAAAACTGTGAAACAGACGTTGTAGTTGTAGTTGGGAACTTTTCTGATATATTCTATGAAATTTTCGGAATAAGACCAACACCATTATGGCGGTTCTGAACGAGTTTTAAGAAGGATTTTAATGATGAATAACTCGATAGTGTTGACCAACATATTAATTGTCGCTGTAAGATACTCGTATTACTGGTGATCACACTGACAGAAAAATTCGGTTGAGACAGCCGAATTAGCCGTAACCGAATTTAGAGGTTGTCACAACCTCATTAGAGGTTGACACAACCTTACTAGAGGTTGACACAATCTCATTAGAGGTTGTCACAACCTCATTAGAATTTATCGCAACCTCATTAGAGGTTGACACAACCTCACTAGATGTTTACACAACCTCATTAGAGGTTGACACAACCTCATTAGAGGTTATCACAACCTCATTAGAGGTTGCCGCAACGTCATTACAGGTAGACTCAACCTCATTAGAGGTTGACGCAACCTCATTAGAGGTTGTTACAACCGAATTTACGTAATGTCACAAATTACTTTTGAATGTTCTTTTATTATAATATTTAAAACTATTTTCATGTGCTCTTATAAATACATATATCACAAAGCGAAGAAAAAAAGGCATTTAAATCATTCTGGCCTTGAAGTCCCGGCCATAATTTTGATGTAGGTCCTAAACCGTTTTTTCTAAAGACGATTTCAGCATATCTCAACCGACCGACCTTGAAAAACATGAAAACTGTTTATATTTGCTTGGATATTTTCTGCAAATAAGAAAGACGTTTTAATACAAACCCCGTAGTTACAATAGTTTTACTTACCTTTCCTAATAACCACAAAAAAACCTTGATGTTGAATTATACATTCTTCATCTTTCTTTAACATAATATTTGTTTTTAGAATTTTAAACGTCAGGTTTGACATACATAGAATTATGTTGTGGTAACCGAATTCTAAATGAATTCGGTTGTACCTACAGAACTAATGAGAAATTCGGCTACAGCAACGGAATTGATGCCAAATTCGGACGTTGCAACCAACATAAGTCTAAATTCGGTTATTGCAACCGAATTGATACCAAATTCGATAGCTACAACCGAATTTATGCGAGCTTCGGTTACTGCAACCGAATTGATGCCACATTCAGTCACTGCAACCGAATTTGGTGCCAATTTCTGTTGTTGTATCCGAATTGATTCCAAATTCGGTTGTTCCAACCGAAATTGTAGGAAATTTAGTTGACAGAACGAATATAATTGAAGATCCGGTTGTCACAACTGAATCAATTATGCAACGAGGTTGCTTCAACCGAATTTCAGTTGTGGGAACTAAATTCGGTCGTGAAAATCTCAATTCGGTTGTAGCAACCTCAATTCGGTGGTAACAGCCGAATTTACGTTTGCTATAACCTCTTCTCAAACAATTAGTTCTCTGAGTGCAGAGCGGAAATGTTCCTTATCAAAATACTACTTGCGTATTCTTAATATTAATAAATATTGGAAAAACACGATCAGGATGTTCAAACGAATAAATAATGCTGAAAACGAGTTGTTTATAATATTTAAAACTATCTGGAACTTGGGTGGCCGTCGGTGGTGCAATGGTAGTGTGCGCGGCTATTGTACATGAGATCCTGGGTTAGAACCCTGCTCTGACCACCTTCAAATTTCTTTCGGCGGCGGTCACCTCGCATAGTGACGGCGACACTATCGAGTATCTAGCCATGAAAAAGCTTCTCAAAATACCGTTCGGAATCGGTGTAAAACTGTAGGTCCCAATCGGTGAGAGAAAACTGGAAAGCGCACAGCTCAGTGATTGTGAGCAGTTCTCCCCGGTCCCTTCATGGGATGTAATGGGAAACCATTTATTTTTTATCTGGAACTTGGCTGCCAAAATGAACAACATTAATGCGACAACTATTTGCGATTGACTTTACCAAAATGACTTGAAATTCTGTGGATTTCGGCATAAAATAAATAGACTCAAAACACCAGAGCCAAAACGTAAAATAGGTTTGCATTGTACGATTTTAAAGTTTCCTTATAACTCGCCGCCACAAGTTATTGGTAGACTATAAATTTAATAAATGTAAAGATTTTTAAAAATAAATCCATTATGATCATAATACATTTCGTTTATTAACCCAACAATCGATTCCTCTTTGCACCGAAGACAAAGAGCGTATCTGACAAAATGCCAAATGTAGGTAATTAATAAAAATCATAATAAATACCTCGTTTTGTGAATTTAACAATTACAGTTTTTTGTTTGTTTGTTTCTTGATTATTTCGATAATTGCATGTCAATGTTATTTATAAATAATTTCAAAGTTGGTTTTTATCTTATTCTACATTTAAAAAAAACGGACAATCGTGATTTTTTATTTTCTGTTTGCTTTATTGTGTCGAGAAGGGGTTTCTTTTATAGAGATTTGGCGAACATTTGATGATGAAAATCTCGGGCCGTATGTTTAGTGTCAATGCCAAATAAAACGCAAAAACTTGAAGATTTTATTGAGCAAATATCACACAAAAACAGACAGCCGGCGTCGTCATAAAGGCGTATGTTGTATATTTTTTTCTGAATTTAATATTTACAAATTAAAGTATAAAAAGAAAATAACAACATACACACTGCGCGCCATAAACACTTTTCTTCGCAGTCATTGCGAAGACCTCAACGGGCTGGAAGTCCAATTAAGTAACGACAACGACAAACAGCAACAGTAAACAATAATTTGCCACTTCATGTACAACACAAGTTATAAAAGGCACTTACGATGCTGGCAATGGGTCAATATCGATTTTATGTATGCCCTACAGGGCAAATGCGAACATTAGGGAATATCGATTTTCATCATTTCCCTTGCGGGAATTTTTGGTTGGTCTGTTTTTTAAACTTAAAATTTTCTAAATTTATTCAAGCCTAAGACCTTTTTGATATAAAGCATATTTATTAGCTTTATATTATTTTCAAAAAAGCCGAGCACAATTATATTAAAAAGGTCTTGAGCTTGAATAAATTTAGAAAATTGTAAGGGAATATTGATATTCATAAGATACCGAGCTGTAAAAAATACCAATTGACTAGTCTATTTCTCGAAATAACGCGTTCACGAAATGTTTTCTTCAATTAGTCGATTGTTTGAAGCACTGCAGGGCATGTGGCGCTGTCCTGTTTCAAAAACATGTCCTCAGCCAAAAATTTCCTTCAATTGGTGTACGAAATAATCAGCAATCACGGCTCTATTGCCTTCGCAGTTGACGGTATCGTTCACCGCGTTCTCATTTTTAAAGAAGTAATGACCCACGATTCCACCGTCACAGAAACCACACCAAAAACTGTTTTTTTGTGAATATAATAGTGCCTGGTTTTAGAACCTTTCACCAATACTTTAATGGGATGTAATGGGAAACCATTTTTGTTAATGATGCTTCGGGAATCTCTCGAGGATTCTCTTCTTTCCAAATGCGTCAATTTTGCTTAGTGATATGTCCACTGAGCCCAAAATGACCCTCATCACTGAACAGAATATTGAGATAAAACAGTGGGTTGACCTACAATTTCTTTTGTGCCCATTAACCGGACGAACGGTGCAAACTGTGGTCACTCGAATTTAATTCCTACACCAGCGGCATCTTATAAGGTCGTAGGCCGAGACCTTTACTAATAATTGTACATAAAGTATATGGACGGGCACAGCTCCTTTTGCTTTTCGCCTTTGCTAAGCGTGACGGGGAACCAACACATTTGGGTCCTCCTCAATACTACGCTCTACAGCAGCAATTAATACTGCGGTGCGCATCGTACTACATCTCAGCGGAAGCATATTATCATTTAGAGTATACATGGTATGACAAAGGCAGTTGAGTTAGTCGCTCCTGCAATACTGTCACAACTCATGAATCATAGTTTTTAGTTTTGAAAGTTTCAAGTTGTTCTCGTATAAAATTGTAAGCAAACTGCTAATATCATAATTCTCTGCTAATATCATAATGTCTCAGTAACAATGCACCTTTTCATTTTAATATAAAAACACGTATTTTTTGAGATAGTTGTGATTTTTTTTTGGATTGTAAAGAGACATGTTCCGATTAAGTTTGCAATAAAATATCCGTCAAATGACCCCCACGACTCTGCTGACAGGCCATTACTTTTTGTCATGTAATTTTCCATGACTTTTTCACAGAGTTGTGGCTGTATCTCACCGATGACGCGTTGGATCTCGAATTTGGGCTCAGGAAGTGTTTCTGCTTTATTCGCATAAACCCGAGATTTCACAAACCCCAAACAATGAAAACGCACGGCACTAAATCGTATGATCTTGGTAGCCAGTTGACACCAGCATTTCTTGAGACAATTTGTTCTGGAAATCGTTGCTGCAATAAATCGATTGTTAAATGCGCGGTGTGGCTGGTGGCGACGTCTTGGTGAAACAACATGTTGTCTAGATACATGCCGTCCAGTTGAGGCCACAAGAATTCCGTTATTATGTTTCTGTAACGAATGCCGTTCACAGTCACTGCAATTTCGGCCTCATCTTCAAAAGAAATAACACCAAATCACGCCGCCTGACCACAATCCCCACCAGACAGTTGCTCGTTGTGGGTGCAATTGTTTCTCATAGATTTAGATTTTCTGAGCCCCAAAACCGACAATTCTGTGTATTCACAAAGCCATTCAGACGGAAACTGAAAATTCTTCTCTCGACTGAAAATTCTTCGGAATTTGCTAGCGGTCTCAGAATGGCTTTCCAATTTTTTTTTAAAAATTTTTATAATTATATCGCGATGTTCTTTCGTAAAGCGGTAAATTTTTAATAATCGGAATAAATATATGCGACAGCTGCCAAATTTTAGAGTTGCCGCTTACACAATAAAAAATTACACTAAATTTTAAAACCTTACTGAGACACCCATGACAATCTCTGTGTGTTAGAATAAGACAGATATAAAAGGGTGTCTGAAAATTCACACAAGATTTAAATTTCGTGCCACAAGTGTTGTTGTTGAGGGCGAAAAAGACAGGGCGACAGCCGACAGTTCAGCGTTATTAAAACTGGAACTCTATATGAAAGAATAACGCGTTATCATTGTTAAGTAATAGTTTAAAAATCAACCCGTAAAAAACACAGTTTTTAACTATAAATTCTTTATATATAACCACGCCCCTTTGCCCAATACTGCCCATATTTGCAGCAGATCTTAGAATATGTACACCTAATCAACATACCCAATCAACATACACAACAATTTGAGCAGAAATAATCCCTTCTTAATTTGGGATTTGTTTGGGAGGTACCACACCCCTTTGTTTTATTCTGCCCATATTTTGATAGTTGTCGTCGCCATTAGTTTGCTTGCGAAGTTTCAGCTCGATTGGATCACGGGAAAAGGGTAAAAAATCAGTCCAAAGTTAATATAAATAATTTCAAAATAAGGAAAGGTTTTGTAAAAAGTCGTCTTCAGCGAAGAGGCTCATTTTCATCTTGATGGGTTCTTTCGTCATCAAAATGTCGAATTTGGGGTTTCGGAAACACACCACTGATTGCTGCGAAAGAAATGCATCGGTAACGTGTTAGTGTTCGGTTTAGATTTTTGGTTACAGCCATCATCGAAACATTTTTCGGGCAATAACAATTAATGGCGCTTTTTTGTGACATGATAATCTAATTGTTTGTGCCTAATTGAATGAATGAATTTGGACGACATGTGGTTTCATCAAGACTGTACCACATTGCATATATCCCGAGAAACAATTCAATTCTTATTCGAAAAAAATTCAATGATATTGCCATATCGTTACTTAAGTGGCCAAGTGGCAACGTAACACCAAAGAAGATTGTTTTTTGTTTTGGTCTACTTTTTTTCTTCTTATTCCTATAAAATTAGAATCTAAGTTATTTTTTTAAATTTTGTTATAGAAAATTATAATACAGATTTTACAATTGAATTGAATCAGAAAAATTTTTGAATTGTCTGACGAATGCCAGTATATAGTTGATTCCACTTTCGAGCGAAATTCTGATCTGTGACACTAATTAACTAATTATTACTTACAGTAATTGCCATTGTGTGCTATTTTTGAAAACTTAGTTTTAGATTGCAAATTAGTGTTACTGCTGTCACATACGTACCTCCCGTACAAATGTTAAAAAAAATGTTTTAAACCATTTTTCAATATCACACATGGAACAAATTAATTATATGGCAATTATAATTGGTCAATTACAATTTGTAAATTATTTGAGAACGTATAAATGTAAATTCAAGAAAAAAAATTAATACCTTTGGTGTTGTACTTACTTTAGAAGTATTTTTTTAATGCCCGGAATTTTTGTCTTAAATTATTGAATATGTACAGGTTTATAGATTTGATACGGAATGGGTAAACTCCAATTTTGAAAAAAACCGGTACACATTTCATATTACATATTACTAGAGCCAAAATTGTCAACAATTTAAAGAAATTCAATACTCATAAATCTTAAACAATGTATCGAAGTCATTAACTGCTAAATCAGAAACAGCATACTGAATGCATTTCAATATTTTTCTAACATTTTCATTCGACCTTACAATCATGCAGTTGCATTGTCTGAGCAAATGGAAATGCGAAATCTAATCATCATCATAATCATAACTAATAACACTGGTAATTGTGTTTGGATTTTCAATATACATAGTTAGTAATGGAAATAACAATCTAATGAAACAATACAGTCTGATAGTGATTAATTTCAACGCAGGGCTTGCTACATATTCGGTATATGTTTACATAACTACATGCTGAAAGATCTGCCTTTCTTTGTGGCTTGGGTGCAAATATAACGTGATTGGAGCTTGTCGCAAATATAAAGGCTTTTTTTATTCCATTCAGCTATCGCCACTTACGACTTTCTAGATAAAACGATCCACACTTAAATAATATTAATTTAAATAATATTGATACTTAAAATTATTTAAATACCAGTGCAAGCACATGTGCCATTATTTTCTTGTTTAATACTTTTTGTTTTATTCCCACAAAAAAGAAGGAGAATGCACAGCAAGAGACACATGTCATACATACATTTTTATATTCGTACATACGCTACACAAGTTCACACAATTTTCGTTACTCTCTTCCTATCTTATTTTTATATACGTATAACCACGTCATTCTTCTCTTTGCTCTGAGAGTGCTCCGCACCAACACAAGACAACTATTCGCTGCCGCTACATCAGTGTGTGTTTTTTTTTCCGCAGTCTGACAATCTGTATTTCGCAGTCAGACAAATCTGTGTTCTATATAGGAGTTCTGAAAAATAGATGTTCGCCGAGACCTACCCGATATACACACAAAATTTCATACAAATTTGTCCAGCCGTTTCGGAGGGGGTAAACTCCAAACAATCTATGATCACAATCGGACAAGCTGTGTTTGGATGTGTTCACTTTGTGAGTTTAGTCCATACCCGCGCCTATAGATGTTAACACTTCAAAATTTCGATACGGCAACACGTTTATAGCCAGTGCCGAAACATACATGGTAGCAGCAGATGTTGATGTAGTTGTAAGCAGCAACAACAGACATTTTATTTTCGTTCATTTGTTTCAGTTGTCAAACATTACACAAATATATACCAACAATACAAGAATACAATAAGGTATAAAAACAAAATACATATAATTTTGACAAGTGAATAAAGAAATGACATGGAAAAAATATCATCACCTGTTTAAACGACTACACCTGAGAGATAATTCTACCATGATCAATATGTATAACAATTTATTTCCAATTTTGTTTTCAATCGGAAATAAAAATCTATCCTTCAATTTTAGAAATATACACTTTTATAGTATACTTGTGTCCAAGCACATTGTGTTTGATATTCCATATTACATGTTGGAGACACAATGATTAACATGTTATAATATACGGTGTTGCGACCCAAAAGCGGCTTTGTTTGATGAAAACCGCAGAAAACAAAAACGTTACAGAAAATAGCAGATCTTCAATTCATGAAAACAATCCTCGCAAACATATACATGGTTCCTGCACGCAAAGAGAAAACTCGTTTCTCCCAAACGAAATCTCAGATAACTGAAGTTTGTTTGGGGACTGTAGTTGGGAGAAACGAACTTCTGTTAAGCCATACATGTCATTTCATTGGTATCAATTGTTGGTAGCAAAGGAATTATGAAAAATATCTGCTGAAACAACGTTTGCGAAAAAATGAAAAACGGTTCCTATAACTGTTGTTTCGGTTACAGCAACCAAGTTGTAGTTGCCTCAAATTAAAAATCGTTCGTGAGAACTGAAAAACGTTTGCAGTAAAATAATTATGAAAAAGGAGCTGAAAACCGTTTGAGAAAAACGAAAAAATTTTGTTTAGGTTACAGCAACCGAGTTGTAATTAAAACTTTTATTTATGTGTTTAAATTTCGAATTTTTGCAATACAAATACATAAAGTTTGTATTAAAAAAAGTTGGAATTTTTTTCACTGTCGCCTTACACGTCTGCTCCGCATTGCATTCAAATAGCAACTAAATGCGCAGCAAACTACAACGCGTCAATTGTCCATCCAAAACATATTGACAAGGTAGAAGCATTAGAGTGTGTGATCAGTTTTATGTGTGTGCGTGAGTGTGTATGCCAAGCGAGTGGATAAGACTGTGTATACAGTTGACAAAATGAGAGAAATTTGCGGCCTTCGTAATCTGTGCTCTCATTAGAAAAACGGCTAATTTCAGTTATAGCAAATGTAATTTTTTTGTGCGCGTTTGATGCAACCGAGAACTCGTTTGCAACAACATGATATACATTTGCGATATATGAGTTTATTTGGGAGAACTACATGAACGCTTGCGATTAATAAATTAATACAAATCAATCAAAGTATGTATTGTTGCGGCAACCGAGTAATAAACGTTTTTTTTTCATTGCGTGTACATTTTGTGACTTTTTGGTGGGGGTTTCATAATCGTTTGTACAATTTTGTACATATTGGAACACTTTATGTATGTTATTTGTACTTTTTGAAAAATTGTCCCTATATGTACGAATATTTTGCGTACTATGTCCAAGATATAACCTTTTCCACTACAATAGTTTTAAGGCGAGTGCTGGCAGTTAGTGGTAGCTCAACACACGGGCACGGGTTTAGAAGTGAGTAATTTACACAGAAGCGAACCAAATCATGAGATATTTTACTCGTCGTTTTTCGAACTTGTCCAAGAGCATGTGCATTTCGAATTTAAATTTTGAAAATAGTATAGGGTTTTTCAATAAGAGCACTACAAAAGTTTTTTTAAATAAAACAAAACAGGTTTTAGATACCAATGAAATTCTTTATTCCTGTGAAAGTACGTTCGATGCCATTATGTATGGAACTCGATTTCTTTTGCATGGCCACCACGGGCACGCTTGCAGAAGTCCAGACGCTGAACCCAATTTTCGACGGTTTTCAAGCATAAATCGGCCGATACTGCTGCAATTTCACGTTCGATATTCGTACGAAGTTCATCAATCGTCGCTGGCTTATTGGTATAGACCATAGACTTGACGTAGCCCGACAGGAAATAATCTAACGGCGTCAAATCGCACGATAAACTGATTTTGGCATTCGCTGTGTGCTTTGGCCCCGTCCTGTTGGAACCACATGTCCTCCAAGTCCATATTATCCAATTTGGGGCCAAAAATATTCGGTTATCATTGACCGGTAGCGATTCGCATGCACAGTAATGTGCCGGTTTTGATCATTAATGATGACTCATGGATTACGTGTGGATTGCTGTCTGACCAATAACGCATATTTTGCTTATTGACGAAGCTATTCAGCCAGAAATGAGCCTCATCGCTGAAGATGATTTTCCGATGAAAATCCGAATAATTTTCAAGTTGTTGCTCAGCCCAATTCACGAACCTACGACGCTTATGGTGGTCAAGCGGCTTTAGTTCTTGCGTCAATTTGATCTTGTAAGGATGTAGGCCAAGATCGCCACAACGACGTCACAGCGATGCCCAACGCGTGAGAACGACGTGTGAGAGACACATTTGTTCTTTCTTGAACTGAAGCCTCAGCGGCAGCAATATTCTCGACACTACGGGCACTTCTTTGTCTCACTGGCACGGGAACATTTTGTACTGTGCCTGTGGATTGAAATTTTTCCACTAGACGCTCAATTGTTGATCTGGCAGGACGATTATGACGACCATAAATTGGACGTAGCGCTCTTAAAGTTGAGGCCACTGACTCCAAATTTCGGTAGTAAATTTTAATAATTTCGACTCGTTGTTGGCTCGTATATCTTTCCATGAACTGAAGAGAAATGTGAAAGGAGCGGGAAAAAATATGGCGTCGTTTGCTGTCCCTATCGATTTACTTTTGTAGCGTCTCTGTTGAAAAACCCTTTACTTCTGACCATGTGGGTAGCTTACAAAAATTGAAAAATTTAATATCTCACGAGCTGCGTTTTGAGGAGTGAGAGGGATTTGTTAATAAATCTTAGATATTTCCGTTGTGACAGCTTTTCTGTTCTGTGAGTAATATAGTAGTGTTCATCATAAAATGATTGTATCATTGCCATCTAATTTATACTACCTTCGGCAACGTACCGCTGCATAAAGCAAGCAACAATAATAAAACTTTATGAATGTTTAAATAACTCTACTGAAAACAAACATATGAGCTCCGTATGAGCCATTCGTACCACGTACTTGAGCAAATATGAAAATTGGAATGAACCCAAAGTAACAGACATACGTCCAGACAGACAACGCCCGAGCTTTAGATAAAGAAAAGGCATTATTAAATGAATGTGTGAATATTATTGGCGCTGTTTTCTCAATTTTGTCAATAAAAAAATAAAATAATTATTCAAATACTTTTTCCCCCCAAACATTTGTCTTGTCTGCGTATAATACATATGTACATATATTTCGTTTCTAAATTCAATTCTAAATTTGTTTGTTTGCAGCTATAGAAAAAAAATTTAAATACCGATCGAAACTTATTACATTTTTTTTATCAACAGACTGCCAGCAATATATTGAGTCAGCAACAGTCGCAGAGCAAAGAATATATTTCCAAGTCGAGTTTTAATTTAAGTCATTATTTATGTATTTTATCTGGTAAATTTGTGACCACATTTTTTTGTTGTTAAGTTACGATTTTTGGTAGCCTCTATCATGTTAAAAAAATACTTCAACATATGTTGAGTATCGCGAACATACCTACACGCTGTGACAAAAAATGATCCTTTTATGTTCGAAAAAATTTTTTTGAAGCAAAGCTGGTGCATTCATTCTCATAACATGATCTAACCAAATGATACATAACAATGTCAATTCTGCAGTTCCTGATTCAATCGATGTGAAGCCTAAATATTGAATAGGCAATGGCCTGAGACCCATGTGAAATAGAGGTTATTGGCACAGTGTTTGCTGAACCCAAAGTAAAACCTTTCCAAAAGAAGGCAAACGTGCCTCATTTGTAGTCTTAAGTGGTTTAATAATCGAAGGTGATGAAATGTTAAATGTGTTTTTCTACTATCTCGAAATCGTAAAGATTATTAGCTGATTATCATATGATATTTTTGCCATGTCACTAACTATGCTCATATTCACCGACAATCTTTTTTCGTTAAATCCTTATCGACGCTTAAGAAGAATGCAATAATCTAATCCGATATTTGCTTAATCACATCTTTATCATTTTCAACAGCGAACAGAATGTGACCAATACTGGCGATGGTAGTTGATGTGCTCATATTCATTGGTAACTATGTTCTGCACTGAGATGTTAAACAGGTCGCAAGAAAGAATGTGGCTTAATTCAAGTCCTAGTTGCTTAAGAACTTATTCGCTAATTAAGGTACTCAGTTATTGTCATTGATAACTATGCAACACAATCGAGTTTTTATTGCATGACAAAAAGCAAGTTAAAAATAAATAAATAAATGGTTTCCCATTACATCCCATGAAGGGACTGGGGAGAACTTCTCACAATCACTGAGCTGTGCGCTTTCCAGTTTTCACTCACTGATTGGGACCTACAGTTTTACACCGATTCCGAACGGTATTTTGAGAAGCTTTTTCATGGCTATATACTCGATAGTGTCGCCGTCACTATGCGAGGTGACCGCCGCCGAAAGAAAATTTTTTTTTTTTAAGGTGGTCAGAGCAGGGTTCGAACCCAGGATCTCATGTACAAGAGCCGCGCACACTAACCATTGCACCACCGACCGGCCAAAACCAATAGTAAAACATAAATCTAATTTACGTTTAAAGATAATTGTTGACCACGAAATTTCAACTGTGTAATTTAGCCAGCTCGAAAGCAATGCAATAAAAAGTTTACAAAGGCGAAGTTCGTTTTTTTTGTTGAATATAAATCAATTTCGCGGTCACCCATAGGCACACATTTCATTTGGTTATGAGAAATTCAGAGGCATTACATCATTTTATGGACATTTATTTGGATCATAGCCACCGCACTTCATCCACTCTGCCGGAAGAAACTAAATTAATTTCGCGACTCTTGTATATGCAGAAAGAAACGACTTTTGTACATGCTGAAAGAAAATATTACAGGTTATGCAGGAACCTTGTATGTGTTCCTAACATCCATGAGCTTTCCTGCAAGCTTTGTTGTCATGAATTGTAGATCTGTTGCTGCTTCTTTGTTTCCTTATTGTCTGTCACGTTTTTGTTTTCAGCAGTTTCAACAAACAAAGCTATATTTGAGTCACACAGACATATATTATAACATGTTAATGATTGTGTCTCCAACATGTATAATTGAATAGCAATCAAATTATGTTTGTGCACAAGTATACTATATTTGCGACAAGCTACAAACACGTTACATTTCCATCCAAACAACAACAAAAAAATGACAGGTTTTTTAACGTGTGCACGTAAAGGTGGATTCATTTCCACTTTGACCAAATTTCATATAGTGACAGCGGCACAGTGGAATAATTCGGTGCCTATATAAATCTGTAGGTTCTCTCTGGTCACAGCATAACTCGAGTTATGCTCAAGTTAGGGTTTTAATAGAATCGAACTGTACAATTCCCATTACACATTGTGCAATATTTTAGGGATAGTCCTATGTATATGTAGTTTCCTAGATATTAGACAATAATTATTAATCTCTGTCTATATTTCTATCTGTCTATATAAACGGAATCAAATTTTTTACTAATATGACTGACAGTTTTTCTTTCGAGTACATTTTCGTCATGCTCCGAGGTATTGACTGTTCAAAATTGTTAGCAAACTGCGAAAGTTTAGCAGAATATATGCTAAGTCGAATTGCAAACTGTTTGTTGATATGGCTGTACATTTCCTGTAAACCCAGACAAATTTAATGCTGATGAGTAGCAGAAATGATTTGCTGTTAATGAGAAAGTCGTTTGTTTGGGTGAAGTGTTTTTTCCACAACCGATAATAATTGCCCACTCACGTTTTAAGTATAGTTTGAATCCCTCGGAAGAAGCAGTCTCCGTTTCAAATTACTGCATCGTACACTGAAAAAATAATTGATCATCAACTTAAAGACAAAGTTTCGTCAATAGTTCTACATGAAATTGATGTAATGAAAATTTTCTTTAAATTAACAACCATGTTTTTTCGAATTTTTACACACACGTTGAAAAATCTGTATTTTGTTGTTGGTTGGTTGCCAAAATGACGTGTGCATCTTGTCGCAAAAATATATCGTACTTGGGGCCTAACACAATGTGTTTGCTATTCAATTTTACATGTTGGAGACACAATTATCAGTGGTTTATAATATACGATTTTGTGATCCAAATATGTCTTTGTTTGTTGAAAACTGCTAAAAACAAAAACGTGACAGAAAACAAAGACACACAAGAGCAGTAGGTCTTCAATTCTGAATACACGATACCTGCAAAAATGGTGCCTGTGCCGTTTTCTTCAGAACAATCTCTCGGAGAACAATCTCTCTTTCTTCTATAGCGACAAGAAATTAAGTAAATAGTGCACCAAACACATCTGTATTTGTATCCTAAACAAAGCTGTAGTTGGATTCTTAACACATATATTAATCATTATGTCTCAAAACATGTAATATTGAGTAGCAAGCACAAAGTTTTCGAACACAGGTATAATATATTTGTGACAAGCTCCAAACACACGTTATATTTACATCTAAACAAGACAAAAACAAAGATTTATCAGCTTGCGGTAGACGGCTCAAATTCCGATCGGATTTCCATTCTCGTTGCGTCGTCTATTGCGCAGAACTTTTAAAATTCGAATGTATTTGGTTTTTGTACTTTTTTGAGCAGTTGTATTATGACCATTAAATTAAAATTCTTAACTTTTTATACTCCGTATGCCAAGTGCCACTGATTGAACAAAAATGTCTATGAACAGTTCTCAACTTTCTAAAACGAAGTGTTCTCAACGCTCTCCCCTATTGAAGTAGAACGCCAGGAGTGCAACAGATACACCTTTAACTTTGAGTGAACGTAAATTATACGTTGAATTGAACAAAACTTTGAATATTATTAATACGCCAATATATTAATTCAATGAAATGCATTATATCAATTGAATGTAAAAAATCATCAAATTGATGACAAGTTTTCTTGCAAATAACGTAAAATTTTCATAAAATTGATCCAATAATTTAATAAATACATGTTACAAATTACACGTACATGTTACAAATGTACACATGAGGTATCTCCGGGATCTAGGGTAATAATAATATCTGGTAAATTCTGTGCTTTCCAGTTCTAAAGTTACACAGATGAGGTAATAACGAAAAAACCTTAGTGGATTCAAACATTTTACCAATGTGACTGACAGGTTTTCTTTCGAGTAAATTTCTGTCATGCTCAGAGGTATTAACTGTTCAAAATTGCGAAATTTTAGCAGAATATATGCATTAAATTTGCGACAAGTTTGCATCAGACTGATGCTTCAGCTACATTAAATAGAGGGTCGAATCTGAAGAATAATTGATGTTATATTTTACGTTTAGCCAATCATATGTGTTGTAGGCAGGAAATTTATGAACTTTTACATCAGGACAATGCACAAATTCATAATTCTCATGTACGTTTTTCTTTCAGTGTAGCCATTTACACTGCAGCCGATTCTTATCTGATTGGAGGCAATTTTTGTGGCAAATGGCATTACGATTCCACTGTGCACTAACAATATTTAAAACTCAATTTCTGACATTTCTTCCACGGAAAATCTGTGATGCCACCACTAGCTGCGATATGTTTCGGAAAGTTCGCTTGTACTGAAATTTACCGCACAATGTAAGTTTAAAAGTAAATATTCAACATCATTTTTTTTTTGCCAACAACTGTATACATTAAGTCTGTTTCTAAATGAAGGCATTTAGGTCAGAGGCGCCTTATGAACAACAAAACGACGTTGCTTGTTTTATGGCTTTTTTTTGTTCACTGTTTTATTTTTTATGTATAAAATGGTCAGATGCATGAATGAGTGAATGAAATACAAATTAAATGATTATACTGCTGGAGCTTTAAAAACAACAAAAAACAAGCAAAAAAAAACATTAAAAAAATACGCGAGAAAAAACATTAAACAGTATTTAGCATTAAGACAACAACAATGCCACTGTCATAAATATTAACAGAGTGAGTTTAAACAAACGAATACTATGAAATGGGAAAAATTATAATAAATTATAACAATTTAGTCATTATATTGTATACTCTGTGGTCCGAATGACCGCTGGACCCACCATCCGACTGAATTGCCTGTAAATGTAGTAGATGCTGTTACGAGTATCTACACATATTGGATTGGATGGACAAACCGTTGGAGGGTCGTCCGTATCTGTTGTAAACGTCTCAAAACTATTTTCACAAACAAAAATAAAATAAAATAAATAAATAAAAATAAAATTAGTTTTTATGAGTATATTGTGTTGTTTTAGTCTGTTTTAATATTTGTAATATTGCGAAATAATTTTATTAACTTTATGTTTTAGTTCTCTCTAATTGAGCCTGGGTCTGGTTTTTGTTGTGTGGATTTCATTTAATTAATTTACAAAATTTCGTATTCATTTTCTTAATTATTCTATTTCATTAGCTCATGATAATGGGTTTTATGGTAATGGTTGCTGTTTCTTTAAGGCGTTTTATTAATAATTTATTAGGGCCTTTGTTTCATATGATGTTGCTAATGGAATTACGAATACAAAAGAAATGGCTTTAAAATTAGTGTCATTAATGGAAATATTTGGAAGTTTTAATTATTATTCCGTATATTATTGCATATATAGATAAAATTAATACTGGCAGTTATAAAAAATAGAAAACTCTTGTCAAATTGCTTTTAAAGCAAATGATTTTAATTAACATTAAAAACAAAAATTTAAAATGTTAATCTGGTTTAAGTTAAAGTAACAAAGTTTATTTCGAAATTTTGTAATCTTAACAGATTAACTTGAGCAAATCCCAATTAAGTAACATGGCAACCTTGTGTGTCTTGACATGTTGGTTTAGCCTTTAACATAAGTGTTGAGAAAAATGTTGTAATTCAAATACTATTCGTGTTGTTACACTTAAAGTTATATTTATCGCATGATTGTTTACAGACTTCGTTAGTCTAGGTTACTTTAGGTTTAGCAGAATATATGAATTCCATATAAAGAGATAGCCTTGCCCTGATCTCTTACGGTTTTGTCAAGGCCAGTATAACGCTTTTATCATCTGGTATTTATAGATTCTATGCTGGCTGTGACACACTACTGTCATCAAGAATGATGAATGATTTGACTACCTCGAATTCATTCATAGTAGCTGACTCTTTATTTTGTATAAGTAACTCTTTTTTGGTTGTCTGACGCTGTCAATCCCACTTTCGACGACACGCTACTACGAGCAATACTTTACCATTCTGAGATGCCAACAAGAATATCCATTTTGAGAATTGAAATATTATATAGTATTCAATATTTTCCTGTTGATTTTAGAATAGGCCGTGGGAAGCAAAAGTGTTATATTGATATAGATTGCTAGTTCTGTTCGTCCTGTTTTTTCACCACCTATGGCTTTCAATCTGCAAAGGCATTATTCACCCCACAAAAACTTGATGCACTCTGTTATGCACACAGGTACAGTAAAAGCTCGGCCTATCGATCCTTTTGTTTTAAGGAGTTTTTAACAAGTGGTGTCAGAAAAGTTACTCTCGTCTTGCGTAGCTAAGATCTTGAAGAGATCGTTATATAGATTATTGATTTGTTTGACATCTTGGATGGATATATATCATTCTTTATTGAGCTGTTTAAATATGAGCTGCAGCCATCCGGAAAGTGTAAATCTGTTTTTCGTGGATTTTCCAGGAATTATTTATTTACCAGTTCTAAAGGCGCTTGAAATTGAGGTTTTAATTTATTCCTTTTTTATTCTGACTTTAATTGAAGAGATATCTCACAAAAATCTTTCTGAAATTTGTGTTTCCGTCTTTGGGGGAGTGTACTTACCATAGAGTAATGTCAGTAATGTCGTCTTTCTCATCTGACATTTCATTTCACACTCTTCGTGGTGCGTTAGAGAGATAGAGATATTTGACGTAAATTTACTTACACCAGGTGGAATTTTATTTATTTTTTTTATTTTTGTTTTATATATATATTTCGTACATTATTATCAATTAAACATTTTAAACTACTATACTGTAACTTTAAGATGTATATATTGTTGTACAGAAGACTCAAATAAATTACAAAAATTTTTTACTTACATTTTTCAAGTCGTTTGATGAAAAACTGTGAAATTTGAATAGATTTTGAAATTTTTTTTGCTATCTTTTCTTGTTAGTACAAGGTGGCGCAGAAGTAAACTTCCGATGTTTTTGGCTGTAATTTAAAAAAAAAATGAAAAACTTTGATTCGTCTTGTGGATTATTTTTATTTGGTCTTTTAATTTTTTTTTACATCAAGTCGAGAATATGATGTCATGTAAATGGCCGCCGCCACAGTTGATTGTCATTTGAGCCCTTTTTATGGCATTTTCCATCACTTTGGCCAAAACTTCCGGCGATAGGTCCTCACATTCTTCTTTAAGAGCTGCAAGAGTCTGAGGCTTGGTGACATAAACCCGCGACTTCAAAAAGCCCCACAAAAAGAAGTCTGGAGCGGTCAAATCAGGCGATCTTGCTGGCCAGTGCAAATCGTCAAAACGGGAGATTAGGCGCCCGGGAAATGCATCCTTCAGCATATCGGTTGTGGCACGTGCAGTGTGTGCCGTTGCACCGTCCTGTTGGAACCACATGTTTTCCAATCCCAATTCATCAAGTTGCGGCAAAAAGAACTCGTTGATCATTGCTCTGTAGCGTGGCACGTTGTCTGGTCGATGTCGACGGCGCATCCTTGACATCCTCGGCTATAGCAGTAATATTCCCTGCAGAATGGCTACTCCGGGGTCTGCCACGCCTGGCAGCATCTCGTGTTGTGCCAGTCTCTTCGAGGCGAGCGGCTAAACGTCGCAGTGTTTCACCAGTAGGCGTTGGACGGCCAGGAAATCTGCGACGAATTTCACGTTGTGCCAAAGTCGCCGACCGATTATTGGTCAAATAAATAGTCAGCAATATTCCGCGTTCTGGAGCAGTGTAGCATAACATTGTTTATTAACGTGTATTTCGCATGTGTTTACTACACAAATGTCAAAACAGAACTGAACTGGCCAATCGCAAAATTTATAGCATTTTCTGATAGGAGGATTACTTTTGCGCCACCTTGTATATATTTGTGGTGTATTTATTCAAAAATGTTAAGGCACAAAACGAAATGCCGTTGCTGTTTGCTTGTTGGCTGGATTGAGCCATTGCCTCTATCTGGTATTATTAAAGCAATGCATTCCAACAAGCAACGTGCAAATGCAACCACAGAAAACTTTGTAAATTTACTGAAACAAATCGCTACTCTAGATATCTACTTACGATATTTACTATGTATTGCGAAAACTATACTGGAAAAAGGAAACATCGTCACTTTGATGAATAGTTTTATCTCAAGTAGGGCGATGTACGAGTATAAATTAACCACGCCCATGTTAACATTCATTGCAGTAACGATAAAATCGTCGAATGTTCGAAACATTTTTGAGCGAAGTTCCTTAGTGCCCGTTGCGGGATGGGGGCTAAATGAAAAACAAAATTAAACAAACTTTTTTTAACACTATTATGCTACAACCCAGTATTATCAACTATACTTTTTGCTTTGGTTTGTGTCTAGACTAACATATGTTGGGAAATTTTTCTAGGTGTAGCCGGTAACCAATATGTAATATACACTCGTTCTCACTTATTTAAAGGCCATAAAAATTACATATTCAGCAGCCTCTATCTTTTGCAATTTTTAACCGATTGCAGAATTTTGAAATGGAAGCTAGACATCTTGAGATATTAAAAATATTATGACAATAGTGGTTTCTTAACTAAAGAACTTTTTCTGAACAATTTATAAAAAAAAGTCAAAAAATGTGCTATTTTTTGGGTTCACTTGAATAAAGGCACTTTATTATTTTTACAGTAAGCGATGATTTTGTTAGGGAGCGTTCGTTTTGTTTTTTCTTTGTTATTACATTTGTTTGTTCTTTGTTATTACATCTTAATCATTTTACGAGTCAAAATAGCAAAACAAAAAATTTAAAATCAATCTGAAAAAACTAAAATCGATGTTTACCGTTCTGAAGGATATTCTAACCGCGCAATAGCTAAAAAAATTGGACGGAGCCCAACTGTTGTCGACAATTGCATCAAGGACCCCGAGGGGTATGGAAAAAATGTTAAAGGAAGGGTTTCATTGTCTTTATCTACGTATGAGAAAAGAAAAATCAACAGAATTGCCTCTAATTCTTCCTTATCCTAGTCAAAAATAAGAACTCAAGCTGGAGTGGACGCGAGCAAGTCATCAGTGTGCAGAGTAATCAAGAACTGTGATTATCTTAAATACCTGAAATTACAAAAAAGCCGCCACTTAATGCTCCTCGTAAGGAAATGCGGCTTCAATTCGCATGAGACTATATGGTATAGGATGTGCAGCCAAGAGGTCATGTAAATGACTGGAGAACCGTTGTATTTACGGATGAGAAGAAGTTTAATTTGGATGGGCCTGATGGCTACAACTATTATTTCCATGATCTGCGCAAAGACACGCGTTTTTTGAACCGACATCACAGCCGAGAGGGCGGCGTTATGGTGTGGGTTGCTATTGCGTACTATGCCACCATCGATCTTGAATTTCAAATTGCAAAAATGACTGGTGCAAGCTATAAAACGTTATTGGAATCGGCTTTTCTAAATTACAGTGATCTATTTGGTCTCATATCTTGGATATTGAAACATGATTAATGCCCCTATACACAACGCCAGAATACACTCACAGAAAAATTCGGTTGAGACAGCCGAATTAGCCATAACCGAATTAAGAGGTTGTCACAACCGAATTAGAGGTTGGCACAACCTCATCAGAGGTTGACACAACTTCATTAGAGGTTGACACAACATCATTAGAGGTTGACACAACCTAATTGGAGGTTGACACAACCTCATTAGAGGTTGACACAACCTCATCAGAGGTTGACACAACCTCATTAGAGGTTGACACAACCTCATTAGAGGTTGTCACAGCCGAATTAGAGGTTGGCACAACCTCATTAGAGGTTGACTCAACCTCATTAGAGGTTGTCACAGCCGAATTAGAGATCAGCAGAACCTCATTAGAGGTTGTCACAGCCAAATTAGAGGTTGTCACAGCCGAATTAGAGGTTGTTACAACCGAATTTAGATACTGTCCTAAATGAATTATTAAAGTTTTTTTTATTATTAAGTGATGATTTATTTTCTTGTATTTTAAATTAAAAAGCGAGAAAATAAAGTCATATATATGGGGTAATCTATATAAGTAGAATAATACATGTAATTTACATGCCTCTTCCAACCTTTATTGAAGTCCCGGCCATCATGGGACACCGCACTAATTCCGACGTGTTGTATCGGTTGCTCTAGGTCCAAAGCCGTTTTGTATCCAGACTACCGCATATATATCTGCTGTTGATATCTACTTAAATAACATCTGCAAAATAAGACGGTTTAATACAAAATATATTTTACTTACCTTTTTAAAATAATATTTGATTATAAAATTGTAAACGTCATATTTTAAATATATAGAATTATGTTGTGGTAGCCGAATTGAAAATGATTTCGGTTGTACCTACAGAATTCATTAGAAATCCGGTTACAGCAACCGAATTGATGCCAGATGCGGTCGTTGCAACCGAATTAAGGCTAGATTCGGTTATTGCGACCGAATTGAACCAAATTCGATAGTTACAACCGAATTGATGTCAAATTCTGTTACTACAACCGACTTGAGGTTGGTTAAGACCAGATTCGGTTACCCCAACCGAATTAGGTACCAATTTCGGTTGTTGTATCCGAATTAATTTGAAATTCGGTTGTTTCAACCGAAACTATAACAAATTTAGTTGACTGAGCGAATATAATTTGAAGATTCAGTTGTCACAACCGAATCAACTATGAAACGAGGTTGCTTCAACTGAATTTCGGTTGTGTAAATTCGGTTGACTAAATTCGGTCGTAACAACCTCAATCCGGTTGTGGCAACCTCAATTTGGTTGTACCAACCTCAATTCGGTTGTGGAAACCTCAATTCGGTGGTAACAGCCGAATTTACGGTTGCTACAACCTCTTTTCAAACAATTAGTTCTCTGAGTGTAGTAAAGGAGTTCATTGCAAGCATTGCAAAAAATGTTAATATTCTTGACTGGCCACCCTATTCGGCAGATCTAAGCATTATCGAAAATGTCTGAAACTGGTTATATCGTAAGGTCTATGAAGGAGGTAGACAATTTGATGACAAACAGTCTCTAATTCAGGCCATTAAGAATGCTTGGAATCAAATTTCGTTGGATTGCATAAAATCTCTTTATCTCTCAGTGAAAACCCGTATATTTGATGTTATTAAAAACAAAGGGGGGTTGTACCCATTACTAATAGTTCTTAAATAAAGAAAAATAAATCAAAAAAACAAGAAAAACTGTTTTTAATTCAAATTAGTTAAAGTGCCTTTATTCAAGAGAAGCCAAAAAAATAGCACATTTTTTGACTTTTTTTTATAAATTGCCACTATTGTGATGTTTTTGTTTATATATCCTAAGATGGCTAGCTTCCATTTCCATTTTAAAATTCTGCAATCGGTTACAAATTGCAAAAGATACAGGCTGCTGAATATGGAATTTTTAGTGCCTTTAAATAAGTGAACCAAAGTGTATATAACTATTGTAGTCTTAAAGCCAATAAAAGGTAAAGAAAAATTTTTCTCAAAAAAATTCGAATTAATATTCTTAAACAAAGTACTTTTTCTTAAAAAAATACCTTATCTTAAAGAAGTACCTTTGCTTAAAAAAGTACAATTTCTTACAGAAAGTACAGTAATTTTTTTAAAATATGTAACTTTTCTTGAAAAAGGACATTTTCTTAAAAAAGGACTTTTCTTTAAAAACTTCCTTTTTGTGGAACAAAATAACTTTTTTTGAGATAAGTATTTACTCTTAAAAATGTACTAATGCTTGAAAAAGGGACCAATTCTAAAAAACCTGCAATTTCTTAAATAATAATACCTTCTCTTAAAAAATACCTTTTCTTACTAAAATTCCTTTTCTTAAAAGTACCGTTTCTTAAAAAGAAAATAATACCTTTTCTTTTCTTTTCTTGATATACATAAGTAGTAGGGGAAAATAAGTAAATTTTCTTAAAAAAATAACCTTTAAAAAGTACTTGTTCTTAACAAATGTACTTCTATGTAAAAAAATGCATACTCTTATGGCGTTTTATTACAGAAAGTACTTCTTCTTAAAAATAGTACCTTTTCTTAAAAAAACAACATTAGCTTTTAATAAAAGAAGTACCTCTCTTTAAAAAAACCCTTTTCGGAAAATATAGTACATATTCTTACAAAAACGACCTAAAAATATACTTTGATTTTAAAAAATGCATTTAAAAAAAATATTTCTTAAAAGATGTTGATCATTTTGCAAAAACTATCTTTTCTTAAAAATCCGTTTAAATTATCGTATTTTTCAACGGGCGCCTTAGCTTGTTGGGACTAAATAGTACACAATATATAGCGAAAGAATCTTCGTTCCAACCGGGTGTCCCCTAACACCTCATGTAATTTTTTTTTTTATTTTGACTTTAACAGAAGAGATATCTCACAAAAAACTTTTCTGAAATTTGTAAGTGTTTCCGTCTTTGGGGGATTGTACTTATCATAGAGTAATGTCACCTAGAACTGTCATTTGTCTCATCTGATATTTCATTTCTCACTCTTCGTGGTGCGATAGAGTGTTATTTGATGTAAAACACCAGGTGGAATTACAAAAATTGTTGGCTTAAGTTTTTCATTTCGTTTCATGAAAAACTGTGAAATTTTAACAGATTTTGGGCTGTTTTTGTTATAGTTTATTGTTAGTATATATTTGTGATGTATTTATAGAAAAAGGATATTTATATAAAACGAACTGCCGTTCCTGTTTTCTTGATGGCTGGATTAGGCCATTGCCCCTATCTGGTATTAATAAAGCAACCTTCCAACATGTAACATCCATACGCAACATCAACAAAATTCGTAAATTTACTGAAACAAATCGATACAATGTACTTACAATGTTTAATATGTATTGCGAAAACTCTACTGGAAAAACGAAACTTCGCCTCTTTGATGAATATTTTCATCGCAAGTGGGCTAATGTATAAATTAACCGAGGCTATATGAACACTCATTGCAGCAACGATAAAATCGTCGAATTTTCGAAACTTTTTATTGCTGCAACGAATATTTACGGAGTGAGGATGAAATTATGTACGATCGCTTACATTCAATGATACTCGTCGTTTTTAATGTCCACATTTTATATCAGCAAATCGAAGATTTTAAAGAGACAACCTGAATTCATTGGAAATTAATATGTATTCGGTCATGATACCTGTCAGTAGTTGACGTAGTTAATGTTCCGTTGCTAAAATCTAGTTTTACGACAGTTATCGGAACTTGGACAAATGTTAGCCAATCTAGTTTATATGCTAAATATGAATGTCAATTGCCACTTTAAACACGATTAAATAGCTATGTGTTTTTCGGAAATACAAATTTGCTATCCTAAACAATGACTTGATAAAATATGACAAACATGTTGCGTTAAAATGTTAATATAAAACATAATTAGTTAAAATTATAAATTCAAATAGATAGCCGGTAGTTAGCGAGGCGTCGAGTAGCTAGTTACCAGACCTGTCTGGATAAACCAGGAAGTATACTAAGACATTTAATTCGAAACAATTGAAATCTGTTGTACTAATTTGGGCTAATAAAAAAGTTCTCATTATAGATGGGAATTCTGGTTCAAGTTTTGCTTCAATCAGTACAACTGACATTTTTTGAACCAGAACAGTCACATTTTGTGTTTGATTGTGGGATTGATTCTTCCACGGATTGTTCGGAGTGAGGGTTGGTGGATGAACACTTAGACTGACTGATTTTGCTTAAATATTTATTTCCACTTTTTTTTTCCAAGTTGCTGTTGCTGCATAAATTATTCCACAATTAGTTTTCTTTCCGTGTGTCTGTGTGTTGTTAACAAAAATTAGTCATGCCGTTTTTGAAACGTTAAGGTTATTAAGTTTAGCAAAAAACAAAAAAAATGTTTAAACATCTCATAGATGATGACGACGCTGCTGCTGATGATGATGATAAATCCGCTTAAAATGATGATGGTGTTTTTTGAATTATGACGTTGTTGCTGAATTTGTTGGTCATATCGCCGGTGATTATATTAACGTTAACACTGATCACAGCTAAGAGGATGATTGTGATGACGATTATAAAGCTGATGATGATGATGATGATGATGATGATGGCGACGCCTATACTGCTGGTTTGTTTGCATTTTAATTTAGGATTCTCCGTTTTTGTTTTAAATTGTGCTGAATATGTAAATATTATAATTAAATTTTTGAAATAAAGTTGTTTAATTCGTGTTTAGTTTCTGCTTGTGTACATAAGCATCATTAGGATTAGTATTTGTATTTTAGAGTTTTGCATTTAAATATTGTATTAGTTATAAAACAATTAAACATAAACAAGCTAAATAAAACCTGAGGATAGGCAAAAAGGGGAACTGCCATTATGTTACAGTCGGCCAAGGCCGATTAGAGAACAGCCTATCTCACTGTGTATGAAAAATCAAGCAAACAGTCAAAAGTTGACGTAAAAAAGATTTGGTAATATTAAACTAAACTACGTCTTATATATAATATACTCTCCTCTACATCTCCCCCTCCCAACAATTCAGCTGAAACAATAGACACAAAAAGACATGACAAACAAAATGCCCGGAAATGATCGAGTCTCCCTAGGAATGTATCCAATTACCCAATGTCATAAACATTAGCCACCAAATTGTGTTGGGGAATACTTTTGACTCGCCGCGGGGGAACACAAAATATCAATATATTATATGATTTTTTTTAAAATATTTTTCATAAAAAATAATCCCTTGTATAACTTAGTTTGAATATCTGTCTACATATATGCATACATACATCCATCCATACACAAGACTGTTTTTCACACAATTCAAATCGTAGGGGACTCATTTTTGCTGGTATCTGGAAATTCGATATGTTTAATGGAATTTTTAATTCAATTAAATAGCTTGTTATCAATTCCATAACGAATGAAAGCCAAGACGCAAAAAAAAAACAACCAAATTAATAAAAACCTAATAAATTAATAGGTATTAAAATAACACAAGGTAAATAATAATAAAAAAAATAAAAGAAATGCTAAATCTGTGGGGAGACAGAGTAATTAAATGTGTGTGGTAATAAAAACTACAAGAAATATTGCTGAAATGTTTAAGCACCATATAGTTTATTCAAATGTAGAATGATATAAACTATTGAAAATAATATTGTGAATAACATTAATACATTATTCAATCATCTACAAATAAGCAAAAACAAAAAAATAGGGACAAAAAAATATTAATAGTTTTTAAAATTTGCCCTGATGAAAGGGCGAATCTAATATACGAAAATTGTTATTTTTTATCTTCTCAGATCAATAAATTGTCTAAAACTTTGCCTTTATCCTTTTCAAATAATTTGGTTTGGCAAGGTCCTCGCAATAAACATTAGCTTTACGGATGACTTCAATAATGGTGCCTAAACTTATGCGGTCAAACAATTTCTTCAGTTTCGGAAAACGAAAATATTCGCAGAAGATTAAATCTGAAGAATACACAGAACAAATGATTGCCCAAAAATATCAATTAAGGATTTTGTTTAAACACAATCCATTTACTTCTTTATTGAGTCAATTGCTCGACTACATAACTGAGCAAGTTTATGAAAGAAATCGGCAACTAAGGAAATATAAATGTCTTTCAATTAATAATTCTTACTCACTTTGGGGGCCTCAAACAACCGAGAGGGGTCAAGGGCCGTACAAAATGAGGATAACATGTTTCTCCTACCGGCTCGATCTACAGCTGTTCTCCTCCAGTTGGTAACACCAAGCTATCGCAGGCAATATGCCACTAGGTCTTTCCCGCGAAGTCTTGGTCGTCCTATTTTCGAAGTCCTTCGAGTACGTCCTCAAATAGCTTTCACTCTGGTTCATTATGATCCATTCTACTGGCATCTCCCAGCCAGCGTAATCGCGCTATTTTGACACGCATAACTACGTCAATGTCAGGATACAGACTACACAGAACGTGGTTCATCCGTAGTCGATACTCGCCATTTTCTTTATATGACCATATATTTTTCGGAGCATTTTTCTCTCGAAAACTCCCACACGCTGAAAACAAACCGCCCCAGCAACATATTGCAGGAAAGATGGATATGGTTGTAAACATTGTTTTCATGAATTGAAGTGTTGTCTGGCCCATTTTTTATAGGTGTTTTCAACAAACAAAGCCACATTTGGACCTCAAAAACATATATTATAGCCTGTTAGTTATTATGTCCCAAAAATGTAGTATTGAATAGCAAACACAATTTGTTTCAATGTGTTTATGATAAGCTACAAACGCGTTATGTTTGAACCCAAACAACAACAAAAGTCGAATTTTTCAGCACGCAGGTACGTTTAATCAGCATGAGATATGACCCAGGATTCGGCGTCATAAAGTAAAACAGGTTGAGTGAATCAGTTTGTATAGTTGGTTCTTCGTCTGAGAGATGGTGTTATCTCTGAAATGCTTGCTTAGCCCGAAATAACATCTATATGCAAGCACAATTCACCGTTTGATTTCCAGACTGACGTTATTGTTTCTATTCACTGCAGATCCGTGGTGAATAAATTCGTCCACTTCCTCGAAACTATAACGGTAATCAACCTTCACCCATTTCATCCAATCGTGTTGTTATTGCTTGTGGACACCATTAATTTGGTCTTGTCCTCGTTTGCCGCCAACCCCACTTTTACTGATTCCTCCCAAGTTCTGTAAAATACAGCAGACACTCCTCACTGATTTCGCTCAATGAGCAGCATGTGAATTTTGCTGCTGATAGATTTATTCGTGTTGACTGCAGCTTCTCTCACGATTATCTCAATTAATATATTGAAGAGATCGCATGAAAGGGTGTCACCCTACCTGAGGCGTCGTCCCTTACACAATGGTTCGGTGAGATCTTTAGCAATCTCTACTGAAGATTGCATGACGAAGGCGTGTCAGTTTAGATCTCAATTAATATATTGAAGAGATCGCATGATAGGGTGTCACCCTGCCTGAGGCGTCGGCTCTTACACAATGGTTCGGTGAGATCTTTAGCAATCTTTTCTGAAGATTTCATGACGGTCAGTGATATTCTACGAAGGCGTGTCAGTTTATATCTGAATTAATATGTTGAAGAGATCGCATGATAGGGTGTCACCCTGCCTGAGGCGTCGGCTCTTACACAATGGTTCGCTGAGATCTTTAGCAATCTTTACTGAAGATTTCACGACGGTCAGTGTCATTCTACGAAGGCGTGTCAGTTTAGTAGGAATGCCAAGCTCCGACATAGCTTGGTACAGTTTTCCCCATATCAGACTATCGAGGGCAGCCTTAAAATCTACAAAGAGATGGTAGGTATTGACTTGTTTTTCTTGGGCTTTCTCCAGTATTTGTCGTAATGTGAATATCTGGTCGATAGGCATAAACCACACTAATAAGACAGTTGGCTGTCGGTGGTGCAAGGGTAGTGTTTGCGACTTATGTACATGAGAACGTGGGTACGATCCCCACTTAGGCCATCATACTTTTTTCCGACGACGGTCACCTATCTAATTGATTGTGAGATGTAATGTGACTCATGGTATTTAATGTCAAAATATTTATTTACATTTATTTTGGTATTTAACGAATTTGTGATACTTTTAAGATTTGAGATAAAATCAGTTCTTTTGATTTTCTAAAAATTATACTTTTGTAGACGAAGAATGTTGAATGATGCATGACAAATGCAATTAATTATCTGCTGTCTACAACAAAAAGATAATAATTTAATATTAAACTCAAAGCTTAAAAACTAAAAACGTGTAGTTTTAAATAATTGGACCGGCAATCAACTGCATGTTTAAAAAGACATAAATGTAGAAATTTAATTTATTAAACAAATAATTAACCTTTATGTAGAAACATGGATACATAAAATTAACTGTGAATATTATGTGCGACAGATAGACGATTGGACCGACATTATATACTGGTAACAAAAGAAATGCAAATAAATTTCACAAAATACTAATTTAAAGTTTTTGTATTTGCGTAGATAGTTATGCAAATGTACATATATACAAATATAATTATGCAAAAGCACAGAAACAAATTAAATTAGTATATCTATATACTTGTGTATTATAGTTGTGTGTACATACTAAATGGGGTTTAAAAAAATTTTTAAAATATTTATATAATAACAAATAGATAAGACTTGTTTTACCATAATCAAATATGAAAGAGAAATCTAATAAAGCCTAAAAGGGAACAAAGTACCAAATTCAAATTAATTTATTTCAATATATTTTGAATAAAATATTTCAAACACCAGTTTTTTCGAATTCTCATTGTCAGTTATAATGGTTATTGGTTGCGACTCCTTCTAACGTGGATTCAATCTCCGCTCGGCCACCATACATTACTTTCCGTGGCGGCCACCTAGCTTAGGGACGTCGACACTATCGACTTTTTATCCATTAGAAGGCGTCTCAAAAAACATTTGGAATCGGTGTCTAGGTACCAATCAGTTGATCTAAATATAGAGATCCCTCAGACCACTGATTGTTCTTGCTATTCTCTATCCCTTCATGTAATGTAATGGGAACTACATTTTTAGAAAGTCCCAGACATGTGAAGTCTAGCAGGCAAAACCGTATATCTAGTCCATATATGTCTCACAAAACCACAAATTTATCTCTAGTCTCTGGTGCATAGACATTGCAGTCTTATATTGTACGTAAAATACTGGTTCGAAACCAACTTGCTTTACTAACTTTTATTGACTATTTTACAACCTCATGAGGTCAGATATCGTACACATATTAATTACACAAACAAATTAAACATATTTCAACATATTCTTCCAACTGGTTCCATCCTTCGCGTTTTCGCGCCAGGTGCTAACACCAAGGATGCGGAGTGATTCTTCTATCTGGTCATTTCAGTGGAGTCTCGGTCATCCTCTTTTGCTGCTTCCATCGGCTAAGTTATTGAAAAACTTTTGCGCTGGCTCATCTTCCTCCATTCTGTCAACATGGCCTAGCCAACGCAATTAACCTAACTTGATTCGCCTAGCTATGCCCACGTCAGAATATAAATTATATAGCTCTTGGTTCCAATGGAGTCGGTACTCGTCGTTTTCTTTAACATACATATTACGGAGATACATTACGGAGATTTTTTCTCTCGAATACTCCCAGGTGTTTTTCATCCACTTGCGATATGACCAAAGTTTCGGAGTCATATGTCAGGACAGGTAAAATGAGAGTCTTGTATAACTGGACTTTTGTCCGTCGAGAGAGGGCTTTGTTTCTTAACTGCTTGCTGAGCCCAAAATAACATCTATTTGCAAGCACAATTCTCCTATCTATCTCCACTCTGACGTTGTTGTCCTTGCTCACGGCGGATCCAAGGTAGACAAATTCATCTACCACTTCAAAATTAATCGGTTGTCAACATTCAAGTCAACGTAGCCGTCAGTGGTGCAATGGTTAGTGTGCGCGGCTCTTGTACATAAGATCCTGGGTTCGAACCCGGCTCTGACCACCTTCAAATTTTCTTTCGGCGGCGGTCACATCGCATAGTGACGGCGACACTATCGAGTATCTAGCCATGAAAAAGCTTCTCAAAATACCGTTCGGAATCGGTGTAAAACTGTAGGTCCCAATCAGTGAGTGAAAACTGGAAAGCGCACAGCTCAGTGATTGTGAGAAGTTCTCCCCAGGTTTCTCTAGTCGTTGACGCCATCAATTTTCTCGTGCCCTCATTAACAGCAAGACTCACCTGCACTGATCCTTTTTCGATTCTTGAAAATACTGCAGTAACCTCTTGCAAATTTTACCCAATGATGTCTATGTCGTCAGCATACGCCAGCAACATATGGCATTTCGCGTTAATGGTCGTGTTCGTATTTACTACATGATTAACATTCGTGTTTACTGCATTTCTCATGATTAACTCCATTAAGATGTTGAAGAGATTGCATGAACTTATGTCGCCCTGTCTCAGTCCTCACTGGCTCGCTGATACCTCGATAGTTGGAACAGACACACGGATCACCCTTTTTGAATATAGGACACAATACACTGAGTCTCCAATCGTCAGGCATATATTCACCCAACCATATACGGCTGCCTTAAAAAGTTATTACATTTTGCTTAGAAGGGCGTCTCAGTAAGATTGCACTTTTTAAATTTAGTGCCATTTTTTTGTGCAAGTGATAACTCTGAAATTTGGCCGCTATCACATATGTTTATTCCGATTGTTAAAAATGGAGCGCTTCACGAAAGAACAACGCATTATAATTGTGACAACTTATTACAAAAAATTTGGAAAGTTATACTGAGACCGCTCGCAAACTTCGAAGAATTTTCAGCCAAAGTGCAACTAAAGTGTGTCAATCATTCGAAAAGTGGTCAACACACTTGAAGACACTGGGCCGGTTATGGACAGCAAGACTCCTGTGCGTCAACATACCGATCAATCTCTTGAAAACAGTGATGCTGTAAACGAGATGTCACCGAAAACATCAAGTTTCACGAAACACTACGCATCGAATTACCTCAACCTTCATGCGCACAAAATTCAGCTTACCCAGGAGAAGGACCAGAAGGCCATGGAAAGCGCCGGAAGACCATGGAATCGAAAGTGCCGGCAATGCGTTCAATGGGTAATGGAGTCAATGCCAATTTTTTAAAAAGAAAACTCATCTTCTCCATTGAAACTTCGTTATGCAACCCATGAGAAACAAATGCACCCACAATGAGCAACTGTCTGGTGCGGATTTTGGTCAGGCGGCGTGATTGGGCCTTACTTTTTTGAAGATGAGGCTGAAGTTACAGTGACTGTGAATGGCATTCGTTACAGGAACATGATATCGGAATTCTTGTGGCCTCAGCTGGACAGCATGGATCTGGACGACATGCAGTTTCGTCATATTGTTTCAGCGTATCCTGAATCTTGCGTATTGTTAATCATATAAGTGCATATAATAAACACAGAAATCAACGATTACCATGATATTATAGAATATAACCACTACATATATTAAATCTATCAACACTTTATTAAATCACACCTGCAATCGATCAAATCACACCTACAATCGATTTATTGCACCAATGATTTCCAGACCAAATTATCTCAAGAAATTATGAGGTCTACTGGTCACCAAGATCATACGATTTAACGCCGCGCGATTTCTTTCTTTGGGGTTTTGTTAGATCTCGGGATTATTCGAATAAACCAGAAACAATTCCTGAGCTCAAATCCGAGATCCAACGCGTCATCGTTGAGATACAGACACATGTCTGTGACAAAGTCATTGAAAATTTCATGACGCGGACGCCATTTGACGGATATTTTATTCCATACTTAATCGGAACATGTGTTTTCTACAATCCAATAAAAAACTTACAACTATCCCAAAACATACGTGTTTTTATTTAAAAATTTAAAGGTGCATTGTTACTGAGACACCCTTTATATGAGACCGTAATTGGGAGTTTAAAGTTTAAAGACCTAATATATTTAAGCTTTAAGAGAGGATTTTGAAAGCATACACTATTGCAGTCGAAAAATGTATGACCTGTGAGCAAACTAAGACATGGATCATGAAAATCTATGGACGCGTTTCGCTCTTATTCACAATTTAGCGAAGGTATCTATCTCACTTTGTCCAGAATTGTATTACCCATCATATGCAACACAGAAAAAATGGCAATACTTGACAAAATGAGATACCTTCACAAAATTGTGAATAAGAGCGTGTAACATTCAAGTATAGTTTGTACGTGACAGCAAAGCCTGTTAAGAAAAATCGAATATAGAACTTTGTAACAAGAGTTTTTGTAACAGAAACTAAATTATGATTACAGTGACTAATATTTGCACACAAATTCTAATAATACAATATATTCAGACGAATGAATATTTAGAATTACTCAAATTGGTTAATACGACTTAATTTCTGTAGTAGCAACTTGTATGTAGTAAAACCTATTTTTAATCTATCAATAACATCGACAAATAATTCTGATGTATGATGATTATGAATTCTAATGAAAATATAGACTTTATTGTAGAATTTCCAATGCCTAAATTAATTTCCAACTAATCTTCTCCTTGTGTGTACCTTCACACATTTGACATTTCTTCATTTCATTTTTGACGTAGAATACGTCTTACCTTACGGTATGAGGAGCCATGTCAGGTTTTTATTGTTGTAATCTTTATTTCATTGAATTTGAGGAAACGGCTAGATGAATTTTTTTAAAATTTTTTTTGTAGGTAAATGAAGATGTTATCTTTCGATTGATATACATTTCATATTGGTTGATATATTTCTAGTATTTTAATTTCTCAAATGAAAATTGTTTAAACACATACACTCAAACATATGTGTGGTGTTTGGTTGAGTGTTTTTGGTTGCTCAACATTGCTTAGGAACATGTATCTAGTAAAAAGTGAAACGAACAGCAAGCTAATGTTGCTTGGCAACATGTATCTAGTAAAAAGTGAAACAAACAGTAAGCTAACGTAATAAAGCTTTTTTGCGAAAGCTTCAATAAAGCTGTTGTAACATTAATTTTGAATTGTAAAGCGTAAAGCTTTCACACAACGCTCGAATGCTAATGCGAAGACTCGATAAGGTAAACCTTTTTGAATATTAGGGCGGCCCTCTCAACATTCGCAGAACTTATTTTAATAAAAATATTAATTAAAATACATAAATTAAATTAAGTTTAAAAAATTGAACATAATATTTTTTTTTTTAAACGGACTTGAATCAAATGCCGTTGGTAAATATAAAAATTACAGCAGACAGTTGTCCGAGGCCTTCGGCCACGGACTGTCCCTGCAGGCTGTGTCAGAGACACGGCCATTAAGTTTAACGTAGAATACGCCATCCGATAAGACAGAAAACATATATAACAATAAATGATAAATAATATAAGCAAATGAATTTATTGTTATATATGTTTTCTGTCTTATCGGATGGCGTATTCTACGTTAAACTTAATGGCCGTGTCTCTGACACAGTCTGCAGGGACAGTCCGTGGCCGAAGGCCTCGGACAACTGTCTGCTGTAATTTTTTTCTTTATGTCACAAATTACTCTGCCCCAAATACATTTTAAATGTTTGTCAAACGTTTCTAAATTTTGTAAGATGATTATCCAATCAAAGAAATTATTTAAAAAAAAAATAGCCAATACCAAGGAACTATTATCATTAACATTTTTGGCATAGCCCCCTTTATAGCGCACTTTCATGTTGTGTAACCTTAATTCATTTTAAATTTGCCACTTTAAAAAATTTTATTCTTCAAATTAAATATACTTATGATAGTGATTCATTTGTTTCCAATTTATCCGAATTGGGAATGTTTAAAAATAATAGTTGTCATATGTCGTCGTATAAGGAAATGTGTTAAAATTTTTTTATCGTTGAAAGTAAAACGAAATACGAAATTCTTATTATTCAAAATTTATAAAATGTGACTCATAAATATAAAATATATGAAATTCTTAGGCAAATGATGACAAAACATTCACCGGATTAATAACAAAGCAATTAGAAAGATTTGTGTGAATATGCAGTTATTAATGATATGCACAGTAGGTGGAAAAACGAGGTAACTGACAATATATTTAGCAACTTGTAGGCATTAATGCTTGTAGTCTAGAACCAAGTTTTACCTTTTTGGACTAAATTGGTGGAGAGTTTCTAGATTCAAAAGTTTGTTATGATACGGTCATGTGCGCAGAAAAAAAGTAATTTTTTTTGGGGAGTTGAATTGTGCCAAACGAAATTTTTTTGTATCAAGCACATCATTTCCTCTGTGATAATAATTAAAATCATTATGAGGAAAACGTTTACAATAAAAGATATATGCTAACTCTAATCTCGCAAAAAGTCTTAAGAGAAACGACAAACTTTTTCATTCAATGTCCTTTTACGCCAAACATGTTGGACTAACCCTAAACTAAAAATAATCAATGAGTGTTTGAACTCACGGGCGATGTGTTAACACCTTTTTGTTACACGGGTAACTGTTCGATTAGTAAATGACACATTGGAAAATAAAAAAAAAGAATAGTTTTTGCCCTGAAGGCTCCTTTGCTATTGCACTTTCTGCTTTAGCATTAGATGTAATATTATTAAAATAAATAAAGCAATAATAGCTCACTGATATAATTGTTATCGTTTTGTCATAAACAGAGCGACTACAAAGGGTATTGAATAGTATAGAGAACTTATTGCTCCCTTTTTCCGCTCTCATGCAGAGAGTCTGTGCAAAAGAGCATAAGCGAGTCTTATTCTCCTTATCGAATATTTCAATATACAAGGTGTTTCAAAAGAAGTCATCCGGTGTTGTTTGGCTCTCATTTTTTTTCTAAATGAAAAACTTCGATTCCGTTTTTTGACTATGTTTATTTGAACCTTTAGAATTTTATTGGTTAAGTTGAGAAGATGATATCGGTTAAATGGGCGCCGTCCAACTGATTACTATACGAGCTCGTTATATGGCATTTTTCATCACTTCGGCGAGAACTTCGGGCGACAGATTCTCGTACTCGTGTCGAATGTTGACCTTGAAGGCTTCCAGGGTCTCGGGCTAGTTCACGTAAACACGGGACTTCAAAAAAACCCACAAAAAAATCTGGAACTGTTAAATCGGGCGATTTTGCGGGCCAGTGCAAATCGCCAAAACGAGAGATGAGGCGACCCGGGAACGCCGCCGTAAGAATATCGGCTGTGGCTCGCGCTGTGTGTGCCGTTGCTCCGTCCTGTTAAAACCACATATCCTCCAGTCCTAATTCGTCGAATTGCGGCAGAAAAAACTCGGTTAACACGGCCCCAGCGCGCACCGTCCACTGTTGTCGATTGACCAGCGAAGTTCTCGAAAAAAAATGGCCCGATGACTCCTCCAGCGTGAACAGCGCACCATGCAGTCACTTTGAGCGGGTGTAATGGCTTCTCGTGCATCACTCATGAGTTTTCGGTGCCCCAGAAGCGATAGTTTTGCTTGTTCACGTACCTGCTCAGGTGGAAATGAGCCTCATCGTTTATTATGATTTTAAAATCATTATGAACAAAAATGTCATAAAACGAGCCCGTATGGTAATCAATTGTGACGGCGCCCATTTAACCGATATCATCTTCTCAACTTAACCAATAAAATTCTAAAGGTTCAAATAAATATAATCATAAAACAGAATCGAAGTTTTTCATTTAGAAAAAAAATTAGAGCCAAACAACATCGGATGACTTCTTTTGATACACCTTGTAAATGCACCATTTCGACAATGTTATTACATAAAACAATACAAAAAGCATAAGTGTTTCAAAAGGCATCAATATTTCACATCAAAATTATGAATAAACCAAGTTATGACAAAAAGAGAGTAATGCGTTTTGAATCCTTCACCAGATGTCGCCACTGCTTTTGAGCCATACAATTCGTCCCATGATTGCTCTATACTATTCACTACTCTTTTGCGACGACGGCCTGCTTGTTTGTTTGCTGGCCCTACATCAATACCATCATACTTATTTTCAGGCAGAGACTATTGTTGTACAACAACCACGTATGTTATGCTAACGCTGTGTGTTGTTTGCATGTGTTCACTTTGATAGATTGCCCTACCCGTGCCTATAGTTAACACATCACTAACACATTTTTAAATGCAAATGTTTGGTGCTAGCTGCAGTTTCGGTTAACGTAAATGAGTTAATATCAAATATTCTACTTTACAAGCAAAGCATCACCAAATATTCCGCGCGTCTATGTACTGAGCCAAGCAAATTCTTTAAAACTAGCTTTTGCTTGTTTGGGTTTGTTGAAAGAAGCAGGGGTAGAATTTTCCTTAAATTTTGAAAACTCTAACTCCTCTATATTCTGAGCACTTCTAAGAATCATTAAATGAAATCTCGTCGATTTGCCAAACAAACATGGTCAGGGCCTAACCAAACTGATGGCAATTGCGAAGACTTTAAATTTCAGCTAACTGAGCTATAGAAGTTGAAAAATCTGTATTTCGTTGCTGTTTGGATGCAAATATAAAGTGTGTTTGGAGCTTGTCACAAATATAATATACTTGTGTCCAAACACATTGTGTTTGCTGTTCAATATAACATGTTTCAGACACAATGATTAATGTGATATAATATATATTTTTGCGACTCAAATATGTCTGTGTTTGTGATAAAAATACAGCTGTGTTTGTTGCACTGTTTATGCTCCCTCGAGAGCAAGAGAATAAAAGAGGGACTACGAGAGAGTCTATCTTGTGTGGATCTGTAGGTTTGTATTATTCTTTCCGTCAGTGATTCGTAAATATTCCTGAATGTGCGTGCAAATTGCAGATGAAGTCAATGTTTATTATTTGTATTGCAGCAATTCGTAAATTGTATTCTGTTTTAGTTTCATGTATTCAGTCATCAATGGTTAATCGGACAGCGAAAAAAGAATAAACGAAGGCTCGGACGGTTAAATGGTTTGTGATGTTACTTTGGTTTTTGTTTATATGTTTCGTATATATGTATGTGTCCGAGCCTTTACTGTGAAAATCGAAGCGGCGGACTATTTGTGAAATATAATAAAAAAAAAATACAAGTAATTAATCCACTCTTGGCTTGCATGAAATAGGTTTGTATATTGTTTGTGTACCAACGCATAGTGATAACCAACGCCTAACTGATATCTTCAGAAAAAATCTTAAAAAATATGTTTCCACGTAAGTATATGTAGGTTTGAGGGAGACAGGCGAATGCTTCCACTTAAGTATATGGATATTTGGGATGAAGAAAGCTTATGTTTCCACGTAAAAGAATATATGTTTGCTAGTAAACCTGATACTGTTTACATTTAAATAGAAGTGAGTTTGGGACTTGCACACATATGAATGTTTGAAGTGTGTTCCAAACATATACATGGTATCTGCAGAATATGTTTGGGAGAATATGTTAGAGAGGCCATTATTTTTCAGCGTTTGGATATTTGAATGCCAGTGGTGCTAAAGGATTTTTCATGGTAAAAAATTCATATAGAAAAATATATATGCACTTCTTTAAGTTGTACTAATTTAAAAAAAACATTTTAGTAAAATTTCTTTACATATATTCCGAGATACTCGTATCTCTCGAACTTGAATAATTCAGTAGAAATCTTAAACTTAAAATTGGGGTGGGTGGAAGTTATCGTGTCCTGTGTATCAAATTGCATTGTCTTATATCGGAACGTATTGGCAATGTAATGAAGCTATTGAATCAGATGATATCACTTTAACACAATTAATTAAAATTAAGATTCCCGAACGGTGACTACTCGATAACTGAAGTCAACATAGAAAATCAGTATCCAGCTTAAAGATCATCATACCGGGTATATTAACCCTATCTCACATTACTGGCAATAACGCTACCCAATGTCTATAACAAAAACTGCTGAGTGCCAAAAAGCAGTTTTGGAAGTAAATGGCGTTTTTTGGCTGCATTATAATTTAAAATTACAATACAAGACAGAATTTTGTTGATTTGAAATTTTGTTTTTATTATAATCTGGTACATAATGTCATGACATTTATTCTTTAAATATGATTTCCGGCATAGTCCGCCGCGGCTACGAGTTACATGGTTCATTTGATCAGTCCAATTTTTGACTACTTTTTCGAATATATCTGGCCATATGGCGTCAATGGCGGCTTGGATATAGAATTCCAATGCTTCAAGAGTTGCTGGGTGGTTGGCATGAACCAATGCCTAAACTAAGCCCCATAACAAGAAATCTGGAGGCGTTAAATCGCGCAAACACGGGGGCCAGTGAACAGGATAATGACAGGAAATAAAGTTGTCACCAAAGACATTTTTCAAGAAATCGATGGTTAAGCGCGCTGTATGGCAGGTGGTGCCGTTTGTTGGAACCAAATGTCGTTGATGTCAGCATGCATCGATAGCGCTCGCAATTCAACGTAATGGCTGCTCCTTGCTCATTTCGAAAGAAAGAAGGACCAATGATGCCTCTAGCATGTAATAGTTATTCGCTAACGGCTTGAACATTGTCAATAAATGCACGAATCAGTATCTGCACGAATTGCTTGCTCACTAGGCCGATTACGTTGACTGTAAGATGGAGGAAGTGCTCTATGAACTTCGCTTGCAGATTTATTTTTTTCAAAGTAAATTTCCGCAATTTGGAAGCGTCATTGCAGCGTTAAACGATTCACAACGATTTGCCAAACCTACTGAACAGAAATGCGAACACAGTTTGACTTTCGTAGCTGTGAAACCATAGTTATCGATAGTTCTCATGCAGCTAAAAAAAACCGTTTCTAGCCAATGCGCTGATACGAGAGCTTATTTTCGATCAAAATTTCTACCTAGAAGCTCTTGATACTGTCACCATAAAGCATTATATTCACTGTTCCTTATCAGTGAATTATTTATAGCAGAAACAATTTTGTCTACTTTTTCACTACTTTTTAAATACTTCTCAGAAGGACTTTAGTACAACAGCCCAAAAAACCACTATCGAGTGGTCCAAATACAGGTAATATTTTACATCATATAATATTTTGACAATGATAGATTTTTCTGTACGAAATATTGACTATCAGCCAGTATCATATCTCCGCTGACCAAAATAAGTCTCGGTACGCTTGCACAAACTTTGGGAAATATTGCAAAGTTATCGAACATCGAATTTGGCCAACAATTCATCTTTTCTGGCGAGGCGCACTATCATCTCGGCGGCAAGTCATTGTGGAGCAGCTAATCCTTCCACAAAAGGTGGCAGTTTCGTGTGGTGCTGCTGGAAACGCCTTTAGAGTCCACGGGGAGCACTACAGAGCCATGATAACACACTTTTTACTGGCGGAAATGGAAAATATGAACTTGGACTGTCTTTGTCACACAGCTCATCCAACAACCGATCGCTGGCGCACTAAGTTCTGTCGTGTTATCAGCAGCCTTGTAGATGCCAATTGGCCGCCTCGGCACTGCGATTTGCCCCTTTAGACTTTTACTTGTGGGGTGCTATGCGAATAATCCACAAACGATCCAAAATCTTAAATCTACTATCGTTCGAACCATTCATGAGATGGAACCAGAAACTGTCAACTAAATCTTCGAAAATTGGACTGAGAGGATGAGCTACTGCGAAGCCGGACGCGGTAGCCACTTGATTGAAATCGTGTTCAATAAATAATAGGAATATGTGAATTTCTGTGTATATACTTTGTTGTTTATAATAAACGGTTTGCTTTATTTGTCGCAAACGTAAATTTTGAAAGGGTTGGGTCCATTCAAAGTTCGTTTCCAGCAATGAAACGACTTGAATGACCAAAGAAATTTATTTGAAGGAAAAGTATTAACTTTTGCGGGAAACCTTGAGACGATATACCAAATGACATTTGTATGAGGCAAACGAAACATTTTTGTGCCGAACGAAATTTACTATTTTTGCTTTATCGCCGTCTGTATTGAAATATTCAAATCTAATATCGCTGGATTTAGAAAATTTATTCCGCAATAAGCTATAGATTACAAAAGATATTTATTGTACATGGTTTCCATTATTTGCCGAATAAATAAAATAAATTTCTATTTCATCACCGAGATTGGGAACAGCTTCTGACAACCAGAGAGCTGTGCGTTTTCTCGTTTTGCACTCTTTGATTGGGACCTACAGTTTCACACCGGCTCTGAGGGGTATTTCGATAAGCTTTTTCATGGCTATATACTGGAGAGTGTAGTCGCCACTTATCGAGGTGGCCGACGCTGCTCCGCGCGCAGTCGAAACAAATATAAGGTGGTTACCGCAGCGATCGAACTGAGGTTTTCATGTACAAGAACCTCGCATACTACCATAGCCACATGGCGCGATTCATTTAAAAAATGTCTTAATATTGATAAATGTTTTTATTTATTGATTACTAATTCTCACAATACTGAATGTCATTGTGCGGCATCAAATCACTTCCACACAATTCACAGTTGTGAGTCATCCTTTATTGATCTAGATCTTAGCACATAAATGGCTATAATAAATACATTTTGATAATTTGCATTTGAATAGTCTCATTGTTGTCTCATTTTATACCATTGTATGTCAATATTTCCTAAACTTGTATCTGCCAAAGTCATCAAACCTTGTTGCCCATGCCGTAAACGACTTTCGACAATTTAATTATAATGATATTTTTAATGTATTTTTTTTTTTGATTCTTTGTTTAATCAAAATATTTCGAAAACAAAATTAATACAATAAACCTATAAAAAGATATTTAATTAAGTTGTATTTTTGTTCTTCGAACTTTTAAATGCACAAGAATTTCAATAATTTCACAATAAAATCAATCCAATTAAAATGAAATGCAAAAATTATATTAAACTCTTGAAACCGCATTAAACAATTGAATGAATGAAATTTAATTACAACTCTTTTAGTTGTTTACAATAGCAGGTGAACAAATCAAATGTATAGAAAATTTTATATATTTTTAAACCTTCTTTTTTTTAATTTAATAGATACATACATATGTACTGATAGGTTCCCCGAAACCCCAAACCAGACCAATAAAATTTTTTCGATGATATGAAAGAATTTGAAAAATGTTTGTGTTCACTTTTATTTTCAATTCCCCGAGTAGCAGATGCTGAATTTCCCTATCCAGTCGCATTTACGTATACAATGATTATTTTCGAAAGAAATAAAAAAGGGTAGTAATACCTTTGGGCAAATTCAAAATGTTCAATACGATGATAAATAACACACAAAAAATCGTAAATTTAATATTAAACAAACGAATTATACAAATTTTATTACACTACCAATTTATGGCTCGAACTCACAACATTCACTGGAATTGATTAAGGCCAGTGTAATCATGGTCTATATATAAGTATAATACTATAAACTGATGTGATTATTTCAAGTTGTTTGTTTGTGGTCTTTGTTATTCAATAGAATATAAAACCAATTAATTAAATGATCGTATATCTGGCTAATACATAGGCTTAAGTTAAATGGTAATTAAGGTTTATAGTTTAAATAGAATACGTTGTACTGGGATTTAGAAAGAAATTTTATGAAGTATTTCAGCAAGATAATCGTATGGCAATAATAAATTTCAAGTTGTGTTTTACCACTTGAACAAATTTATTGACATTAGAATATCAAAATTCTACTGAAATTTATGCCAACAATTTTGGTGACCATACAATCAGGTGCTCTTGCAGCTAACCAACAGTTATATATTTATAATTCCATACCATATGACAGCTTTAGCTATTGATTAGCTTAAACTTGAATATAACCAGAAATTGTGAAAAAGAGAGAAAAGTTGTGAAAAAGTGAACTGAAAAGTGAATTTGGAATATTATTTCAAAGCTTATTGCTTTCTTTACAAACTTTTCCCTCGGAAATGTGAAATAAACCATTGAGAAAAGTATTTTCGAAACTTCCAGGCAACAGCAGAAAAGGACGAAAAATAAAAAATTATTGTAAAAAATAACACAAAAAATTAAATTTTAATCAAAAAATTTTTGATGCGTCAACATCTATAGACACGGGTAGGGCAATCTATCAAAGTGAACATGCTAACAACACACAGCGTTAGCATCACATACGTGGTTGTTGTACAACAATAGTCTCTGCTTAAAAAATATCGTATGTATAATTGTATTGATGTAGCGGCAGCGAACAAACAAGCATGTCGTCGCCGCAAAAGAGTATTGAATAGCATAGAGAACTCATGGAACGAATTGTATGACTCAAAAGCACTAGCGACATCTGGCGAATGGTTCAAAACGTATTACTCTCTTTTTGTCATAACTTGTTCCATTCATAATTTTAATGTGAATCGTTGATGCCTTTTGAAGCATTTATGTTTTTGTATTGGTTTTATGAAATAACATTATCGAAATGTTGCATTTATATTGAAATATTCTATAAAGAGAATACGACTCATTTATGCTCTTTTACTCAGCCTCTCTACACATGAGAGCGGAAAAAGGGCGCAATAAGTTCTCTATACTATTCAACACATTTGTTGTCGCTGTGTTTATAAAAAACAAAAGCAATTATATCAGTAAGCTAAATATTGCTTTATTTATTTTAACAATATTAAATCTAATGTTAAAGCAGATGTAAAAAAACAGGAAGTGCAAAAGAACCTTCAGCACAAAAGCTATTCGTTTGTTTTTATTTTCCAATGTAACATTTACTAATGTGTTCAAAGAAATCGAACGGGTACCGTGTAACAAAAAGGTTTTAACACATGGCCCGTGAATTCGAACACTCATTGATTCTTTTTTATTCAAATGATAAATACATCTGGGTCTAAAACGAAAAACTTCTTAAGTGCACTAAGGAAAATATTGATTAAGTGCACTACGATAACCACTGGAGTAGCCGTTACCTCCAGATCCAGTTTTTGCTGAATTTGACTTATGTATCAGGAAGTAATACACCAGATATTGTTAACATACGATATCTAATTAAATATCAGAACTTCTCAGGGAAAATACCTCCTACACATGCTTACCTGAAAATTTTGGAAATGCACATAAGTCGTTTTTCCTTTTTTGACACAGACATGCCATTAACTTTTCAAAATGTAGTAATGTAGAATGAGAGACCAAAGAAGACATAGAGATTATAGACCATGCAGCAAACTTCATTTAAATTGCGTTTGATTGATACCAAGGACAGCTAAATTATATTTATGTTGTTTGCATCGAACAAAAATACGCATTCAATTTAATTTCTGTCCGTATTTTGTCCAACCAAAGAGTAAATTACAATAGCAACTCGAACACTCCCTCGTAGTCATCGAGAGAACGTGAAGAGAGGGATGGTGGCTCTTGTTCATTTCTCTATGGGAGATCCCAATTAACCGAGAAATTGTTAAATTTAGAGATTTCTCTTAATCAGTATATGAATTTTTCAGAACATAAAACAGCTGTTACAATCTCTTGTTAATATTACTATGTGGTACTACCCCCGTCGTCATGGAGAGAATGTAAAGAGAGGGATAGAATTTCTTGCTTTTTTCTCTACGCTTCAGTACGCACATTCCTTCGGCGTGTTTATGTGTTGTCAAGCGTGAATCTATTAATCGTTGTTGAGATTGAGGATGGCTTGATGGAGGAGTATACCGCTCCATTGCTTGTCTGTTTGACGTGCGACGTCATTTGCAAAAATTTTAATATCTTTCGATAGGGGATTAACTTTGCGCCACCTTGGATAATAAAGCTCTCCCTTATACCTTCATGAGATGTAAGAGGTAACAATGTTTTTAAGTTTATTTATAAGGGGATTGTTCTAAAATTTGAATGTGTTGTAGTAGCAGTGACGCTGTCACTAATGCAACTTTACTGTTGTTCATGTAATTAGATTATGAAATTATCATGAGTAAAGTTGTATTTTCTTTACTAAAAGCAATTAGTACTTAATAACAAAACAATTTCTAAGCACACTCATTCATCAAGTAATAAACAGAAAAAGGAATGACGTATATTTTAGCTATCATGGGCTTTAATGTGATGTCCTCAAGAAGACCACATTAGGTGGTTTTCCAAGTATAAATAAAAGGTGATATTTTGTAGCACCCTGTTATCTGCAATGTAGCATAATCTTTAAAATGAATGCCTCAAAGATCTTGCACTTCACACCCGAAGTAAAACCTTATCACATATACATAGCAACCTAATATTAGTCATACCCGGGAATCTAGTTTTCTAATTATATTAATTTAATACAAGTATTTAAAATTTATAGCAATTGCAATGCCATCATCATTTATATATTTTTAAATATCATCTATCATTTGCATTGGAACTTGTATATATTTATAGTACATACACACATATATAGTACGTATGTCAAATGATATATTGTGGGTGTAATTTCCATGCCAGGTCTTATAACAACAATTCTGTCACAATACTATTTCCATATATTTAAATAATAAAAAAAACTCCCATATCTCTGTTACCAAATGGCACCATTACACAAGTCATTGAATATGTGACATTTACTTACAGTCATGTTTATATTGTATTGAGCTAATAAATATTTAACTGCTTGTAAGTATTGAATTGCATACACATGTCTAATCTGTAGTCATAATCTTTATGACCTTCCTGTATTCATGTGAAATAATATAAAATAAATCCATCTATTCATCCTTCCATCGACATTTGTATTTATCTGTTTGTTATATGGTAAATTTTTAAAATAAATTATAGAATTCTCTAGGCCACAAAATAAGCTGGAATAAAAAGTATTCACTACCAGCCAGCAGATAACGATTAAAATAAAAAAAAAATATCATTCTGCATTTACACAATTTCCCGCATCAGCCACATGTACGTATAATTAATATTAATAAATATCCCACAAAATTTACATTCAAATCTATACACACAGAAACGAGAAATTCAAGAATGTGCGCATTTTAATACGTTGAATTCGAATTTATTCAATAACAAATTAAAAACAATAAATTGTAATTCTATAAATTCACAAATTGAATGGTGGCACAATGGCCACAAATAAATGTTTTAGACATGTTAATATTAATATACTTGAATATTGATGGGGGTTGGCCCGGATTTCATTTTATTAGTTTATTATTTCCAGCTAATTGGTAATTATTCAGATTTGATTTGGAGTTGCTCAATGTGGTTGCGAGCTGATAGTAATTTCAAATGACAAAACGAACAAAAAATAGGAAAGTTGTTATCGATTATAAAATTCATATTCAGTCTTTAGGCGCCCTACATAGAAATAGTTGGTATTGACAACAAAGTGATGGTAATGGCAATGGGGGAATTTATCAGGAAAAACTATTTTGGTAAAAAGTAAGAAAATCGAATGTAACCTTTTTAAGTAAAAATCGGAGACTCAATAAGGCGAATATTTAACGAAAAATAGTAAAGTTGTTCTTAGTTCTAAAAAAACGCTATTTTTTGGGAAAATATATCAAACTAATTGGCAAATGCAACCATATTAAGTTCATGCGTACTTGGAAAAATCTAACACGTTTAGGAGTTCCAATTACATCTTGTAGAAGCCTCTCGCAAAAATATAAGTCAATCATGTTGTCATTACGTTTGCACGAAATTTGAATAGTAATAAGATACCGTGTAGGTTTGGTAGACTCACAGAAATGATTGCCTGAAAAGAGTTTGCAGTAACCGTATTTGCGGTTGCTACAACCGAATTGAGGTTGATTCGACTGAATTTAGTCCCCACAACTGACACTGAGTTGAAACAATTGGGTTAAAGAATGAAATGGAAACTTTTCAGTGTGAATTGATACTTTGGGCGTTTCGACCGATGCTAATTCGCAAACGTAAATTTACATATAAGTTTGTACACACAGGGAAACGATTAGTTGGAACTAATGTATTAAAAAAAACTGGGTTTTCAAAAAAGTCGGTTTTCGATTTCTTCGATTATTCCGATTTTGGCGAAACAGCTTTTCGGTTAACCGGTTTCGGGTTTTATGACTATGTATATGGCAAACTATGGCTTTTATAAATATCGTTTGTTTTTAAATCAGTCTTTTTGAATTTAGAGGTCGGCTGCCGAGTAGATAGTCATGAAAAAGCTTGTCAAAATACCACTCGGAACCGGTGTAAAACTGCAGGTACCAACCAAAGTGTGTAAGCCTCTGCGTTCATGATAGAGATGGGAAGCTAAAGTGTGGGCCATGTAAAATTTAAAATTTAAATTCGCTTTAAAAAATTACTAATATAGACACAGTATGTATGTATGACACAGCTGTATATGGTGACAAACAGAGTTCATATTTAAAAAGTTCACATGAAAAAATGGCTATAACTCGGAAACTGTACGTCAAATCGCAAAAATAATAAATCGTTAAGAAGTGGATGTCTTTAATACGGCATCATTTATTTTGTTTTTAAAAAATCGATTATCTAAAAATTTTTCGAATAAAAAATTATCTTATATCATTTTATGTTTGTAATTTTAAGGATTTTTATAGGAACGTATATCAATTGGCAGTAGTATTTTATAGCCCAAAGGGGATCGGTTGCTATATGAATAACACAAATTAAATTAAAAAAAGCCCCCTTTCGGAAACGGATCGTCCAATCGAAAAAATATGAAATTTTTTATGGGTGGGTGGGGGTGGGGGGGGGTATGGGTGTAGGGTGTTAAAAGTTTTTACATAAAGTGGTCCAGGTCGTATACAAGAATTTTTTTTTTGAAAACATCGCCAAAATAGGAAATTCACTAAGTTAAAAAATTGCTATAACTCGAAAACGGTGAGTCCAATCGCAAAAATAATAAATTATTTTCCTCCATATGAGGCTTCAACTAATGAATGTCTTTACGACGGCATCCGTTTTTTTAATATTATACTTAGATACAAAGCTAGTTTATGCAAATCTAGGTGGTCCGCTCCTCCGATTTTCTCAGTAAAGGCACGGCAGAAAAAGGCTGTCGTCTCAGCTCTTTTCAGTTTCTTTCCTCAAAGATGTTTCACACTTTTCTAAGTAGGGTTGCCAGACGTACTACTTTCAGCAGCACGCGTACTTTTTTATACAAATTGTACTTCTCTGTCTGCATAACACCTAAAGAAGTACGCAAATGAGTAAAATAAAAATAAATATCTTCGATTAGTGACTGGTGCAAATACACACCGCAGTGGCTTAACGGGCTAGACGCTGCTGAAAATGATGATTCACAAACATCGAAACGATCGTCCAGCGAATGTGCGTTCGAATCCCACCCGCGGCATTTAAATTTTTTTCACTAACCGTACAAAACATGATCTCTTAGCCTTAAAGGAAATTACAACTTTAAATATGACAACTAAATAAACTAAATTTGTGCTTCTTTTTAGTTTATGTACTTTCGTTTATAATTTTGGTTTTTTGTTATAGCCCCGTATTCAGTTCTTATCAGTCATTTATCTCTAAACGGAAATTTTTGTTGCGGAGAGTCTCCACTTAACTTTGATTTGCCTTGCAAACATTTCATTTATAATTCTTCAACTAACTCCATTTTAATTTTGGCGCATGTGGTGTTACCTTTGGTTGTTAAAGTTATCGAAATGTAAAAATGCCGGTCCCAAACAATTGTTTTCGTAAGAAAAAACTTTGGCGTAACAACCCTGCAATTGATTTTGCTTACGAAATTTTCCGAAAGCGCTGAGTAACAATCAAATGAAAAGTGAGTGAAATTTTCGGCTCATGAAATTTCCGTTATTTTTTATACACGTGCTTCACATGGAAACGAAAATTGCATAAAAAATTAATAGCAGGCTTATGCCAACTATAAATAAGAAAATGTTCTTTTTCTTGAGACTAAAAAATATGTTCAGGGTTTAAAAATGCAAATACAAGTTTTTTAAAACGCTTTGTAAAAATAGGCGTGTTTTGGTTTTCACCTCTCGCTTTATTTTGTATGGAGAGCTAAGTGATCTGGCATAAAGTTACCAGTCTCAAAAAAAAAACACGGAAAAACAGCGTTGGATGCCGTTCTAGAAAGTTCGAAGATAAGGAGAAGATTATAAATATATCCAAGAATAAGTACAAAATATGATTATAATGTATGTATTTCCGTTTTAAAGTTGAAAAAAGTTGCCAGTATGAAAAACTCAAAAAACAGTGTTCAATATCGTTACTGTGAGTTCAAAGATAACGCGAAGAATATAATCATATTAATTAATGACTCCATACCATGCATTAGAGCAAGACAATTATATACACAAAAACAAACTGGTTTCCCATGACAACTTGTTTGAGAGTGTAGAGCAAAATCGAAGTTGATGTCAACTTGAAGTCGAGCAACTTATCCATAGGTCTAAGGGCCCCTTAATATCTATCAAACCAGTTTGTCTGGTATCTGATAGATAATTAATGTACCCGAAAGAGATAGATATGTCAGTTTATGAGTAATAATAAAAACTAATTTTATGAACACTTGTACTAAGTTGGAAATTTTTAAAAACAAGATTTAAAACGGAGTAGTTAATCAAGTCCACAAAAACGATAAAAATTTGCAATTCTTTAAAAAGTTGAAAAATAATTTCTATGAATATTAAATAGTGAATATAACAAGATTATACTCAGTATTAAAAAATTGTTATATAGAATAAATTACATGTGAAGCAACTTATATGTTTTAAATATTATTGCAAAGAAAATTATGATATCCTTGTTTGTTAGTATTTTCTTTAATTTATAAATTGCGCTTGTTATGTTGTACTTCTTAATGACTTAAATTGTTACTTTTTTAAAAAGGTGTACTTTTGTTTATCTTGATTGTACTGCCTTTTTTCCTCGATGTACTTTTTTTGTTAGGTTCAAATCTGGCATCCCCACTTTACTAGCACAAGAAAGACGTACACAAAAACAAAGCACCATCAAAAACCATTTAACCGTCTTAAT